>CM054138.1:70564385-70599385 GCA_028751875.1 Rapana venosa
GGACCCAAAAAAAGGGCGTTTCCCCCAAAACCCCCGAATAGCATTGATTCAATATTTTTCACACCGACTTGAAACTTTCCACTCCCCTGTGATATCTGGCACCCCCCCGTACACTTGGGGAATGGCTTTAAAACTTCAGCCCCAATTTAACCCCTGTTTATCCACAATTAGGGGGAGGGATAGCTCAGTGGTCGGAGCACTCGCTTTTCCCCCGCCAAGTTTAGCAGCGTGGGGAGCGGGTCCCAGTTGGTGGGTACCGTTTGGGGCGCGCCTTGGCTTCATTTACAGCCCCCCCAGTTCACCCAGCTGAACTGGGTACCTCCCCTGTAATGGAATGGACTTATGTGCTTTTTTCATCCAGTCCCCGTCTTTGGGGTTTTGTATATCTGTCATGTTTCCCCCGGAACAAAATGGCCTATTTTTACCGGCGGGGGAAAGGATTAACTTGGCAGATTTTCTGGTTGCGGGGCACACCGGGCCCTCGGTTTATAGCCCATCCGAAGGACTTTTGGGGAGAGGGAGCTGCACTGATGTTAACTCCGGGCAAAAAACCCCTTGAAGGGGAATCAACCCGGGGTGTCAGATTAAAAAAGGCAATGTTCTAACTATAGGTTCCCCGTCCCGTTTTTGGGGGAAAAGCGAGGTGTGTGTGTTTTTTCGTTTACTGGGGCTAGTGCCTGAGGTTGTTTTCTTTATGGTGCATTCCCCAACCCTCCCCCCTGGAAGGAGCTGCATCCAAACCCTTGGGGACATCTGGTATGTTCGTTTTTTTCCGGGAAAACCCAGCAAACGTGATATACATTGGGGATCTTTAATAACGTGCGTATTTGACTTCCCCAGTGGGATTACACGAAGGGAATGAAGGCCGCAGGGGGGCCCCTTTTTAAGCTAAAAGGGAGACCCTAAAAAATCTTCACCCTTCATTCACCAGATGCCCCCGAGATTCGAACCCAGGCCTTCATGAGCCCGATGGGGTTGAAAGTCGGACGGTCTTAACCCTCGGGTAAAGCTTCCCTTATATGTTTTCTAAATCTTGTCCAAAGGAATTGACCATCCCGGTGATAGACCAAGCTTATATGCATAGTGTTGGGTTTATGCAGTGTTAGACAAAATATGTGAGTGTAGTGGTAGGTGTGGGTGCAAAAACAAGGAAAGCCATTTCCTTCGAAGTTTTTTTCGTTCGTTCTTACCCCCACCAAAGCCGCCCGCCAGCCGCCATGGCGCGGGGGTTAACCCTTTGGTTTGGCTGAAAGGTGTGGGGTTTAAACCCCCAAGCTTAGGGATTTTTTTTTCTGTCTTAGCTGGCCTTTTTTTTTTAGAGAAAATTTGTTTTGGGTTTTCCCGTTTATTTTTACTTTCTTTTTTTTTTTTTTCATGAAGAAATGAGATTGCGGTGAATTGCATGGGGAAAGGGCCATCACAAAGTATATTTTTTTTTTTTTTTTATAATATAAATTCTTCTGCATGATTGCAGTTAAAATTTTTTTCGTTTTTTTTTGCTTTTTTTTCCACAGAGGGGCTGGAGGTAAAAAAGCTATTTTTATGCTTATTCTATAACCCCCCTATAAAAAATTTGTTTTTTGTTGTTCATTTTTCAGGTTTATTTTATTTTTTATATATTATCTTTTTTTGAGGATAAGGGAAAAAGCACTCATATGCTTTTGTTTACATCCAGTCCCCGAGTGTATGCAGTTTTGTCAATTTTGTCATCCGTTCCCACCGGCACACAATGAGTTTGCCAGAGGCCCACAAGAAAGATTGGGACCACAGAGTCGAGCTTCATCCATTTTATGCATGCCACTTTGAAAGTATTGCTCAATTACCTGACCAGCACTGCAGGTGTCTGTATCCCTCTAGCGTTGTTGACACCGGGATATATCATGAGAGTAAGCGTAGAGTACAGCCCTGTCAAGTAGTCTCAAAGAACAAGCAAATTCTATAGCAGCATCATTACATCATCCTCATCACCATCGATTATCATATGATAAAAAAATGTTTCTGATTCTGTGGCCCCTGTTGCTCTGGCCTCATGGTAACCTCAGGTTTGGTTTCCCCATACACTTCTGTGGCCATGGTGTGTGTGTGTGTGTGGGGTTGTGTTTTGTTGTGAGTGTGTTGTGAGTGTTTTGTTTGTGAAAAGTTTTCGTGGTGGAGGTTTCAGGGGAGAAGGTCGTCGCGGGGGACGTTGTGGTGGAACACCCCGGGTAGGTTGGTGTCTCCTCAGTCTGGCCCCCCGCAACTAAAGTGGTATTTTCGTCAGTAGGGGGCTTAGTGCATTAGTGTCCTGCGTATGTTTTTTTTATTGTATTTTTTAGTTTTTTCTTTTATATCAAAGATAATGGAATAAGCACTTACGTGCTCTTTTACATCCAGTCCCCGTGTGTATGCGGTTTTGTAAATTCTGTCATCTGTTCCCACCGGCACACAATAGCCTACTCTTACGAAAAGCGGAACAGGATTTAACATGTGCGCAAGATGCTCTGCGTGCACTGGCACACGGGACCTCGGTTTATAGTCTCATCCGAAGGACTTTTGTGGAGAGTGGAGTCTGCACTGAATTTAACCCAGAACAGGCGCTACTGAACAACCGCTAAAGTGACCCAGCAGCAGTGCAGGGCCCTTCTGGCTGGTGTCCCTACGGTGGCCTAATTGTTAAGCTCCCTGTGGACTTCCGACCCTGGGGATGCGACATAACGTATCTGGATATGGCTGGGGTGGAGGTTTGAAATGAACAGCGTGAGAACAGCAGGACAGGAACATCACAGAAGATGAAGCAGAACAACAACAACAGCTACTACTGCTGCTGCTGCTGCTGCTGCTGCTGCTGCTGCTGCTGCTGCTGCTGCTACTACTACTACTACTACTACTACTGCTACAGCAACTGCTACTGCTACTGCTACTACTACTACTACTACTACTACTACTACTACTACTACTACTACTACTACTACTTTTACTACTACTGGAATTAATACAGCGCTATATCTTGTAAAACAAATCAACGAGCTTGCATTCAACATATTCTTACACATACAGCCAACAAAAAATAACAATGTTAACAAACTCAAATGTACATACACACACGCACGCACGCACGCAAGCACGCACGCACGCACGCACACAACACACACACACACACACACACACACAACACACAAACACACACTCACACACACACACATACACACACACACACACACACACACACACACACACACACACACACCACACACACACACACACACACACACACACACACACACACACGATATAGAGCCCACAAGGTTGGTGGCACAGAGCATTTAAGAGTAAGAATAAAATGGTCCACATTAGTTTATTCACAGAATTGCACGCTCCCACATACTGACAAACATAATATTATTAGAAACACAGGCTAAGGTGAACAGACACATACACACAAACAGAGATATAGATATAACGGTAGACAGGCATTTCATTTATTTTTCATTTATACCACTTTAAGTCACGTGATTTCTCTTCGTGAAATTCGGGCTGTTCTCCCCGGGAAGAACGCGTCGCCACAAGAGCAGCGCCACCCTTTTTTTGTTTTTTGTTTGGTCTGCAGCTGTATTTGTTTCTCTATCAGAGTGGCTTTTTTCTAAGAATTTTTCCAGAGACAACTCTCTTGTTGCCGTGGTTCTTTTACGTGCGCGGAATAATTATGTGTAACACGCGGGACCTCGGTTTATCGTCTCATCCGAAAGACTAGCGCCCAGACCACCACTCATGGTCTAATGGATGGGGGAAAAGTTTCGGGCCCAAACGGAATTCGAACCACCGCCCACTTCCGACCCGGACTTTTCGCTTTCTAGACAGGCGCGTAACCTCTAGACCACCGATCCACCACCGGCAACACTCCTCTTGCCACGACCCCCCCCCCCCCACAACCCCACACACAGTCACTCACCCCCCCCCCCCCCCAACACTTTCTCTCTCTCTCTCTCTCTCTCTCTCTCTCTCTCTCTTTCTCTCTCTCTCTCTCTCTCTCTCTCTCTCCCCCCCTCTCTCTCTTTCTCTCTCTCTCTCTCTCCTCTTTGTTTCGAGATGTTCAAAGAGGAACGGAACAGACATCCTTTGTTACCAAGTGTTACCAACACACCAGAGACTGCACAGAGGTGACAGCGCTCTGCACAATAGGGTAACACTGATCTCAGCATGATTACACAGAGACTTGCCACCCTTCCCCTTCCCCTTCCCCGGAGAAATCCATCACTGGCCCTCCGCTCTCTCTGAAGTGGCTTTTCACTTGGAAGATGAGAGACAAAAAGAGAAGTTCACGCACACACAAAATGATGAGATAACTAACAGTGATGTTGAAGTGAAAAGAAGCAAAAAAGGGAGTATCACCGATTTACAATAATGTTCTAATACAGTCAAAAAGGAATTTAGGAATATTTGTGTGATACAATAGCATTGTATCCATAGTGTTTTGGTCTGATGCAGTGGGGTTTTTTGTGTGTTATTGTTTTGTTGTTGTTGTCGCTGTTTTTTTTTTTTAAATCAACGTTTTACAATAATGTTCTAATACAGTCAAAAAGGAATTTAGAAATATTTGTGTGATACAATAGCATTGTATCCATAGTGTTTTGGTCTGATGCAGTGGGTTTTTTGTGTTATTGTTTTGTTGTTGTCGTTGTTTTTTTTATATCAACGATTTACAATAATGTTCTAATACAGTCAAAAAGGAAGCTAGGAATATTTGTGTGATACAATAGCACTGCATAGTGTTTTGGTCTGATGCATTTTTGTGTGTTATTGTTTTGTTGTTGTTGCTGGGGTTTTTTTCATTCCTCGGCTAAAGCTCTGAGGTTCACCAATAGTGAGATGTTGTGACTACAGCCATGTATGCCCTCAGCATGCAGGTAGCCACACTCTGACTTCGGGGAATGTGTGCTGTCTTGGTTGTGTTCGTGTTTCCGTAACCCACCGAAAACACTGACTTGAATTATAATAACTGCATATTTGATCTTCTGCATGCGTTTACACATCAAGGGAATGAAGGAACTGTCTGCATTTCTTTTCGTCGAACGCTTATACAGCAACTACTGTTATCTGTCACATGAGATAGTATGCGCTGCGCTCCGTTCAGCATCTGACAAGTCAGGTCCAGCGCATCCGACTTCAGCATGGGAGAAAATTACTTTTAAGTCTTGCTGGGGAAAAAAAGGCAGGAGAATGGACCAATAAGGAAGAAAATAGACAAGAAGGGGGTGACAAGGAGAACAAGGAGCAAGGCAGTAACACAGAAGGGTAGAACAGAGAGAATTCCTAGCACAGAATTTCTAGAAGGTGGCGATGCTATTTATACTGACAGGCATCTTCACTGGGAAACAAAGAGTACTAATGACCTTCTTCTTCTTCTTAGGCCCATCACTACCCCTGGAGCATAGGCCGCCGACAACAGTCCGCCAGAGTCCTCTGTCCTGACCTATTCTCTTCAGCTGTCTCCAGGTATATCCCATCTTCCTGGTTTCTGCCTCAAGGTCGCGTCGCCAGGTGTTTCTTGGCCTTTCTCTTTTTCGTTTTCCCTGGGGGTTCCATGATACTAATGACCTACAATAGTAAAAATGTAAAGGTGTTTCATAAACTATTTTGTTGTAGGGAAGTGAGGCGTCAGATACCTCAACTTCTCTAGGGGCCAGCTATTGAGGGTAGCGCCCATCTCCTCTCCTCTCTCGCAAAAAAAAAGGAATCTGTGTGATACACAATGGCATGTCCATAGTGTTAGTCTGAGGCAGTGTTCAAAGACACAGCTGTGAGTGTAGTGATAAGCGAGGGTGTCAAAAACAAAGAAATGTCATTTCCAGCTCTGGGGGGATTGGTTAGTGTTGAGGATCACCAAAGTAGGACAGAGCACCCCTGAAGCTGCCGGTTCAGGGTATGTAGGAGTAACAATGGATGATTGTCGCTTTTACAAGACTATCCATTTATCGCTTTGAGAGAATTGCTAACATAATTCTGTTCACAAGCATATTACACACCTAGTTTGAAAATAAGCCACATACACACTGGTGTTGTTTTTAGACACCATCCCGAAGTCGGAATGTGGCTATCTTTCTGGGAGGCACAAACGGTCGTATACACACAATCCCACCACCGACCAACTCCGGAACTGTTGCCGAGGAACAACAACAAAAAACAACAACAACCAAACAACCAGCAAAAGACGCCAACTTCACTGGCCTTATTTTATTTATTTATTCTTTTATTGATCTATTTATTCTTTTATTCGAGGATAATGAAATAAGCACTCATGTGCTTTTTTCCCCCCATTCAGTCCCCGTGTGTATGCAGTTTTGTCAATTTTGTCATCCGTTCCCACCGCCACTCTTACGAAAAGCGGAACGGGTTTTAACGTATGCGCAAAATGTGCTGCGTGCATTCGCACACGGGGCTTCGGTTTATAATCTCATCCGAAGGACTTTTTGGGGAGAGTGGAGAACGACACTGATGTTAACTCCAGAGGAAAAAGTCCTCTTGACCGAGATTCGAACCTGGGTCAGCAGATCAGGAATATATCACTCAAACCACCAGGCTATCCCGTCCCCCCTTGAGATCATCAAAGGGCATGATGCATCCCCATGCTCCCTACGCCAAAAAAGGCCTGATCTTTTGAATGCAGTTAGACGGGTTGTGAGATACAACCCGAATGTGGCATTCAAAAAGCCAGAGTGGATTATTTGGCTGTCAGCATCCTTTGTAAAAATGGCAGTTATCTAATAATCAGATTTGGACAACGGCAGCTTAGGAGTCATACAAGCAGTGTGAGTGTGTGTGTGTGTGTGTGTGTGTGTGTGTTGTGTGTGTGTTTGTGTGTGTGTGTGTGTGTTTGTGTGTGTTTGTGTGTGTGTGTGTTTGTGTGTGTGTGTGTGTGTGTGTTTGTGTGTATGTTTGTGTGTGTGTGTCTGGGGTGTGTGTGTTTGTGTTTGCGAGTGTGTGTTTTGTGTGATTCAGATTCAGATTCAGATTCAGATTATTTTATTGCCATTTAATCATGTAGACTTATTTGACACAACAAAAACATCAACTATAATTATTATCTATTTTTTGGGTAAAAGTGATGTTTTCTAAAACATAATATTTTCTCTCACCCAACCCCCCCACCCCCTCCCGAACCAAAACAAGAAAGAAAGAAAGAAAAAAAAAAAACCAACTAGCAGACAGCGAATAAACAGACACCTCAAAACCCCTCACTGAATTTAACATTTTTTTTCAAGAGTCACGACTATTTAAGTCTGTTTTTTTTCACGATTAACGCTGTATATAATCTTTTAATCAGTGAGCACTTTAGGAACAGATACCACAAAGAGGACGAAGAGCTCCAGACTCTTTACTGCATGTGTGCGTGCATGTGTGTGCATTCATACCTCTTATATTGTCCATCTTTTTGCCAGTCTGTCTGCTGCTTGCCTGCGTGTAATATGCAAAGAGTCTCCGTTTACTATGCCACCCTAACGGCAGACCGCTCAGTCCCGGTGTCGGCTTCGGCAGTCCTTTGCGTCACTTTCTCCTTTCTCCGCCTCTTTTCGTAATTGTTTCTTTTCGGCTTTTCACTTCTTTGTCCGTCGGTCCGGCTCGCGGCACGTCTTATTTACGCCCGTCGGCCACAGCGTTTATTTCGGCACTCCGTCGGTTGTTAGGCAAATCTTGTTTTTTCGTCCATCCGGCTCCGCCTTTTCGTTCCGGCAGCTCCGGGCTCCGCCTTGTACTTTTTTCCGTTTCGTTCTTTATCTTCGTCTTCCGGCCGTTGTAGCACGGCCGTTCCAATATTATTGTTTTTCCTTCGGGGTTATCCCTTCGATTTGTCATGGCGTTCGGCATTTTGCCGGTGTTCGCATTTCGGCTTTCGGCTCTGGTGTTCATTCGCCTATTCTCTCTTCCCGGCCCGGAGTCTCGTTTTTCGTTCTGTCGGCGCGTTCTCCTTCCGATTCTTCTTTTTCTTCCGGTTCCCCCCCCCCCCCCCCCCCCCGGCCGATTCCGCTTCTACGTCCTTTCTTTTCCTCTGTTATTTCTTCGGCTGTGATGCCCTCGTCGATTTTCGCTTTTTCTTCCCGGCCTTTTTTCTGTTTCTCCCTCCTCGCGGCGCCGGCAGCTTACTCGGGGGCGGCTCAATTCCTATGTTTCTATTTTCGACGTCGGCGGCCGGCCACCGCCCATCGGCTGCTCTTTATCTGCTCGCGCAACTGTCGCGCTTCGGCCAGCTCTTATCCCCGTTTCGGATACTCAGCTTTTCTTTTTTTCATCGTCGTTCACGGGCCAGGCAGCGTTTTTGTTTCTCTTTCTTTCGTTTTTCACGGCCCTCCGTTTTCCGGCCTGAGTCTTTTTTATACGCTCGTTCGGGGCCGCACTGCTTTGCATCGTTTTACGTCGACTCATTCCTCCTGTACCGCTTCGGCAGCCTTCAGGCGGTCTTTTTCTTCCCGGTCTTCTCGCACCCTCGGCTCCCTACCGGGTACGTTCATTCAGTTCTCCGTTTTCTGTTCTTCTCCATCGGCTCTCTCCTTTCTTGTCTCCGGCCATACTCGGGCTATCTCCTGCCCCGTTCGGCATTTACTCGTTCGAGCAAACTCTCTCGGTTTCGTTCGGCTATTTTCTTTCTCTTTCTGCGGGTCGGCCATTTCGCTTCTTCTTGCGGATTCTTTCGGTTCTACATAACGGCTTCTGTACTTCTTTCCTTCGGCCTTCGGGCATTTTGCCTTACATTCGGAGCGGGCGGTGATCACAACCACGCCCATTGACAAAATGAATGTAAACAGGGACGTATCCATCAAGAAGCTGAGGAGTGCTTCCCTTGTTCCTGGCTTTCTTTGGCAGAGGGAGAAAGGGTCAACAGGAACTGCAAGCAGCCCCTGTGTCCCGAGTCATAGAGGGGGCGCATGGACAAATGGGTGATGGAAGGAGTCTAAGCATTGGTTCGGAGTTTGATGCTTGGCACAAAGCTTGATGGAGATTTAAAAAAAGTGATTTTCTGTTTAGTGTTGTGTAGACATGTCAGTGCATGACCCTTGTGTATGTACACTGATAAAAAACAACAAAAATATAGAAATTATTATTATAATGATGATAAACAATGACGTATGTTAGTTACCTAGCGCTTAGTCTTTTTCATGCGCTCATACAATTCTGTAACAGGATTATGCCGGGAAACAAATTAATAAACCACACACACACACACACACACAGGTGTAAAGACGTTAAAATTGAAGAATCTTACTTACTTGAATCCATCCTTCATATTATTAATCGGAAACTGTTACACATTTCCTTAACATTATGCTAATCGAAATATTACCACATTTTCTATCAGCTTTTTTAAATTTACCCTGCACTTCTCAATGAAACATCATGGAGAGTCTTAGTAAATACTCTGAAAATTTATCATTTGTGAATGTATCAATACTGGCTAAAAACAACTTTAAAACTACCATAACAATAGTTTGCAGCAGGCTAACAAATACTGGTGCGGCAATATGAAGAAAAACAACAAAAATTGCAACAAATATCAAGGATATGTTATACCACAGTCAGATGTGGTTTGTTTGGATCATTCAAAGGTTAGGAAACTTGATATAATTTTTTCAGCAGAATCTTCCGACCGTTGAATTGTAGTTTTACCAGACAGAGCTAGCACTCAACTTGGAGAGAATACAAAAACCCATCGCTGTTTTTCTTTTTTCTTCTAATTCGAGCAGGTTCAAAAAAAAAAAAAACCGAGCAATGTATATTTTGCATGCTCTGACAAAATTTGTCAGATTAATATCATCATGACGTTTTTAGCAAGATTTAGAGCAAGATCGTAGGCCTAACTGTAAACAGAAAATGTTTGTCCTGGAGAGAACCACTGCAATTTGGGTGCTTGCGGTTTGAAGATCCAAAGACACAACCCTTTGTTTTTCATAAAGCGGGCTCCAAATCATACGAGGAAACTAGTTATTTTATTAATTATTAATTTATTTTATTTCATTCTGTGATATGAGGATAACGGAAGAAATCTAGATATCTTGATGACACGCTCTTTGCGAGAGATCCAAAATGTCTATCCAATATGCCTTTCTTTTCGAGGAATTGTATATACTTGATAACTTTTTTTACTATCTAATCTTTTATCTTAAAAAAAATAATCTATTTACTTTTCCTAGAGAATTTCAAAACAAACATTTAAGTTTTTTAAATCTCTTCTTTTGTGTGGGCTTTGGATAATCAAAATACTAAGCTTATTTCTTTATTATGTTGGTGGTTAGCTAGTAGGTAGCTAAATGATGATTGGTTAATATTGCATCTTCATTTCATACTTTGTTAACGACAACCACCAATTTTTTAAGGATAGTGGTAAATATAATTAGTAGGTATGATTAAGAATGAATATTTGTCTTGCATATTTTGTTCACAAATCATATCTTCGTTCTCTCCTTCTTCTCTGTTCCTCTTTCCTCCCGAATCAGTTATCCCGCTACGATGACGTTATACTGCTTTAGGGATAACAGCTCAGACCAGAAGAATCAGTTTCATGAAAACTAAGAGTTAATCCCCTCCATGTCTCTTACCTCCCTTGTTTTGTAAGAGGAAAAGGTCAGGAACAGCCCTTGGATTCCTCTGGCAGCTTTGACTAAGGACGTGGAGGATGAAGATGACAGCTCTTCCCCGCCACACTTTGTTGGTGGAAGCTAGCTAGACCAAAAAGAGAGAGGTGCTGACTTAGGGGGTAAGAAGTCTTAACATTGAATATTAACCAAAACAAGTGATGTGAAGTCTACAAAAGTGGTTTTTTTATTTATTATTTTAATTATTTTGTTTTATCGTTCGAGGATAATGGAATAAGCATCGTGTGTTTTTAATTTTACACCCAGTCCCCGTGTGTATGCGTTTTTGTCAATTTTTTTGACATCTCCCCCGGCACACAAATGGCCTACTTTTCCGAAATCGGATACGGGTTTTAAACATTGAACGCAAGATGTTCTGCTTGCGTTCGCATAGGGGGCCTGGTTTTATCGTCTCATTGGACTTTTACGGAGAGTGGCGTTGGCCACTGATGTTAACACCAGAGGAAACATCCTCTTGAACAAGGATCAAAGGATCAGCAGATCCACAAGAGCAATGAGCATCCCTCTATCCACAGACAATTTGTAGAATATCATTTAATATTGCTCAAAGTAAGTGAAGACTACAAAAGTGAGAAAAAAGGTTAGCGTTTATCTTGAATATTGATCAAACAAGGGAAGTCTACCCAATGAGAACTGTGGGGGAAAAGGGTAGTGTCTCCATTCAATATTGATAAAAGTAGTGTAGTTTATGAAAGGAAACACAAAAGTGGATGCATGACCAAAGAATCAATAACAAGCCAATAAGCAGACAGAAAAACGGGACAGACAAACCAACAACACACACCCACGAATCCTCGAACATCTAATTGTCAAAAAATACCACGCAGCATGCGTGCAACATATCCTACCCTAAATATCCTTTAAAAAAGTAATGGGACAAACCAGCCAATAATCATACAACCAATCACCCAACCAGCCAATCAAAAGAAAACAACAACAGCAACAACTCAGCATAGCCTACACGCACCATTCACAATAGATACAAAGCACATTGTGTCTCTTGTGTGTCTGTCTGTCTATCTGCGTCTCTTTCTCCTTTTTGTCTGTTTCTCTATCTCTCTGTCTCTTCGGCTTTGTCTGTCTGTCTCTATCTCTCGTCGCTCTCGGTCTTTGTCTGTCTGTCTCTATCTCTCTGTCTCTCTCGGTTTTGCTGTCTCTCCCTCGTTAAGGAAAAGGTCAGCTTTTGTTAGCCTGCAGCCAACAAAGACACAGACAAGCCTTTAACGGGTGATGCGTTTACCCCAGACACAGGACCTGACATGAGAACTACACACACAACACACAAACGCAGCGCGGCGCGCAACCGCAACACATACAAACATACACACAAACCCACTCACACAAAAACGCGCGCGCGCTCGCTCGAAAACACGCAAACAAGCACGCACACACACACACACACACACGCACGCAGACATACACATAGACACCACGCACGCTAGCACAAAAATCACAAGCACACGCGCAACACCAACACAAACACGCGCGCGCACACACACACACACTCACATACACACAGATATAAACACGGACACAAACTCACTTACTCACATACTCACACACACGCAAAAACACCTAACACAGACAGACACCACACACACACCACTCACACACAAGCACACACACCATCACACACATACACACATCTAAACACCTATACACAGACTCAGATCCGACCTACCCACCTACACACAGACACACAAGGGGGAAGGGTGGAAGACAAACAGGAAAAAGAAGGCAAGGAAGGAGTAAAGAAAACAACAAAAGAAAAAAGTTTGGGATATGAGTGAAAACGTGTTCGAAGCATCCATTAAAAAGAAACGAGAATGATGAGAGAGAGAGCAGAGATGTAGAAGATCGAGAGGGATTGAGAGAGTGACGATGAGAGAGAGGGAGAGAAGTGAGAGAGTGAAGTGAGAGAGAGATGACAGAGCAGAGAAAGAGGAGAGATACAGATAGACTGAAAAAACAGAACAGAAAGAAAGACAGGGATAGAGAGACATGACAGAAAGAAAAGTCATATTTTATTTTTTTATATTTTAATTAATACCACTTTAAGTCACGAGATTTCTCTGCGTGAAATTCGGGCAGCTTTCCCGGGGATGAGCGCGTCGACACAAGAGGAGCGCCCCCCTTTCTTTTATTTATTTCTTTTTCTTTTGGTCTGCAATTGTATTTGTTTCCCTATCTGAGTGGCTTTTTTCTAAAGATTTTTGCCTGGGACAAAACTCTCTTGTTGCGTGGGTTCTTTTTACGTGCGCTGAAAATTGTGTGTAAAAACACGGGACCGCGGTTATCGTCACTCCGAAGACTAGCGCCCAGGACCACCACTCATGGGTCTAATGGGTGGGGGAAAAATTTCGGGGCCCAAACGGGATACGAACCACGCACACACCCGACCCGGACTTTTGATTCTTGACAGCGCGTTACCTCTAGACCACCGATCCACTAGGGAGGCAAGACGGATAAGAACAGAAGAACGCAGGAGACAGACAGAAAGAAAAGACAGACAGAGAGACAGACATCAAAGAAAGACAAAAGAGAAGAGAGGCAGACAGAAAAGACAGACAGAGAGACCGACAGAGAGCAGCAGAGAGACAGACAGAGAGACAGACAGAAAGAAAGCGACAGAGAGAAAAGACAGAGAAGACACACAGAGAGAACAGACAGAAAGACAGATATAAAAGACGAGAGATAGACAGAAAGACAGCAGAACGAATCAAACCTGAGTGACAAGACTAAGAAAGGTAGAGATACAAGGAGCGTTTTACAGGAACATATCACATATTTAAAACGAAAGCAGAGGAAGCACACCCAAAAAAGGAGCTGAAAGATATATTGTTGTTGTTGTCGTTGGTTGTTGTTGGTCTTGTGTTGTTGTTGTTGTTGTTATCTTCTTTTCTTCTTCTTCTTCTTTGTCGAACGCTCATGCAAACAGCTGTTGTTGTGCCTTTCATCTGAACGAAAGTGTGTTAAAAAGGTAAAGGCAAAGGTGTCTTAACCTAAGTGGGTACGGGAGCAAGGCACCCAGAGACCTCAGCTTCTCAGGGGCCAGATACTGATGGCGGCGCCATCTCTCTCAACGCTGCTATACCTTCCTGATCTTAAAGAGGGCAGGTACCTATTTATAGCTGGGTGAACTGGGGAGACTAAACTGAAGCAAGGTGCGCAAAACGGTCACTCATCCCAATTGAGTACACCCGGTTGCTGTGCCTAACATTGGTGGTGGGATCGCGAGTGTTGGGGGAATGAGGATAAACCGTCCCCAAAAATAATTGTGGTTGTGACTGCCGGTTTTAAGCCCCTGGCAAGTCAGGCCAGCGCATCCAATTCGGTCGGTGGGAGAGAGAGAACTGTTATCCTTTCCGTCTTCTGGAAAAAACAGACGAATGGATAACGAAAGCCAAAAAGAGGAAAAAACAGTAACAGGAAGACAGAGACCAAGGCAGAAACCACGAGCAGGACAGAAAAGAGGGAATTTCTAGCACTGAATTTCCAGAATTTCCGAAAGATAATTGAAACAACTGCATACAGAGGTGATGTTCCTAGCTATGATGAATGGAAGAGGGGGGGGGGGCTGAGAAGGATCAGGAGAAGAGGAGGTGGAGGTAAAAGAGAGTGGTGTGTACACTCATACGTATGAAAAAATAATTTCCAAACTACTTTTTCTTTCATAGTATGCATATTCGAAGGTCTATTCAAACAGAGGGAATCTGGATAGGGATATCCCATATAGGAAAAGGTGTGTCGTCAGTCGCCCTACATGCTGCTTAACCTGGTGTTTCTGTCTGTGTGTCTTTTGCAGATCTCTCTAGTCAGAGACCCAGAAAGGAAAACATTTGAGTGTTGTTGTGTGTGTGTGTTGTGCTCGCGCGCGCCGCTCGGTGCGTGCGAGTGGTGTTATTGTGTGGTGTTTTCGTGTGTGTGTTGTGTGTGAGAGAGAGAAGAGGAGAGATCGCAGAGGAGAGGATGAGAGAGAGAGAGAGATGAGATGAGAGAGAGAGAGAGAGAGAGAGAAAGAGAGAGTGATCGGTTACTGTAATGGTGGGGAAGCATGATCTATACGCAAATTTATCCCCATTGATGAACTTCGGAGTTTAGCCGAGGAACGAAAAAGAAATCCACTCTCGTATCATTAAAAAAAACACTATGGCACTCCTCTTTGCTTTCATTATGCATTTGATTAAAGACACAAATCTTAAGTAATCTTGCTCTTGGATTATTTTTTGACTATACAGGTTTTGGCACGTCATAAGTTAGCATTAAAAAAAAAGAATAAATAGGGGTTATTTTTCCAGCAGAGAGAAAAGAGGTTAGCATTGGTTTAAAAGAAAAAACTCTTGAGTAATCAATTTTTTTTTTTTCTTTGTTTTTTTTTAAAACCAAGTAGTTTTAAGAGTATATGTTAGCAATATAAAAGCTATTAACACTTTTCCAACAGCATTTAAAGGGTACCCTTATTACCACACGAGACGAGGAGGAAGTTGTAAAACATGACAAAAACAAAATCCTCACGAATTCCGCTCACTCGACGATACACGACATTTCCAACAGAGAAGGAAGGGCACACCACCAAACAACTTTGTTCATAAATCTCTCGAGAGTTTAATTATTCTCAGGCCCTTACCTCTTTTGACATCGTTGTAAGAAAAAGTCGGAAAAGTCCCCTAGGCATCCATTTGCAGCTCTGAACAGAATGTGAGGATTACCAGAACACGGAGACCCAACCACAGATACGTATGCTCGCTCGGTGGAAGCCAAGAATGTTCGGGATGTAAAAACTAAAAAACCCAAAAGTAGGTGTCGAGATATCTTGAAGAATTGACACACACACACACAGAAAGGGGGACGGGATAGCCTAGTGGTTGAAACATTGCGTTCGCAATCTGACGACCCGGGTTCGATTCCCGTTCAAGGGGATATTTTCCTCTGGAGTTAACATCAGTGCAGACTCCACTCTCCCCAAAAGTCCTTCGGATGAGACTATAAACCGAGTCCCCGTGTGCGAACGCACGCAGAACATCTTGCGCACCCGTTAAACCCTGCTCCGCTTTTCGTAAGAGTAGCGTTGTGTGCCGCGTGGGAACCGTTGACAGAGTTACGAACCGCCATACATACGGCGGACTGGATGTAAAAAAATAGCCACATCAGTGCCTATTCATTAACTCGAGATAGAAAATAAAATAAAAATAAATAAAAATAAAAATACTAGTTTTTCTGGAAAAAGTTTACAAGATTGTTGTATGTATGTATTGGAAGGGATGTTATCCCTCCACATCTCTCTCTCATCTCGCTTCTCTCTCTCTCTCTCCTCTCTCTCTCTCCTCTCTTCTCTCTCTCTCTGTATCCCTTCTATCTGCCTCTGTCTTTCTCTCTCTGATTTTTGCTACCAATAAATATTTGTGATAAAAAGATATATCTATATATTATATATATATATATAAATATATATTAATATCTATATATATATATGATTAATATTATATAATTATATATATGATTTTAATCAATAACAACGTAAGATTTGGCACATATTATTTAGTGATTGCGTTTGCTTACAATACATGTTTTCGAACACGAAGCATGGCGCAAGTCAAGCTTTCTAGTTGTTCTTCGTATCCTTTATTTCTGACAAAGGTCTTCACATTTTGCGATATAAAATCTGTTTTAAGCAGGAGGGGGACGGGATAGACATTGGTCGGAGCACTCGCTTTCCATCAGCCAAGTTACGCAGCGTTCGAGCGATTTACCACTTGGATGGGTGACCGTTTGCGCGCCTTGGTTCAGAAACAGTTCCTATTTTCAACCTAGCTTTCATGGGTCCTTGCCTTTTATGGTCAGGGAAGGCAAAGCAGCGAGGGAGAGGAGATGAGCGCCGCCCTCCTCCTATGCTGGCCCATTGAGAAGTGAGAGGTATTTGGCGCCTCCGTCCCTCCGGACCCATAGGTTATGCGATCCTATAAATCAAAGAAACGCTACACCCCTGTGAAGACCAAATAAAACAAGCATCAAACAATCAAACACACATACAGGTAGCGGAGGCAGATAGGAAGCAAACAGAATACAGGAAACAGACAGTCACCACAAACAGGGTAGAAGATGGGAAAGACAAACAAAAAACCACACATGCACGCACACATACTACCTACATACATCAAACCACAGACAGACAGACACACAACACCCCCATCCCCCCTCACACATCTTCCTCCAGGGTTGCCAAGCCAACCCACACCCCCTCGCCACACCCCACCCCCACATCAATACTTTTAATCGGTTTTTTCCAACGGCTGTTTCTTCGTCTTCAGAGTATTTCAAAGAGGAATATATCCCTTTGTTATCAAGCTTTACCAAGAAATCAGGGATGCACATTATCCTTTGTTATCAAGCGTTAAAAAAACATCAGGGACCTGCAAAATATCCTTGTTATCAAGCGTTACCAAAACATCAAGGACTGCACAATTCCTTTGTATCAAGTTACTTACCGCAATTAGGGACTGCCCATATTGTTGTTCTCAAGCTGTTACCAAAACATAGGGGATGCCCAATATCCTTTGTTATCAAGCGTTCCAATACATTAGGATGCCAATACCTTTGTTAAAAGCGTTACAAAACATCAGGGGACTGACAATACCCTTTGTTATCACGCGTTCACCAAATCATCAGGGAACTGCACCAATCCTTTGTATCAGCGTTACCAACATCATCAGGGGACTACACAAGAGGACAGCGCTTCCCACAATCGAATTGATTGATATCGATAGTAAATTCACACAGATTGCAAGCTTTCCTCCTCCCCTGTGATATCTGGGCTGCCCGTAACTTGGGAAGTGGCTTTTAACTTCAGTCCAATTTAACCTCTGTTTATCTCACAATTATGGGACGGGATAGACTCAGTGGGTCGGAGCACTCGCCTTTCCCCAGCAAGTTAAGGCAGGTCGAGCGTGGGTACAGTTGGATGGGTTGGACGTTTTGCGTGAGTTATTCAGTTGTACAAGACAGAACACAGAAGTAGTTTATGCTATTCGATATAATTGTTGGGTAAATTGTGCATGGGATTGACTTGGCATATGATGGGAACAGTAACACACTGGGAGTAAAGTTCCTCTGTATAGCCACAATGAACAAAGTTCATGTTGCCAAACAGAAGTTTTTGAGAATGGCTAAAGTAGCCACAATTGAATAAGTATTGGGATGTGCTATCCACAGCGGGTATTTTGGGGTTTATCACAGTTCTTGATTAAACCATTGACGCTGGGGGCATCAGCAAAGTGAGAGGCTGTATGACCAGTGGCTTTTTCACTCATGGAATTCCGCTTTACAGCTTAGTCTTTAGTGGTCAAAACTATGACTCTCTCACAAGGAGGCTTGACTCGCACAGTCCTTATGTGCTGCAGCCCTGGGGGCTAGCTGGCCTTTGGAGAACATCTCCAATGTGACTGTCCTTATGCTCACGGCCGAGAGAGTGGGGATGTACTGTGGGCAAGGCATCTCTACTATAATCAAATTTCTTCCCAATTTCCGAAACAGTAGCTGCCTCCTCTGCTGTTTTGGAGGTCATCGTAGAATACAACGAACAAACATACATACATACATACAATGGTAATGTGCTCATTTAGAAAGCAACAGGTTATGGGTTTGATTCTTGTCTGAAGCAGGATTCTTCCTCTATTCACTAGACCAAGAGGGGTTGGTATGGGTATTAGTCTCTTAGATGAGATGTTTTAACCGAGGTCCCATTGTTCACAAGACATTAATTTTTCATTTAGTGTATGTAAAAGAACCTGCCGCTAGGTGAACTTAAGAGGGGAAAAATATATCACAACTTCAGAAAAAACATGTAGAAGAGAAGTGCTGCTTTAGAGGTTGATGTTAAATTTGTTTGAATGTTAAAACAGGCACACAGAATAATATCTGCTTCATCAATAGCAGTAAAAGTGCTTTACTCTGTCCCTTAGCTCTCTGATGACTGTGTGAAAAAAGCAACAGCCCTGGGTGTTGTATGGCAGTGTGGAATGGAATGTGAGAATTGCCCTATGCATGACACATGCAGTCAGATGGCAACACAGCAGCAAATCCCCCACTGATGCCAGAAAAGCCCATGTAAAGCGCACGAGGAAAGGGAAGAAGCCAGGGTATGGAAGATAACGAGAAATTGAAGGCAAGGACAGAAGGAAGGGAAGAAAGGAGGGAGGGAGGACAGACAAAAAAGGGAGATTCAGAATGGCCACGTTCGGGTTAAGGCAAACACTCACACACCACACACTCACCACACACACACACACACACACACACACACACACACACACACACACACACACACACCCACACAACACACACACACACGCACGCACGACGCACGCAACGGCACGCACACAAAAAACACACGCACGGCACACAAAACACACACGCACGCACGCATGCACACACAATACACACACCAACAAAACCAAACTCAATTTAAAAAAAAAACAAACCCACACTCTGTTAACGTGGGTTCTTTTATGCTTGAATGCAAGACGCACACAAGAACCTAATTTTATTCCCTCATCCAACCAGACACCACTCAAGGTTCTAGTGGTAAGGGGTAAAAGCTTGAGCTTCAAACGGAGGTGAACCATACTACTCCTTTCTAGGCAGTAGCGTGCTCTAGACACTGACGCAGCGGTTAGAATTTCATCAGTAGTATGTTAAGCAACAGACATGACACTGACTGACCTTAGAGAACTGACAGAGATTCCGAAACCAAAAGAATAATTAAAGATTTTTCCATGTTTCCGATATGGAATTCAATCATGGACTTGTTTAGCTTAGAAAGTAGAATTGATCACTGAAAAAATAGGTAATCCTGTTTTATATTATTTTCATATTAGGAATTTATTGTGCATGCATGTGTGTTGTACGCGCGCGCGTGCGTGCGAGCTGTGTTGGTGTGTGCTGTGTGTGTGTCGTGGTTGTGGTGTGCGGTGTGTGTGTGTTAGTTTGTTTTCAATTTTACATCTTTCCACATAAGGTGATATTGACGCGTTGTGTGTGTGTTGTGTGTTTGTGTGTGTGTGTGTGTTGTTGTGTGTGTGCGTGCGTTGCGTGCGCGCACCCTTCTGTGAATGCATGAGAGCAGTGCATCCGTGCCTTTGTGGCTTTATCCCGCCTAACTGCATATCTGCGCCCTTCCCCCCCCCACCCCCCCCATCCCCTTCTCTCTACAATATGCCTGCCAGCTTGCCCCTGTCACTCGATGTAGACTGTAAGGGGCGGGACGGAATACAGCCCCCCATTGAAATGAAAGTAACAGGGACAGTGCCTTGATCACGATTGTGGAGAGAGAGTGCTTCCCCTGGTCTGTGGTCTCCTCTGCAGAGAGAGGAAAGTGACAAGGTCAGGGAGAGATAAGCATCCTCTGTTAAACATTCTCTGTCAACATTCCTCTGTAAATCCTCTGTTTCATACTCCTCTGTAAACTATCTCGTCAACATTCTCTATCCAACATCCTCTGGTAACATTCCTCTGTAAACCCCTTTGTCAAATTTCTGTAAAACATCTCTGTCAACATCTCTGTCAACATTCTCAGTAAACATCCTCTGTCCAACATTCTCTGTTCACATTCCTCTGTCACCATTCTCTGTGTAAAATCCTCGTCAATCCTCTGTAACATTCCTCTGTAAACATTCTGTAACATTCCTTGTAAACTTCCTCTGTCACCATTCTCTGTCAACATTCATCTGTAAACATCCTCTGTCAACATTCCTCTGTAACATTCTCTGTCAACATCCTCTGTCAACATCCTCTGTAACATTCTCTGTCAAAATCCTCTGTCAACACCCCTTTCTGTCAACTTCTCTGTCAACATTTCTCTGTCAACATCTCTGTCAACTTTCCTTGTAACATTTATGTAAACATCCTCTGTCAAATTCCTTCTCAACATTCCTCTGTAACAACCTCTGTCAACATTCCTCTGTCAACATTCCTCTGTAAAATCTTGTCAACATTTCTTCTCAACATTCTCTGTCAACATCTCTGTCAACATTCTCTGTAAAACATCCTCTGTCCACATTCCTTGTCAACATTTGACAACATCTCTTTCAAAATCTCTGTCGACATCCTCTCGTCAACATCCTCTGTCAACATTCTCTGTAAAACATCTCTGTCAACATTCCTCTAGTAACCTTCTATGTAAACATCCTCTGTCAAACATTCCTCTGTCAACATTCTCTGTCAACATCTCTGTAACATGCCTCTGTCAACATTCCTCTGCACATCCTCTGTAAACATCTATGTCAACATTCCTCTGTCAACATCCTTTATCAACATTCCTATGTCACATTTTCTGGGACAAGGGGTTGGTGGTAACGTGGTCTATCTGAAATGGAAGGGATTAAAGAGACAGAGAGGAAGAGATAGTAGCCAGCCAGACGGACACCAGAAGACATGGAAAAAATATTGGATTAGTCTTTCAGGTCCAGGATAGACTTTTGCAATTAAAGCTACAATTTTAATATTAGCTACGTCTTTCACTTCAAGTCATTTGCGGACCATTAAGTCTTTCTTCTATGTTGCACCCTTGTTACACATCGTATCATATGCACTTCTGCACGTTTTCATTTCTCTATAAAAAGCCAAGGCCTCAAGGGGATTTTTCGTGTGGCAAAAGTCTGACGGGGAAAGTGGTTTGGGTTTACAGTGGTTAAAGTGCGAGAAATCTTGCATTGTGGTCAGAGTGTGATCGTTTTCCTTGACTGCACGTGAATAGTAAAGTGTGAGAGAGGGTTTATTTAAAGATGCATTTGCGAATCTGTGATTAAGCAAAGGGTCTTTAAAAAAACATTGCATTAGCTAGATGGATGGGTGTTGTTGAAATTAAATTTGGGAGTTTTGAAGGTTTTTCTTAAGTGTGACTCTAAAATAGATTGTTGTGTAGCATTCAATATGAAATGGAATCTGGATAAAGCAAAATATCTTTAAAACATTGCATAAGCTAAGATGTTGGCTGCTGAAATTTGGGAGTTTTTGGAGTTTTCCTCTGATAGATAATAATAATAATAATAATAATAATAATAATGTATGGAATTTATATAGCGCTGAATCTTGTAAAGCAACAAATCAAAGCGCTCAAAAAATTAAAGATAGATTGTTGTGAAGCATTCATTATGAAATTTCATTTATTTAATTTATTTCATTTCATTTATATGAAATGGTTATAGTCTTGCTTACACGTGTTTGTATTGCTCCGCATCGAAATGAGTCGCGTAGCACGTGACCCGTTTTTCTGCTAGGTTTAATTTTTTGGCAGATGGAGATCAGGTTGCCGAGTTTTGAAATTTGGATTGTATATCAATCTATAAGCTTAATTGTATTGTATGAAGTATTAAGGGGAGTTTTGTTTCTTTGCTTTAAAAACAGCCAGCCCCTATCCTGTTACCTATTACGATACCAAATTCGTCAATTTCTCATTTTGTCACTTCCTGGAGCCTAGCATTGTATTTTGTAATAACTTGTCAATTTCCTAATTGTGAAATTTTAATATTTTAACTTTTTTAGTAGTCTCTTTTTCATAATAGATGAATAATAACATTAATAGTTAAAAAATTGACCGCGATGCAATGCAATTTATTATATGATAGAGGGTTAATATTAACATTTTTGGTAATAACTCATTACATATAGTTTTGTTTGTGTGGGCATTTCATTAATAATGAAAATTATTGATGATTCATGAAAGAAACCCTTGTCGTTGTGCATATTCATGTCAGTTTCAATTCATACAATATACAATAGTGAAGATTTAAATGAAAAATATTCATGGAATACTGAAAAGCAAAATTTTTCTTTTCGTGACACAGGACGTAAAACATTGATTTCCCATATGTCCAATATAGCATCCACATTTTTTTTCTGTTAAAAGTCTCCTTAAAGCTTACTAAAGACAGCAGGAAAAAACTGCGCTGAATGAATGTTGATCTGCTTTCTGAATATATATATGAAAACAACACAATTTTCACACATATATTTCTTTATTTACCTCGTTTTCTGACTCTCCTCTTAATATCTGCAACCTATCATTATTTTCTTTACTTTTATTGCATTTATTTTGTTTGTCTCATTCCTGTGATTTGCTCTGCAAACAAGAGCCATTTTTTTAGGATGAAGTGTAACTAACGGCATTTGACGTATTACTCTTGTATGTTGAATCAGGGGGACAGACAGGAAAAATACTTTGCTGATGTGGGAGAGTGCGTCCCTTGTGATGAGCTCTCTGTGTCTGTGTAGAGAAAAGGTCAACAACAGCCCTAGCGTCCTCCATTGGCCGCTTGTAATGGAGTGTGTGTTGTGTTACTAGTTTTTGTGTGGGGGTGGGGGGTGGGGCGGGGGGGTTAGCGACCACAGACACTGACACTGCAAACGACACAGACCAATGAGGTGGCAGAAAATTAGAAAATACAAGAAAATGAATAGTATCTAGCATAGTGAAAGTAAGACGAAGAAGAAGAAGAGAAGAAGAAGGAGGAGGAGGAGGAGGAGGAGGAGGAAGAGGAGGAGGAGGAGGAGGAGGAGAGAGAATACAAAAAAGAGAAAAATGCAAAAAAATGAAGGGAGTTGAAAAATGTCAAAGGAAACTGTAAGAATGGAATGCAAAGCTTAATAATGATAATAATAATTAATGGTTAAAAATAACAACAACACTAATGATAATAATGAATAAATATAATGTCAACAACAACAATAATATAATAATTAACAATAAGAATGAGAAGGTAAGAGGAGGAGGAGAGTGAGGAGGAGGAGAAAAGCAGCAGTAGTTGCAAATTCTTTTGTTTTAGTCAGAGACAAAGACAGAGCTTTCAGCACCCAAAATGATGATCAAATCTTACCCAAGACACAAACAAACAACCCTTTCTCTCACCCAACCCCCCCACCCCCTCCCGAACCAAAACAAGAAAGAAAGAAAGAAAAAAAAAAAACCAACTAGCAGACAGCGAATAAACAGACACCTCAAAACCCCTCACTGAATTTAACATTTTTTTTCAAGAGTCACGACTATTTAAGTCTGTTTTTTTTCACGATTAACGCTGTATATAATCTTTTAATCAGTGAGCACTTTAGGAACAGATACCACAAAGAGGACGAAGAGCTCCAGACTCTTTACTGCATGTGTGCGTGCATGTGTGTGCATTCATACCTCTTATATTGTCCATCTTTTTGCCAGTCTGTCTGCTGCTTGCCTGCGTGTAATATGCAAAGAGTCTCCGTTTACTATGCCACCCTAACGGCAGACCGCTCAGTCCCGGTGTCGGCTTCGGCAGTCCTTTGCGTCACTTTCTCCTTTCTCCGCCTCTTTTCGTAATTGTTTCTTTTCGGCTTTTCACTTCTTTGTCCGTCGGTCCGGCTCGCGGCACGTCTTATTTACGCCCGTCGGCCACAGCGTTTATTTCGGCACTCCGTCGGTTGTTAGGCAAATCTTGTTTTTTCGTCCATCCGGCTCCGCCTTTTCGTTCCGGCAGCTCCGGGCTCCGCCTTGTACTTTTTTCCGTTTCGTTCTTTATCTTCGTCTTCCGGCCGTTGTAGCACGGCCGTTCCAATATTATTGTTTTTCCTTCGGGGTTATCCCTTCGATTTGTCATGGCGTTCGGCATTTTGCCGGTGTTCGCATTTCGGCTTTCGGCTCTGGTGTTCATTCGCCTATTCTCTCTTCCCGGCCCGGAGTCTCGTTTTTCGTTCTGTCGGCGCGTTCTCCTTCCGATTCTTCTTTTTCTTCCGGTTCCCCCCCCCCCCCCCCCCCCCGGCCGATTCCGCTTCTACGTCCTTTCTTTTCCTCTGTTATTTCTTCGGCTGTGATGCCCTCGTCGATTTTCGCTTTTTCTTCCCGGCCTTTTTTCTGTTTCTCCCTCCTCGCGGCGCCGGCAGCTTACTCGGGGGCGGCTCAATTCCTATGTTTCTATTTTCGACGTCGGCGGCCGGCCACCGCCCATCGGCTGCTCTTTATCTGCTCGCGCAACTGTCGCGCTTCGGCCAGCTCTTATCCCCGTTTCGGATACTCAGCTTTTCTTTTTTTCATCGTCGTTCACGGGCCAGGCAGCGTTTTTGTTTCTCTTTCTTTCGTTTTTCACGGCCCTCCGTTTTCCGGCCTGAGTCTTTTTTATACGCTCGTTCGGGGCCGCACTGCTTTGCATCGTTTTACGTCGACTCATTCCTCCTGTACCGCTTCGGCAGCCTTCAGGCGGTCTTTTTCTTCCCGGTCTTCTCGCACCCTCGGCTCCCTACCGGGTACGTTCATTCAGTTCTCCGTTTTCTGTTCTTCTCCATCGGCTCTCTCCTTTCTTGTCTCCGGCCATACTCGGGCTATCTCCTGCCCCGTTCGGCATTTACTCGTTCGAGCAAACTCTCTCGGTTTCGTTCGGCTATTTTCTTTCTCTTTCTGCGGGTCGGCCATTTCGCTTCTTCTTGCGGATTCTTTCGGTTCTACATAACGGCTTCTGTACTTCTTTCCTTCGGCCTTCGGGCATTTTGCCTTACATTCGGAGCGGGCGGTGATCACAACCACGCCCATTGACAAAATGAATGTAAACAGGGACGTATCCATCAAGAAGCTGAGGAGTGCTTCCCTTGTTCCTGGCTTTCTTTGGCAGAGGGAGAAAGGGTCAACAGGAACTGCAAGCAGCCCCTGTGTCCCGAGTCATAGAGGGGGCGCATGGACAAATGGGTGATGGAAGGAGTCTAAGCATTGGTTCGGAGTTTGATGCTTGGCACAAAGCTTGATGGAGATTTAAAAAAAGTGATTTTCTGTTTAGTGTTGTGTAGACATGTCAGTGCATGACCCTTGTGTATGTACACTGATAAAAAACAACAAAAATATAGAAATTATTATTATAATGATGATAAACAATGACGTATGTTAGTTACCTAGCGCTTAGTCTTTTTCATGCGCTCATACAATTCTGTAACAGGATTATGCCGGGAAACAAATTAATAAACCACACACACACACACACACACAGGTGTAAAGACGTTAAAATTGAAGAATCTTACTTACTTGAATCCATCCTTCATATTATTAATCGGAAACTGTTACACATTTCCTTAACATTATGCTAATCGAAATATTACCACATTTTCTATCAGCTTTTTTAAATTTACCCTGCACTTCTCAATGAAACATCATGGAGAGTCTTAGTAAATACTCTGAAAATTTATCATTTGTGAATGTATCAATACTGGCTAAAAACAACTTTAAAACTACCATAACAATAGTTTGCAGCAGGCTAACAAATACTGGTGCGGCAATATGAAGAAAAACAACAAAAATTGCAACAAATATCAAGGATATGTTATACCACAGTCAGATGTGGTTTGTTTGGATCATTCAAAGGTTAGGAAACTTGATATAATTTTTTCAGCAGAATCTTCCGACCGTTGAATTGTAGTTTTACCAGACAGAGCTAGCACTCAACTTGGAGAGAATACAAAAACCCATCGCTGTTTTTCTTTTTTCTTCTAATTCGAGCAGGTTCAAAAAAAAAAAAAACCGAGCAATGTATATTTTGCATGCTCTGACAAAATTTGTCAGATTAATATCATCATGACGTTTTTAGCAAGATTTAGAGCAAGATCGTAGGCCTAACTGTAAACAGAAAATGTTTGTCCTGGAGAGAACCACTGCAATTTGGGTGCTTGCGGTTTGAAGATCCAAAGACACAACCCTTTGTTTTTCATAAAGCGGGCTCCAAATCATACGAGGAAACTAGTTATTTTATTAATTATTAATTTATTTTATTTCATTCTGTGATATGAGGATAACGGAAGAAATCTAGATATCTTGATGACACGCTCTTTGCGAGAGATCCAAAATGTCTATCCAATATGCCTTTCTTTTCGAGGAATTGTATATACTTGATAACTTTTTTTACTATCTAATCTTTTATCTTAAAAAAAATAATCTATTTACTTTTCCTAGAGAATTTCAAAACAAACATTTAAGTTTTTTAAATCTCTTCTTTTGTGTGGGCTTTGGATAATCAAAATACTAAGCTTATTTCTTTATTATGTTGGTGGTTAGCTAGTAGGTAGCTAAATGATGATTGGTTAATATTGCATCTTCATTTCATACTTTGTTAACGACAACCACCAATTTTTTAAGGATAGTGGTAAATATAATTAGTAGGTATGATTAAGAATGAATATTTGTCTTGCATATTTTGTTCACAAATCATATCTTCGTTCTCTCCTTCTTCTCTGTTCCTCTTTCCTCCCGAATCAGTTATCCCGCTACGATGACGTTATACTGCTTTAGGGATAACAGCTCAGACCAGAAGAATCAGTTTCATGAAAACTAAGAGTTAATCCCCTCCATGTCTCTTACCTCCCTTGTTTTGTAAGAGGAAAAGGTCAGGAACAGCCCTTGGATTCCTCTGGCAGCTTTGACTAAGGACGTGGAGGATGAAGATGACAGCTCTTCCCCGCCACACTTTGTTGGTGGAAGCTAGCTAGACCAAAAAGAGAGAGGTGCTGACTTAGGGGGTAAGAAGTCTTAACATTGAATATTAACCAAAACAAGTGATGTGAAGTCTACAAAAGTGGTTTTTTTATTTATTATTTTAATTATTTTGTTTTATCGTTCGAGGATAATGGAATAAGCATCGTGTGTTTTTAATTTTACACCCAGTCCCCGTGTGTATGCGTTTTTGTCAATTTTTTTGACATCTCCCCCGGCACACAAATGGCCTACTTTTCCGAAATCGGATACGGGTTTTAAACATTGAACGCAAGATGTTCTGCTTGCGTTCGCATAGGGGGCCTGGTTTTATCGTCTCATTGGACTTTTACGGAGAGTGGCGTTGGCCACTGATGTTAACACCAGAGGAAACATCCTCTTGAACAAGGATCAAAGGATCAGCAGATCCACAAGAGCAATGAGCATCCCTCTATCCACAGACAATTTGTAGAATATCATTTAATATTGCTCAAAGTAAGTGAAGACTACAAAAGTGAGAAAAAAGGTTAGCGTTTATCTTGAATATTGATCAAACAAGGGAAGTCTACCCAATGAGAACTGTGGGGGAAAAGGGTAGTGTCTCCATTCAATATTGATAAAAGTAGTGTAGTTTATGAAAGGAAACACAAAAGTGGATGCATGACCAAAGAATCAATAACAAGCCAATAAGCAGACAGAAAAACGGGACAGACAAACCAACAACACACACCCACGAATCCTCGAACATCTAATTGTCAAAAAATACCACGCAGCATGCGTGCAACATATCCTACCCTAAATATCCTTTAAAAAAGTAATGGGACAAACCAGCCAATAATCATACAACCAATCACCCAACCAGCCAATCAAAAGAAAACAACAACAGCAACAACTCAGCATAGCCTACACGCACCATTCACAATAGATACAAAGCACATTGTGTCTCTTGTGTGTCTGTCTGTCTATCTGCGTCTCTTTCTCCTTTTTGTCTGTTTCTCTATCTCTCTGTCTCTTCGGCTTTGTCTGTCTGTCTCTATCTCTCGTCGCTCTCGGTCTTTGTCTGTCTGTCTCTATCTCTCTGTCTCTCTCGGTTTTGCTGTCTCTCCCTCGTTAAGGAAAAGGTCAGCTTTTGTTAGCCTGCAGCCAACAAAGACACAGACAAGCCTTTAACGGGTGATGCGTTTACCCCAGACACAGGACCTGACATGAGAACTACACACACAACACACAAACGCAGCGCGGCGCGCAACCGCAACACATACAAACATACACACAAACCCACTCACACAAAAACGCGCGCGCGCTCGCTCGAAAACACGCAAACAAGCACGCACACACACACACACACACACGCACGCAGACATACACATAGACACCACGCACGCTAGCACAAAAATCACAAGCACACGCGCAACACCAACACAAACACGCGCGCGCACACACACACACACTCACATACACACAGATATAAACACGGACACAAACTCACTTACTCACATACTCACACACACGCAAAAACACCTAACACAGACAGACACCACACACACACCACTCACACACAAGCACACACACCATCACACACATACACACATCTAAACACCTATACACAGACTCAGATCCGACCTACCCACCTACACACAGACACACAAGGGGGAAGGGTGGAAGACAAACAGGAAAAAGAAGGCAAGGAAGGAGTAAAGAAAACAACAAAAGAAAAAAGTTTGGGATATGAGTGAAAACGTGTTCGAAGCATCCATTAAAAAGAAACGAGAATGATGAGAGAGAGAGCAGAGATGTAGAAGATCGAGAGGGATTGAGAGAGTGACGATGAGAGAGAGGGAGAGAAGTGAGAGAGTGAAGTGAGAGAGAGATGACAGAGCAGAGAAAGAGGAGAGATACAGATAGACTGAAAAAACAGAACAGAAAGAAAGACAGGGATAGAGAGACATGACAGAAAGAAAAGTCATATTTTATTTTTTTATATTTTAATTAATACCACTTTAAGTCACGAGATTTCTCTGCGTGAAATTCGGGCAGCTTTCCCGGGGATGAGCGCGTCGACACAAGAGGAGCGCCCCCCTTTCTTTTATTTATTTCTTTTTCTTTTGGTCTGCAATTGTATTTGTTTCCCTATCTGAGTGGCTTTTTTCTAAAGATTTTTGCCTGGGACAAAACTCTCTTGTTGCGTGGGTTCTTTTTACGTGCGCTGAAAATTGTGTGTAAAAACACGGGACCGCGGTTATCGTCACTCCGAAGACTAGCGCCCAGGACCACCACTCATGGGTCTAATGGGTGGGGGAAAAATTTCGGGGCCCAAACGGGATACGAACCACGCACACACCCGACCCGGACTTTTGATTCTTGACAGCGCGTTACCTCTAGACCACCGATCCACTAGGGAGGCAAGACGGATAAGAACAGAAGAACGCAGGAGACAGACAGAAAGAAAAGACAGACAGAGAGACAGACATCAAAGAAAGACAAAAGAGAAGAGAGGCAGACAGAAAAGACAGACAGAGAGACCGACAGAGAGCAGCAGAGAGACAGACAGAGAGACAGACAGAAAGAAAGCGACAGAGAGAAAAGACAGAGAAGACACACAGAGAGAACAGACAGAAAGACAGATATAAAAGACGAGAGATAGACAGAAAGACAGCAGAACGAATCAAACCTGAGTGACAAGACTAAGAAAGGTAGAGATACAAGGAGCGTTTTACAGGAACATATCACATATTTAAAACGAAAGCAGAGGAAGCACACCCAAAAAAGGAGCTGAAAGATATATTGTTGTTGTTGTCGTTGGTTGTTGTTGGTCTTGTGTTGTTGTTGTTGTTGTTATCTTCTTTTCTTCTTCTTCTTCTTTGTCGAACGCTCATGCAAACAGCTGTTGTTGTGCCTTTCATCTGAACGAAAGTGTGTTAAAAAGGTAAAGGCAAAGGTGTCTTAACCTAAGTGGGTACGGGAGCAAGGCACCCAGAGACCTCAGCTTCTCAGGGGCCAGATACTGATGGCGGCGCCATCTCTCTCAACGCTGCTATACCTTCCTGATCTTAAAGAGGGCAGGTACCTATTTATAGCTGGGTGAACTGGGGAGACTAAACTGAAGCAAGGTGCGCAAAACGGTCACTCATCCCAATTGAGTACACCCGGTTGCTGTGCCTAACATTGGTGGTGGGATCGCGAGTGTTGGGGGAATGAGGATAAACCGTCCCCAAAAATAATTGTGGTTGTGACTGCCGGTTTTAAGCCCCTGGCAAGTCAGGCCAGCGCATCCAATTCGGTCGGTGGGAGAGAGAGAACTGTTATCCTTTCCGTCTTCTGGAAAAAACAGACGAATGGATAACGAAAGCCAAAAAGAGGAAAAAACAGTAACAGGAAGACAGAGACCAAGGCAGAAACCACGAGCAGGACAGAAAAGAGGGAATTTCTAGCACTGAATTTCCAGAATTTCCGAAAGATAATTGAAACAACTGCATACAGAGGTGATGTTCCTAGCTATGATGAATGGAAGAGGGGGGGGGGGCTGAGAAGGATCAGGAGAAGAGGAGGTGGAGGTAAAAGAGAGTGGTGTGTACACTCATACGTATGAAAAAATAATTTCCAAACTACTTTTTCTTTCATAGTATGCATATTCGAAGGTCTATTCAAACAGAGGGAATCTGGATAGGGATATCCCATATAGGAAAAGGTGTGTCGTCAGTCGCCCTACATGCTGCTTAACCTGGTGTTTCTGTCTGTGTGTCTTTTGCAGATCTCTCTAGTCAGAGACCCAGAAAGGAAAACATTTGAGTGTTGTTGTGTGTGTGTGTTGTGCTCGCGCGCGCCGCTCGGTGCGTGCGAGTGGTGTTATTGTGTGGTGTTTTCGTGTGTGTGTTGTGTGTGAGAGAGAGAAGAGGAGAGATCGCAGAGGAGAGGATGAGAGAGAGAGAGAGATGAGATGAGAGAGAGAGAGAGAGAGAGAGAAAGAGAGAGAGAATACGGTTACTGAATGGTGGGGAAGAATGATCTCATACGCAAATTTATCCCCATTGATGAACTTCGGAGTTTAGCCGAGGAACGAAAAAGAAATCCACATCTCGTATCATTAAAAAAAACACCTACTGCACTCCTCTTTCCTTCATTTTGCTTTGATTAAAGACACAAATCTTAAGTAATCCATTGCTCTTGGATTATTTTTGACTATACAGTTTTGGCAAGTCATAAGTTAGCATTAAAAAAAAAGAATAAATAGGGGTTATTTTTCCAGCAGAGAGAAAAGAGGTTAGCATTGGTTTAAAAGAAAAAACTCTTGAGTAATCAATTTTTTTTTTTTCTTTGTTTTTTTTTAAAACCAAGTAGTTTTAAGAGTATATGTTAGCAATATAAAAGCTATTAACACTTTTCCAACAGCATTTAAAGGGTACCCTTATTACCACACGAGACGAGGAGGAAGTTGTAAAACATGACAAAAACAAAATCCTCACGAATTCCGCTCACTCGACGATACACGACATTTCCAACAGAGAAGGAAGGGCACACCACCAAACAACTTTGTTCATAAATCTCTCGAGAGTTTAATTATTCTCAGGCCCTTACCTCTTTTGACATCGTTGTAAGAAAAAGTCGGAAAAGTCCCTAGGCATCCATTAGCAGCTCTGCATCAGAATTTGCGGATTCCAGAACACGGAGACCCAACCACAGATACGTATGCTCGTCCGGAGGAAGCCAAGAATGTTCGGGATGTAAAACTAAAAAACCCAAAAGTAGGTGTACGAGATATCTTGAAGAATTGAACACACTACAACAGGAAAGGGGGACGGGATAGCCTATCGTGGTTGAAAAATGCGTTCGCATTTGAGACCCGGGTTTCGATTCCCGTTCAAGGGGATATTTTCCTCTGGAGTTAACATCTGTGGCAGACTCCACTCTCCCCAAAAGTCCTTCGGATGAGCTATAAACGAGTCCCCGTGTTGCGAACGCACGAGAACATCTTGCGCACCCGTTAAACCCTGCTCCGCTTTTCGTAAGAGTAGCGTTGTGTGCCGCGTGGGAACCGTTGACAGAGTTACGAACCGCCATACATACGGCGGACTGGATGTAAAAAAATAGCCACATCAGTGCCTATTCATTAACTCGAGATAGAAAATAAAATAAAAATAAATAAAAATAAAAATACTAGTTTTTCTGGAAAAAGTTTACAAGATTGTTGTATGTATGTATTGGAAGGGATGTTATCCCTCCACATCTCTCTCTCATCTCGCTTCTCTCTCTCTCTCTCCTCTCTCTCTCTCCTCTCTTCTCTCTCTCTCTGTATCCCTTCTATCTGCCTCTGTCTTTCTCTCTCTGATTTTTGCTACCAATAAATATTTGTGATAAAAAGATATATCTATATATTATATATATATATATAAATATATATTAATATCTATATATATATATGATTAATATTATATAATTATATATATGATTTTAATCAATAACAACGTAAGATTTGGCACATATTATTTAGTGATTGCGTTTGCTTACAATACATGTTTTCGAACACGAAGCATGGCGCAAGTCAAGCTTTCTAGTTGTTCTTCGTATCCTTTATTTCTGACAAAGGTCTTCACATTTTGCGATATAAAATCTGTTTTAAGCAGGAGGGGGACGGGATAGACATTGGTCGGAGCACTCGCTTTCCATCAGCCAAGTTACGCAGCGTTCGAGCGATTTACCACTTGGATGGGTGACCGTTTGCGCGCCTTGGTTCAGAAACAGTTCCTATTTTCAACCTAGCTTTCATGGGTCCTTGCCTTTTATGGTCAGGGAAGGCAAAGCAGCGAGGGAGAGGAGATGAGCGCCGCCCTCCTCCTATGCTGGCCCATTGAGAAGTGAGAGGTATTTGGCGCCTCCGTCCCTCCGGACCCATAGGTTATGCGATCCTATAAATCAAAGAAACGCTACACCCCTGTGAAGACCAAATAAAACAAGCATCAAACAATCAAACACACATACAGGTAGCGGAGGCAGATAGGAAGCAAACAGAATACAGGAAACAGACAGTCACCACAAACAGGGTAGAAGATGGGAAAGACAAACAAAAAACCACACATGCACGCACACATACTACCTACATACATCAAACCACAGACAGACAGACACACAACACCCCCATCCCCCCTCACACATCTTCCTCCAGGGTTGCCAAGCCAACCCACACCCCCTCGCCACACCCCACCCCCACATCAATACTTTTAATCGGTTTTTTCCAACGGCTGTTTCTTCGTCTTCAGAGTATTTCAAAGAGGAATATATCCCTTTGTTATCAAGCTTTACCAAGAAATCAGGGATGCACATTATCCTTTGTTATCAAGCGTTAAAAAAACATCAGGGACCTGCAAAATATCCTTGTTATCAAGCGTTACCAAAACATCAAGGACTGCACAATTCCTTTGTATCAAGTTACTTACCGCAATTAGGGACTGCCCATATTGTTGTTCTCAAGCTGTTACCAAAACATAGGGGATGCCCAATATCCTTTGTTATCAAGCGTTCCAATACATTAGGATGCCAATACCTTTGTTAAAAGCGTTACAAAACATCAGGGGACTGACAATACCCTTTGTTATCACGCGTTCACCAAATCATCAGGGAACTGCACCAATCCTTTGTATCAGCGTTACCAACATCATCAGGGGACTACACAAGAGGACAGCGCTTCCCACAATCGAATTGATTGATATCGATAGTAAATTCACACAGATTGCAAGCTTTCCTCCTCCCCTGTGATATCTGGGCTGCCCGTAACTTGGGAAGTGGCTTTTAACTTCAGTCCAATTTAACCTCTGTTTATCTCACAATTATGGGACGGGATAGACTCAGTGGGTCGGAGCACTCGCCTTTCCCCAGCAAGTTAAGGCAGGTCGAGCGTGGGTACAGTTGGATGGGTTGGACGTTTTGTCGAACGCTCATACAACAGCTGTTGTTGTCTTTCATATGAACGAAATGTGTTAAAAGGTAAAGGCAAAGGTGTCCCATAACCTAAGTGGTCGTATGGGAGCAAGGCACCAGAGACCTCAGCTTCTCCAGGGGCCAGCATACTGAGGGCGGCGCCCATCTCCTCTCCAACGCTGCTTTACCTTCCCTGATCCTTAAAGAGGGCAGGTACCTATTTATAGCTGGGTGAAATGGGAGACTAAACTGAAGCCAAGGTGCGCAAACGGTCACTCATCCAATTGGTAACCACGGTTGATGCTGCTTAACATTGGCTGGGGGATCGCGAGTGCTCTGGGGAATGAGATAAACCGTCCCCAAAAATAATGTGTTGTGCTGCCGTTAAGCGCCTGGCAAGTCAGGCCCAGCGCATCCAATTCGGCGTGGGAGAGAATTGTTATCCTTTCAGTCTTTCTGGAAAAACAGAAGTCTGGAATAAGAAAGCCAAAAAAGAAAAAAAAGTAACAGGAAGAAAGAGAACAAGGCAGAAACAAAGAGCAGGACAGAAAAGAGGGAATTCCTAGCACTGAAATTCCAGAATTTCTGAAAGAAATGAAAACAACTGGATACAGAGGGAATGTTCCTAACTATGACGAAGTGGACGAGGCTGAGAAGGATCAGGAGAAAGAGGAGGTGGAGGTAAAGAGGTACATGTGTACACATCATATGTATAAAAAATAACTTTCTAACTACTTTTCCTTCATTAGTATGCATATTCGAAGGCATATTCAAACAGAGGGATCTGGATAGGGATATCCCATAAGGAAAATGTACTGTCTGTCTGCCTGCATGTTGCCTACCTGTGTGTCTATCTGTGTGTCTGTCTATTTGCCAGTTTGTTTCTCCATCTCTCTCGTCAGAAAGACCTCAGGAAGTCAAGTCAAGTCAAGTCAAAACACTTTAATCATCCTATGAAGGGCAATTACAATACTGACAGGCACATTGATACCTATAATTAT
>CM054138.1:70601885-70611885 GCA_028751875.1 Rapana venosa
TATATATATATATACATATATATATATGATAAAAATCAATAACAAAGTAAGATTTTGACATTTTTTGTGATGACGTTTGCTTACAATGCATGTTTGCATTGACGAAGCATGGCGCAAGCTCCAAGCTTTCTTGTTGCTCTTAGTATTCCTTTTCTTCTGACAATGGCGTTCACATTTTGCGAGTGTAAAATCTGCTTAAAGCAGGAGGGGGACGGGATAGCTCAGTGGCCGGAGCACTCGCTTTCCATCAGCCAAGTTAAGCAGCGTCGAGCGATGTTACCACTTGGATGGGTGACCGTTTGCGCGCCTTGGCTTCAGTACAGTTCCCCAGTTCACCCAGCTGTAAATGGATACCTGCCCTCTTTAGAGTCAGGGAAGGTAAAGGGAGAGGAGATGGGCGCCGCCTTCCATATGCTGGTCCCCTAGAGAAGTGAGGTATTTGACGCCTCGCTCCCCTACGACCATATAGGTTATGGGACAGCTTTAAATCAAGAAAGCTACAACCCCTCCTGAAGACCAAATAAACAAGCAATCAAACAATCAAACACACATACAGGTAGCGCAGGCAGATAGGCAAGCAAGCAGACATACAGACAACAGACAGACACACAAACAGGCAGACAGATGGAAAGACAAACAAAAAACACACATGCACGCACACATGCATACATAAACACAGACAGACAGACACAGACACACAACACCCCCATCCCCCCCTCACACATTTTCCTCCAGGGTTGCAAGCCCACCCACACCCCCTCTCCTCACACCCCACCCCCCACATCAATACTTGTAGTCTGGGTTTTTCCAAAGGTTGTTTGTTCGTTTCAGAGTATTTCAAAGAGGAATATATCCCTTTGTTATCAAGCGTTACCAAAACATTAGGGACTGCACAATATCCTTTGTTATCAAGCGTTACCAAAACATTAGGGACTGCACAATATCCCTTTGTTATCAAGCGTTACCAAAACATCAGGGACTGCACAATACCCTTTGTTATCAAGCGTTACCAAAACATCAGGGACTGCACAATATCCTTTGTTATCAAGCGTTACCAAAACATCAGGGACTACACAATAGACAGCGCTTCCCACAATCGAATTGCATTGATATCGATAGTTTCACACCGACTTGCAAGCTTTCCTCCTCCCCTGTGATATCTGGCGCTGCCCCGTACACTTGGAAGTGGCTTTAAACTTCAGTCCAATTTAACCTCTGTTTATCTCACAATTATGGGGACGGGATAGCTCAGTGGTCGGAGCACTCGCTTTCCCCCAGCCAAGTTAAGCAGCGTCGAGCGTGGTTACCAGTTGGATGGGTGACCGTTTTGCGCGCCTTGGGTTCAGTACAGTTCCCCCAGTTCACCCAGCTGTAAATGGGTACCTGCCCTCTTTAGGGTCAGGGAAGGTAAAGCAGCGAGGGAGAGGAGATGGGCGCCGCCCTCAATATGCTGGCCCTAGAGAAGTGAGGTCTCTGACGCCTCGCTCCCCTACGACCTTATAGGTTATTGGACTCCTTTACCTCTTTTTTTTTTTAACCTTATCTCACAAACAGAGGAACTCACGTGGGTAACAAAGCCATACATGAAAAAGCAAATAGGAGAACACTTACCACAGAAGAATAACGCAGACAGTATACGAACATCACCTGGCTTGGTGTATGTGTAATCGGGAGGACGGGATACCCTAGTGGTTAGAACATTGCGCTCGCAATTTGACAACCCGGGTTCGATTCCCGTTCAAGGGGATATTTTCCTCTGGAGTTAACATCAGTGCAGACTCCACTCTCCCCAAAAGTCCTTCGGATGAGACTATAAACCGAGTCCCCGTGTGCGAACGCACGCAGAACATCTTGCGCACACGTTAAACCCTGCTCCGCTTTTCGTAAGTGTAGGCCGTTGTGTGCCGGTGGGAACAGATGACAGAGTTTACGAAACCGCATACACACGGGGACTGGATGTAAAAAAGCACATCAGTGCCTATTTCATTAACCTCGAGATAGAAAATAAAATAAAAATAAATAAAAATAAAATATAAATAAGTTTTTCTGGAAAAAGTTTCAAGATTGTTGTAATGTATTTAGTTGTGAATGGACTGTTTTCCCTCCAACCATCTCTCTCTCTCTCTCTCTCTCTCTCTCCTCTCTCTCTCTCTCTCTCTCTCTCTCTCTCTCTCTCTCTCTCTCTCTCTCTCTCTCTCTCTCTCTCTCTGTATCCCTGTCTATCTGCCTCTGTCTTTCTCTCTCTCGATTTTGCTCACAATAAATATTTTGTGATAAAAACGATATATCTATATATATCTATATATATATATATATATATATATATATATATATATATATATATATATATATATATATATATATATATATATATATATGATTTCAATCAATAACAAAGTAAGATTTGGACATATTTTTTGTGATTGCGTTTGCTTACAATACATGTTTTCGTTCACGAAGCATGGCGCAAGCTCCAAGCTTCCTTGTTGCTCTTAGTATCCCTTTTCTTCTGACAACGGTCTTCACATTTTGCGAGTATAAAATCTGTTTAAAGCAGGAGGGGGACGAGATAGCTCAGTGGTCGGAGCACTCGATTTCCCCCAGCCAAGTTAAGCAGCGTCGAGCGATGTTACCACTTGGATGGGTGACCGTTTGCGCGCCTTGGCTTCAGTACAGTTCCCCAGTTCACCCAGCTGTAAATCGGTACCTGCCCTCTTTAGGGTCAGGGAAGGTAAAGGGAGAGGAGATGGGCGCCGCCTTCCATATGCTGGCCCCCTAGAGAAGTGAGGTCTCTGACGCCTCGTTCCCCTACGACCTTATAGGTTATGGGACAGCTTTAAATCAAGAAAGCTACAACTCCTCCTGAAGACCAAATAAACAAGCAATCAAACAATCAAACACACATACAGGTAGCGCAGGCAGATAGGCAAGCAAACAGACATACAGACAACAGACAGAAACACAAACAGGTAGACAGATGGAAAGACAAACAAAAAACACACATGCACGCACACATACATACATAAACACAGACAGACAGACACAGACACACAACACCCCCATCCCCCCTCACACATTTTCCTCCAGGGTTGCAAGCCCACCCACACCCCCACCACCACCCCCTCTCCTCGCACCCCACCCCCCACATCAATACTTCTAGTCTGGGTTTTTCCAAAGGTTGTTTGTTCGTTTCAGAGTATTTCAAAGAGGAAAATATCCCTTTGTTATCAAGCGTTACCAAAACATCAGGGACTGCACATTATCCTTTGTTATCAAGCGTTACCAAAACATCAGGGACTGCACAATATCCTTTGTTATCAAGCGTTACCAAAACATCAGGGACTGCACAATATCCTTTGTTATCAAGCGTTACCAAAACATCAGGGTCTGCACAATATCCTTTGTTATCAAGCGTTACCAAAACATCAGGGACTGCACGGTATCCTTTGTTATCAAGCGTTACCAAAACATCAGGGACTGCACGGTATCCTTTGTTATCGAGCGTTACCAAAACATCAGGGACTGCACAATATCCCTTTGTTATCAAGCGTTACCAAAACATCAGGGACTGCACAATATCCTTTTGTTATCAAGCGTTACCAAAACATTAGGGACTACACAATAGACAGCGCTTCCCACAATCGAATAGCATCGATATCAATAGTTTCACACCGACTTGCCAGCTTTCCTCCTCCCCTGTGATATCTGGCACTGCCCCGAACACTTGGAAGTGGCTTTAAACTTCAGTCCAATTTAACCTCTGTTTATCTCACAATTATGGGGACGGGATAGCTCAGTGGTCGGAGCACTCGCTTTCCCCCAGCCAAGTTAAGCAGCGTCGAGCGTGGTTACCAGTTGGATGGGTGACCGTTTTGCGCGCCTTGGCTTCAGTACAGTTCCCCCAGTTCACCCAGCTGTAAATGGGTACCTGCCCTCTTTAGGGTCAGGGAAGGTAAAGCAGCGAGGGAGAGGAGATGGGCGCCGCCCTCAATATGCTGGCCCTAGAGAAGTGAGGTCTCTGACGCCTCGCTCCCCTACGACCTTATAGGTTATGGGACTCCTTTACCTTTTTTAAATTTTTTTTATTTTACCTTATCTCACAAACAGAGGAACTCACGTGGGTTACAAAGCTGTTCATAAAAAAAGCAACTAGGAGAACACTTGCCACAGAAGAATAACACAGCACAGTATACGACCATTACCTCGCTTGGTGTATGGGGGACGGGATAGCCTAGTGGTTAGAACATCGCACTCGCAATCTGACGACCCGGGTTCCATTCCCGTTCAAGGGGAATATTTTCCCCTGGAGTTAACTTCAGTGCAGACTCCACTCTCCTCAAAAGTCCTTCGGATGAGACTATGAACCGAGGCTCGGTGTGCGAACGCACGCAGAATATATCTTGCACACACGTTAAAATCCTGTTCCGCTTTTCGTAAGAGTAGGCCATTGTGTGCCGGTGTGAAGGAATGACAGAATTTATAAAACCGCATACACACGGGGACTGATGTAAAAAAGCACATAAATGCTTTTTCCCATTATCCTCGATATAAAAGAGTTTAAAAAAATGTCTGATGAAAAAGAGATTACAGCACGAACTAATGAGATGACAATGATGTTGAAATAAAACAAAAATAGAGGATTTATGATTGGAAATAAATCTCTGATACTGTCAAAAGGGAATTGATAGACCCTGTATAATACAATAGTATTATTATATGTTTAGTGTTTGGTTTGATGTGGTGATTTCGTTTGGCTGTGTGTGTGCGTGTTGTGTGTGTGTGTGTGTGTGTGTGTGTGTGTGAGTGTTTATTTTTTAATTTTGTTTTTATTTAATTCTTTTATATCGAGGATAATGGAATAAGCACTTACGTGCTTTTTTACATCCAGTCCCCGAGTGTATGCGGTTTTGTAAATTTGTCATCTGTTCCTACCGGTACACAATGGCCTACTCTTACGAAAAGCGGAACAGGATTTAACGTGTGCGCAAGATGTTCTGCGTGCGTTGGCACACCGGGCCTCGGTTTATAGTCTCATCCGAAGGACTTTTGGGGAGAGTGGAGTCTGCACTGATGTTAACTCCAGGCAAAAATATCCCCTTGAACGGGAATCGAACCCGGGTCGTCAGATTGCGAACGCAATGTTCTAACCACTAGGCTATCCCGTCCCCGTGTGTGTGAAAGCGAGTGTGTGTGTGTGTTTTCGTTACTTGGCTAGTGCTCTGAGGTTGATTTTGCGTATGGGGCAGTTCCCAACCCTCCCACCATGAAGGTAGCTGCATTCCGACTTCGGGGATGCATGCTAGGTATGTTCGGGTTTTCCGGAACCCAGCAAACGCTGATATACATTACGGGATCTTTAATAACGTGCGTATTTGATCAAATGCATGTCTATATAATCGAAGGGAATGAAGGCACTGGCAGGTCTGCACTTGAAGTTGACCTGGGAGACCGTAAAACTCTTCACCCTTCATTCACCAGATGCCTCCGAGATTCGAACCCACGACTTCATGAGCCCGATGGATTGAAGTCGAACGGTCTTAACCACTCGGCTATAGCGTCCTTCATATGTTTTCTAAATCTTGTCCAAAGGGAATTGACCAGTCCTGTGTGATAGACCACAGCATTATATCCATAGTGTTGGTCTGATGCAGTGTTCTGAGACACAGCTGTGAGTGTAGTGGTAGGTGTGGGTGTCAAAAACAAGGAAATACCATTAACAATTCGGAGTTTTTTTTTGTTCGTTCTGACCCTCACCAAAGCCGCCCGCCAGCCGCCATGGCGCGGTGGTTAACACCTTGGATTATGGACTGAAAGGTCGTGGGTTCGAGTCCCGAAGTCATAGGGATTTTTTTTCTGTCTCTAGCTGGCTTCTTCTCAGATAAGTTTGTTTGGCTTATTCCTGTTTATGTTTACTTTCATTTTTTTTCTTCATGAATGAAATGAGATTGGGGTGAATTTGCATGGAATCAATGTATGTTTTTTTTTTATATCATTCTTCATGCTATGTATTGCACGTTAATTACTTTCGTTTTCTTTTTGCTTTTTTTTTCGCAGAGGGCTGGATGTAAAAAAGCTATTGTTATGCTTATTCTATAACCCTCTATACATAAAATTTGTTCATTTGTTGTTCATTGTTCAGAGTTTATTTTATTTTATTTTATTTTTTTTTATTTCGAAGAAAATGGGATAAGCACTCATATGCTTTTGAATACACTCAGTCCCCGTGTGTTCACAGTTTTGTCAATTTTGTCATCCGTTTCCACCGGCACACAATGAGTTTGCCAGAGGCCCACAAGAAAGACTGGGACCACAGAGTCGAGCTTTATCCATTTTGTTGATGCCATTTTGAAAGTATTGCTTAAATTACCTGACCAGCACTACAGGTGTCTGTATCTCTCTAGCGTTGTTTTAGAAAAGAAGATAGTAAGCGTAGATTACAAACCTGTTAAGTAGTCTCAAAGAACATGCAAATTCTATAACAGCATCATTACATCATCCTCATCACCATCGATCATCATATAATAATTAAAAAAATGTCTCTGATTAGGTGGCCCTCTGTTGCTCTGGTCTCATGGTGACCTCAGGTTCGGTTTTAGCCATATCTTTCTGTGGCCATGGTGTGTGTGTGTGTGTGTGTGTGTGTGTGTGTGAGGTGTGTGTGAGTGTGTGTGTGAAAAGTCTTCGTGGCTGAAGGTTCAGGGGAGAAGGTCGTCGCAGGGACGTTGTGGTGGAAACCACCCCGGGTAGGTAGGTGTCTCACTCAGTCTGGCCCCGCAACTAAGCTGGTATTGTCGTCAGTAGGGGGCTTAGTACATAGTGTCCTGCGTATGTTGTTTTATTGTATTGTATTTTAGTTTATTCTTTTATATCGAAGATAATGGAATAAGCACTTACGTGCTCTTTTACATCCAGTCCCCGTGTGTATGCGGTTTTGTAAATTCTGTCATCTGTTCCCACCGGCACACAATAGCCTACTCTTACGAAAAGCGGAACAGGATTTAACATGTGCGCAAGATGCTCTGCGTGCGTTGGCACACGGGACCTCGGTTTATAGTCTCATCCGAAGGACTTTTGTGGAGAGTGGAGTCTGCACTGATGTTAACCCAGAACCCCCCCCCTCCCCCTCCCACACACGCTCACTCACACACACACACATACGCACACACACACACACACACGCACACACATACACACACACGCACGCTCACAACACACACACACAGCACACGCACACACACACACGCACGCACACACACACACACACAAACACACACACACACTTTTCTTGTTTGATTTGTATGGTTTATCATTGATAAGTTTTTTTAATTCTATGTCTGCATATATATTATCTTTTTCTCTCTCTCTTTTTTTTCTTTAGATAGATGGCTTGATGAAAAAAAGCAAATGCATTGCTTATTCAATGTAAGGTAACGGTAAAGGTGTCCCATAACCTATATTAAGGTCGTAGGGGAGCGAGGCGTCAGAGACCTCACTTCTCTAGGGCCAGCGTATTGAGGGCGGCGCCCATCTCCTCTCCCTCGCTGCTTTACCTTCCCTGACCCTAAAGAGGGCAGGTACCCATTTACAGCTGGGTGAACTGAGGGAACTGTACTGAAGCCAAGGCGCGCAAACGGTCACCCATCCAATTTGTAACCACGCTCGACGCTGCTTTAACTTTGCTGGGGAAAGCGAGTGCTACGACCACTGAGCTATCCCGTCCCCAATATTCAATGTACCATCTGAAAATAAAAGTTTGACTTTGACTTTGACTTTGACACACAACCTCTCTCTCTACCCCCCCCCCCCCTCCCCTCTCTTCATCTCTCTTGCTCTCTCTATCATCTTTGTTTCAGTTGTTCAAAGAGGAAACGGAACAGACATCTTTGTTACCAAGTGTTACCAATACATTCAGGGACTGCACAGAGGTGACAGCGCTCTGCACAATAGGATAACACTGATCTCAGCATGATTACACAGAGACTTGCCACCCTTCCCCTTCCCCGGAGAAATCCATCACTGGCCCTCCACTCCCTCTGAAGTGGCTTGACACTTGGAATATGAGAGACAAAAAGAGAGATTCCCACACACACAAAATGATGAGATAACTAACAGTGATGCTGAAGTGAAAAGAAGCAAAAAAAAGGAGTATCACCGATTTACAATAATGTTCTAATACAGTCAAAAAAGGAAGTTAGGAATATTTGTGTGATACAATAGCATTGTATCCATAGTGTTTTGGTCTGATGCAGTGGGTTTTTTTGTGTGTTATTGTTTTGTTGTTGTTGTCGCTGTTTTTTTTTTAAATCAACGTTTTACAATAATGTTCTAATACAGTCAAAAAGGAATTTAGGAATATTTGTGTGATACAATAGCACTGCATAGTATTTTGGTCTGATACATTTTTGTGTGTTATTGTTTTGTTGTTGTTGCTGGTTTTTTTTCGTTCCTCGGCTAGAGCTCTGAGGTTCACCAATGGTGAGATGTTGTGAATACAGTCATGTATGCCCTCAGCATGAAGGTAGCCACATTTTGACTTCGGGGAATGTGTGCTGTCTTGGTTGTGTTCGTGTTTCCGTAACCCACCGAAAACACTGACTTGAATTATAATAACGTGCATATTTGAACTTCTGCATGTGTTTACACGTCAAGGGAATGAAGGTACTGCCTGCATTTCTTTTCGTCCGAACATCTATGCAGCAACTACTGCTGTCTGTCACACGAGAGAGTATGCGCTGCGCTCCGTTAGGCATCTGACAAGTCAGGTCCAGCGCATCCGACTTCAGCATGGGAGAGAATTACTTTTAAGTCTTGCTGGGGAAAAAAAGGCAGGAGAATGGACCAATAAGGAAGAAAATAGACAAGAAGGGGGTGACAAGGAGAACAAGGAGCAAGGCAGTAACACAGAAGGGTAGAACAGAGAGAATTCCTAGCACAGAATTTCTAAAAGGTGGGGATGCTATTTATACTGACAGGCATCTCCACTGGGAAACAAAGAGTACTAATGACCTTCTTCTTCTTCTTAGGCCCATCACTCCCCCTGGAGCATAGGCGCCGACAACAGTCCTCTGTCCTGACCTATTCTCTTCAGCTGTCTCCAGGTATATCCCATCTTCCTGGTTTCTGCCTCAAGGTCGCGTCGCCAGGTGTTTCTTGGCCTTTCTCTTTTTCGTTTTCCCTGGGGGTTCCATGATACTAATGACCTACAATAGTAAAAATGTAAAGGTGTTTCATAAACTATTTTGTTGTAGGGAAGTGAGGCGTCAGATACCTCAACTTCTCTAGGGGCCAGCTTATTGAGCGCGGCGCCCATCTCCTCTCCTCTTTCGCAAAAAAAGGAATCTGTGTGATGCACAATGGCATGTCCATAGTGTTAGTCTGAGGCAGTGTTCAAAGACAAAGCTGTGAGTGTAGTGATAAGCGAGGGTGTCAAAAACAAAGAAATGTCATTTCCAGTTCTGGGGGGATTGGTTAGTGCTGAGGATCACCAAAGTAGGACAGAGCACCCCTGAAGCTGCCGGTTCAGGGTATGTAGGAGTAACAATGGATGATTGTCGCTTTTACAAGACTATCCATTTATCGCTTTGAGAGAATTGCTAACATAATTCTGTTCACAAGCATATTACACACACATAATAAAAATAAGCCACATACACACTGGTGTTGTTTTTAGACACCATCCCCGAAGTCAGAATGCGGCTATCTTTCTGGGAGGCAAAAGCGGTCGATTACGCACAATCCCACCACCGACCAACTCCGGAACTGTTGCCGAGGAACAACAACAAAAAACAACAACAACCAAACAACCAGCAAAAGACGCCAACTTCACTGGCCTTATTTATTTATTTATTCTTTTATTGATCTATTTATTCTTTTATTCGAGGATAATGAAATAAGCACTCATGTGCTTTTTTCCCCCCATTCAGTCCCCGTGTGTATGCACTTTTGTCAATTTTGTCATCCGTTCCCACCGCCACTCTTACGAAAAGCGGAACGGGTTTTA
>CM054138.1:70619385-70629385 GCA_028751875.1 Rapana venosa
AAAGAGGCTAATAGAATAAGCCAACGATTGCTTTTCTACGTCCAGTCCGCTGAAAAAACCAAACAAACCTTAAACAAACGTGAATAAAAATACCAAACACATAGCCTGGAGAGACATGACAAAAAAACTTATTTCATAAACAAATGAGCAAATATCAACTGCTAACAAATGTAATAGACAAAAATACATTCTGAAGAGGCACAGGGGAGAGAAGGAGAGGGAGGGAGGGAGGGATGGAGAGAGAGGCTTTGAACAATTTATTGTCATTTCCCAATATGGTCTATTGACAAGGAGGGTTAGGCATTACTTTCTTTTGTGCAGACAAATAAATACAGGAGAAACTACATTATGAGAGAGAGAGAGAGAATTTGATATTCGAATAAGGGAAAGAGAGAGAGAGAGAGAGAGAGAGAGAGAGAGAGAGAGAGAGAGAGAGAGAGAGAGAGAGAGAGAGAGAGAGAGAGAGAGGCTCTGACGCTTTGAACAATGATTTATTGTCATTGCCCAATAATATGGCCTATTGACAAGAAGGGTTACACATCACTTTTTGTGTAGACAAATAAATACAAGATGAATACATTATGAGAGAGAGGAGAGAGGAGAGAGAGAGAGAGAGAGAGAGAGAGGAGAGAGAGGAGAGAGAGAGAGAGAGAACTCAGCATTTGATCTATCTATAAATCTATAAATCTATCAATCTATCTACCTATCTATCTATCTATCTATCTATCTATCGATCTATCTATCTATCTATCTATCTATCTATCTATCTATCTATCTATCTATCTATAAAATAAATAGATAGATAGAGAATGAATGAATGAATGAATCTGTATTTTTCAAGGATAACAGAATAAGCATGCGCATACTGTTTTTCATCCGGCCCTTGCCCTGATTAGGGACTATCAACAAAGTGAAGAGAGAGAGAGAGAGAGAGAGAGAGAGAGAGAGAGAGAGAGAGAGAGAGAGAGAGAGAGAGAGAGAGCGAGAGAGAGAGAGAGAGAGAGAGAGTGTGAGAGAGAGAGAGATAGCGCTTTCAGTCTGCTTTTTTTCTTCCCAAGCTAACTACACTCCCTTTGCATTCAGGCCTGCTGTCCTGGCCATGCACTTCCCTCTCTATCATGTTTAGACCAATACTCCATTCAGTCTTGAAGAAGGAAGGCCGCTCACTCACACACTCACTCACTGCGCCAGTTGCATGGAGGCGAAGGAATCCTTCCCAGTCATGACTGTCCTCTGTTGTGCCTTCAACGTGGCAATGCCTTCATCAACCTTCACCTCTTTTCTTTTTTTATGTTTGTTTGGTTGTCTCTGATGTAATTTTATTTACCGAATTCATTGAATAAAGTGCCCAATACTTGGACAGACGCTTTTGTTTTCTGTTTTAGTTTTTGAAAAACTGTCAACAGGAAAGGAAACGGCAGCCATTTGTATTGTGTGCCTGTCTGCAAAGGGGACGGGATAGCTCAGTGGTCGGAGCACTCGCTTTTCCCCAGCTAAGGTTAAGCAGCGTCGAGCGCGGTTACTACTTGAATGGGGTGACCGTTTGCGCGCCTTGGCTTCAGTATAGTCCCCCAATTCACCCAGCTGTACATGGGTACCTGCCCTCTTTAGGGTCAAAGAAGGTAAAGCAGCGAGGGAGAGGTGATGGGCGCCGCCCTCAATATGCTGGCCCCCTTGAGAAGTTGAGGTCTCTGATGCCCCACTCACCTAAGACCACATAGGTTAGGGGACACCTTTACCTTTATCTTTGCCTGCAACTTTTGATACATCGGTTTCTTTTTCTGGATATCTTTGTGCAAGTTTGGCGGCTCTGATGATAAAAATGCGAGTTGGAAGGTTGTGATCTGATGTCACACTTTGGCGTTTCGCTGGATTAGGGTCCAGTGGTGACACTCCTGTCTAGAATGTTGTAGGGTCTTGGATTTGATCCTGACCCAAACTATGCTGTCTCTTCCTTCATGACGCTGGGAATAGTTGCATATTGCTGAACATCTGGATGAGGTAATACACGAAGGAAATTAAAGCGCTGGCAGGTCTGCACTAGAAGTTGACTTAAGAGATAAAAAAAATGTCATCACCCTTAATTTACCAGGTGCCACCGATATTGGAACCCATGACTTCATGGAGTCCTGGAATTATCAACTGGTCTTCACCACTCGGCTTTAGCGTCTGTCGAATAGTTGTCTGAATGTGGGCTTCTGGGTCGAGGTAATAAATAGAGGTTTTGTGTCCAACATGCCTGAAATGCGCATGTAAATGAGCCCACAGCAATAAGAGAGTTGTCGATGCTGAAAGTCTATTGAGAAAAAACAACCCCGCATAGACAGAAACTAAATCAGTGGTGTTGTGGTCTTTTATTTATTTATTCTTTTATATTGAGGATAATGGAATAAGCATTTATGTGCTTTTTTTACATCTAGTCCCCGCGTGTATGCAGTTTTGTAAATTATGTCATCTTGTGTATTCTTGTAGCTTGATGTTCCTGGCTCGGGCAATGTGACCAGAATGTCATGCCGAGACGTCTTGTGCTGTGGTGTTGTGTAATGTCCCAGCGATCAGCAGTCAATGTCCTTAGGATGAGACTATAAACGGAGACCCCGTGTGCGAACGCACGCAGAACAACTTGCGCACACGTTAAATCCTGTTCCGCTTTTCGAAAGGGTAGGCCATTGTGTGCCGGTGGGAACAGATGACATCTACAAAACGGCATACACATTGGGAATGGATGTTAAAAAGAACATGAGTGCTTATTCCATTATCCTCGATATAAAGGAATAAAAAATAAATCACGCACGCGCGCGCGCATACACACACACGGGCGCGCGCGCGCGCGCGCGCGCGCACACACGCACACACACACACACAATGCTAAAACTCTCTTCAGGTAAAGCAAATGTGAATAAAATGAGAGAGAGAGAGAGCGAGAGAGAGAGAGAGAGAGAGAGGGAGAGGGAGGGAGAGAGAGAGAGGGAGGGAGAGGAGAGAGAGATGAGAGAAGGGGAGAGGGAGGGAGAGAGAGAGAGAGGGAGGGGAGGAGAGAGAGGAGAGGGAGAGGGAGGAGAGAGAGAGGAGAGAGAGAGAGAGAGAGAGAGAGAGAGACAGAGACAGAGAGACAGAGAGACAGAGAGAGAGACAGAGAGATTGTGCCATGCAGTTATTCCAGCAGAGAAAACATTCTGTTTTTCCATTAGTGTTTGTGAAGCAAAAATCGATTTCATTTCCAGTGCCTGGAGATGGCTTGTGTAGGAATGGAGTGAGCATAGGGGGGGGGGGGGGAGGGGGGGGCGGGGGGAGCGGGGGGGAGGAGGGGAGATAGAGGGGGGGGGGGGGGGAGGGGAGGCAGCGTATTTTTGGCTGACTTTGTGTTCTGTGGTGTTTTTTTCGGTGTTCATTCTGTTATATTTGGAAGATATACTTTTGAATCTTCCTCTCTCTCCCCCCAATCCTTTGCCTCTTCAAAAAACAAAACCGGTCAAGTTATGAGCGTGTGCAGTTTGTCAAAAGTGGAGAGTTTTGTGTTTCAGTGATAGTGTTTATCATTCTCTGCATCTTTGATTTTTTTTTTTTGGGGGGGGGAAGTGCAAGATATTAGCGCTTTTTAATAAAGTCCATTTATTAATATCATTATTATTAATTATTGAGTATTATTATTATTATTATTATTATTTAGTTGTTGTGTTTGTTGTTGTTGTTGTTGTTATATTATTATTATTATTATTATATTTATTAATATTATCGTTTCGTTTTTATTATTATCGTCGTCGTCGGTCGTCGTCGTCGTCCGTCTCCGTCGGCGAGTCGTCGTCCGTCGTCGTCGCGTCGTCGCAATCATCACATCCTCATCATCATCATCACAATCATCATCATCATCAACAATCAACCCATCATCATCATAGTGTTTGTTGATTGTTGTTGTTGTTGTTGTTTTGTTGTTGTGTTGTTCTTCTTCGTCTCTTCTTCTTTCTTCTTCCCTTTCCTTCTTTCTTCTCTTCTTTCTTCTTCTTCTTCGTTCTTCTTCTTCCTTCCCCTTCTTTCTCATCTTTCTTCTTCTCTTCTTCTTCTTTTTCCTCTCCCTCTTCCTCGTTCCTTTCTGTCATATCTTAAACATTTAATCTTCTTTTGTGGCATTTTTCCTTCTTTTTCCCCATTTTTACCTGGGTGTCCTGTTTTTATTTCCTGTTCCCCTCTAAAGCTCATTACGGACACAGGATTTCTTTGTTTGTCAATTTATTCGTGTGTCTACATCTCCTGTCTTCAGGTCTGGGTATTTGCTGTCTGCCTGTCTGCACTGTCTATTCCGCTAAAAGTCAGAAGCAGACAGAAAAACGCAGGAAGAAAGAGGGACAGAGAGAAAGGCACAGCACACACAAACACATACACACACACACACACGGCACACACACACACCCCGCACGCATCTCCACACGCACGCACGCACGAACACGCAACGTACGCAGCTCGCACAGCAACGCGCGCCAGCGCGCACAATACACATACTCAGTGTACATATAATAGATTATTAATGTATGAACATATGTATGGTATAATGTATGTATATATTCATGTATTATAATGTATGTGGTCAGGTCAGAGACTCCCTCTGCTACTGGTAACCATGTTAGACCCAGTACCCCTACACCTTCCACAAATGTGGGGAGTAAACCCAACCCAAAAAATACCGACCGTGGAGAGGGATGGTGCATTCCGCCAGGTCTGATTTGCCCAAGAATACCACCAATGACAAACAGACAGCCAGAATCTCCAACCAGGGATCGGTCGTTTCGCCCGCAAGGTTACCAAGGACCGAGCGCCTTCTGTTGCTCATCAAGAAGATGTCGAAAGTAATGCAACTGATGTTAAAACGTCAGACAAAATTTCGTGCCAGACACAACACCATCATTGGCACATGGAAAGGTAACGGACAACAAAGAGCTGTCAGGGCAAAGTGGAAGAACTGACACATGAAAGATGTCCAATATCATTGGCACATCATCCATGGGCTCTGGCGAAGTCAGGTGAAAAAACATGGAGAAACAACGACCCAGGAAAGACCACAAATTAAATAATACTACAGTGGAAAACAGGATACATTAACACGGATGGCGTGGGTTTCTCGTTCACAAAGACCACAGATGAACCACCGTCATTGAGCTGTCAGACACTGTTCCAGCGACTTATTACCAACCGCCTGAGAGCAACGCCCCTTTAACATAACTTATAGTACAGGCTACGCTCCCTACCATCCAGACTGCACAGATGAAGCCGTAGAAAAGTTTATGACCAGCTACAAAGGTTCAGAATCAAACACCCAATAAAGACATCCTCGTTGTGCAAGGCGACAGGAACGCCAAGGTAGGAGAAGATGCATGGAAAGACTTGGAGGGCGTTTGTGGGCCACATTGTCATAACCAATCAAATTGACAGAGGCCTTGAGACTCCTTCGTTTGCCAGTAACAAACCACCATCACCAGACTAGTGAAACACTTGGCCCAGGAACACAAGAAATCCAGAAAATGTACATGGCATACGCCCCCAAATGGAGAACACAACAACCAAGATAGATTACAATCATGTGAAAAGACGGTTTCATCTATAGCGTTAACATCGCACAGACACGAGTTTTCCAGGAGTCAGAACCATAACTGAGTGATCAGAACTTGTGATGATAGACTTTCGACTACGTCTAAAGAAAATCACAAGCGGGAAAAAAACATCAGGATCAAATTTGAACCTCGAGAAGCTGAAGGACCCAGAGGTATTAGAAATTTTTCAGCAAGGAAATGTGGAAAGTATTTGCAGCACTCCACTGTGTAGACACAGTCAAACATAGACGAACACAGACGAATAGTTACAATACAGCAGTGACTGAAAACAGCACACGAGCTTCTTGGCATACTGCCGACCAGTCAAAAACCATGAGTCTCCACACCTAACAATCCTATCAACTATGGCGACAAGCGTAGAGAGTTTGAAGAAAAAGGAAAAATGAAACAACAGAAAGAGCAAAACAAAATAGGGCAGTCAACAAAAGAACAGGAAGTCCATGACGGAGGCAAAAGAAAATGGATCGTATGCACAGTGCCAAGACATTGAAGAAACATCAAGAAAAACCATACAAGAAAGCATATCAGCTGGTGACAAGACCTGAACTAGCACGAAACAGAGAACATGGTTTAAAACAAACCAAACAAAAAAGGGAAGTGACTCACCTGACGACCAGGATAATCTGACCAGATGGAAACAGAAAATACTGACTCCGACCTGAATAACAATAAAACAATAGAAGAACCGCAAGGAATCAATAAGTCCTTAATGTATACCCGAAAGCAAAGACACAGAACAGTCAACCGTAAACCACCGAGAGAAGAAGTGGATAACAGCATCAATGCTGAAAAAGGAAGTCAGCAGGGGGCTTGCAACATTCCACTGATTGGTCCAAGCTGGAGGGGAAGCCATGATCATCGCCTCTACATCTAAGAATCAGCAACATAAGATTCTTGCAGACAGGAAAATGCCACACCAGGACGCAGTCACTCATCCAAACCACCCTCCCCCAAGAACGGAAAAACTACAACAATGCCATATTTACCTTACCAGCACAATCAGCCTCATAAGTCACCCAACAAGGTCATGCTGCAGATAAAATTGAATAATAGACTAGAAGCCACAAGCAGAGACCATCATTAGCTGGAGGAATCAAGCGGTTTCAGAGCAGGGCGCAGCACAACAGAACAGAATATTCCAACCTCAAATACAATTGTACGGTACCTTGCAACATCAACAAGACCTAAACCACGTATTTATCGATTTTAAGAAGGCATTTGACCCATGGTTGGCATGCAGCTTTTGTGGGCAACCATGAACTTGTGACAGCATCAATTGCAAACCTGATCAGTAGTCAACAAACAGCTTGTACAGCGAGGCCACAGTGCAGAGTAATACAACAAGAACACTGAGATGGTTTCGAACAACAGTTGGAGTAAGGCAGGGCTGTCTACTCTCCATTTCACCCCACTCTTGTCAAACATCAATCCTTGAGAGAATCATTGGCTTGGATGCACTGGAACATCATGAAGGATCAGTACAGCATTGGTGGCAGACGAACACATAAAACCCTTCTTCACAAACCTCTTTCCCGCATTGTGCGCAGATGACACATTGATGGAAATAGCAGTATTCAAGAAAAAGAGCTTGCCAGCCTAACAGAACACTTGGATAAGGCCAAGTCCAAAACATACGTGCATGGAAATCCAGTGCAGAGAAGACCAAACTGATGACTAATAACTAATAACACCAACGGCATTAAGCACAGAATATCAGGGAAATGACCAAAGCCTGGAAACAGTTCAAAGCTTACGTACCCAGGGAGCGCCATTGTATCCGCACCAGGGATCCAAGCAGAAGTATTATGCAGGACTGGCACAACAATAATCAGCTTTGTCAAAACTAAACACCCTCTGGAAGATAATAATATCTCACTTATCTCCAAGAACAGACTAATTGCGCTCCCAATTGTACCATATCATATTTCTGTATGCCTGTGAATCGTGGAGACCCTGACTGGGGGCAATTTGGAGAAGAAGAGTACAGAGCAGTGGGAGATTGAGATGGCCTATCCGAGACCACCTTGGGGCATCTACCTACAAAGACCACTAAATCAACGAAAGCGTGCATAACAGAATCCAGGCCAACCATTGGACCACTATGAGAACCTCTAACGATCATGAAAAATCGTAAACTTAGTGGTATGGGCATGTCACAAGAATTCCAAGGAATTACAAAAGACAGTTTTTTTGCAAGGCACTGACCAAGAGAATAAAAGAGGCAGAACCAAGGAAAGCTGGGAAGGATAACATCAGTGAATGGACAGGCCTAGAACTACAACAAAACCCTGAGAAAGGCAGAACAGAGAGAGGAATGGAGAGGAACTGGTTGCTGAGTCTTTGAGGAGCCCCCCAACTGACGTCAGACATAACTAACGGACAGATAGATAGATAGTTGATAATGTTGTGTATACGTATTTATGTTATGTATGTATGTATTTAATGTATTTAGTTTTTATATATGTATGATATGTAATGTATGTATTATGCAGCATCATGTAATGCATGTATGCATATTGAATATGTAAGTATGTATGTATGCATGCATGTATCATGTATGGCATATATTTATGGATGTATGATGTATATGTATGTATGTATTATTAATGTATTGTATTATGATGCATGTATGCATGTATGTATTGCGTGTAGTAGCGTGTAAAAAGGTACATTCCGGTTGCTACTTTAGAGACAGGGATGGAAAGGTAAAAGCATGAGGGGAGAAGAGATGGGCGCCGACCTTCCTCAATATGCTGGCCGTCCTGCTGAAAACATGGTCTCTTACTGGACACTACTTCGCTTCCACATGACTGCATAGGTTACATGAACAACCTTTTCCCCCTTGACATGTTCATAATATATGCTTTTATGTGTTGTATGATAACATATATATATAAAGCAAAGCCTAGAAACAGAAATCATCAGCGAAGAGGAAGACCCCCCCCCCCCCCCCCCCCCCCCCCCCCCCCCCCCCTTTCCCCCAATAATTTGCTAAAACTGTCCTAAATCACATCTAGAAGTAATATCGATTTTTTCTTTGCAAAAACATTTTCCTTCTCGGAATAAGAATTTTACAGCAACCCCCCCCCCCCCCCCCCCTCACCCCCCCCCCCTTACTAGCCCTTGAAAAACACACACACAGCAAACCTGAAAGAAAGCGAAAAAAGAAGACAAAAACAAAAAAAGACTCCAACACAAAGCCCCAGCTAACCAACAAAGCAAAACAAAAGAAAGCAAAAGGAAAAAGTAGAAAAAAACTGTTGCAGTAAAGGATAGCAACAGATCAGGTTACGACTTTCAAAGGCAGTTTGACCCATTAAAACCCAGTTCTTCCCTTTTCGTAATTTTCTCTCTGTGTTGGTGCGTGGGGCGGCGCGCGCCGTTAGTGTGCTTTTTATTTTATTTACAAATTTTTATTTTGTTCTTTTATATCGAGGTTAATGGAAAAGCACTTATTGTTTTTACATCCGTCCCCGTTGATGGGGTTTTTGAAATTCTGTCATCGTTCCCACCGGCACCAAGGGCCCTACTCTTACAAAAAGGGGAACAGGATTAATGTGTGGCAAGTGTTCTGCGTGCGTTCGCACGGGGACTTCGGTTTATGTCTTATTGAATACTTTTGGGGAGGGTGTCGCTTTTGAAAAACCCCCAGAGAAAAATATCCCCCTTTAACGGGAACGAACCCCGGGGCGTCAATTGCGAGCGAATGTTCTAAAACACTAGGTATCCCCCCCCCCCCCTGTGTGTGTGTGTGTGTGTGGTGTGTTGTGCGGCGCGTGCGTGCGCGCGTGTCTTCCAGTACATGAAACCTTTAAAAAAAAGCAGACGTGAATTATATACAGTGATTTTTTCTTGAAGGTTTACCCCTTTTACAAAAAGTGTTCGAATTGCATTTGCAGAGGAGGAGAGAGAGAGAAGGGGGAGAGAGAAGAAAGAGGAGAGAAGAGAGAGAGAGAAGAGAGAGAGAGGAGAGGAGAGAGAGACAGACAGAAGACAGACGACGACGACAAAAAACAGAAGAGACAGAGAGAGACGAGAGAGACAGAGACAGAGAACGAGAAAAAGAGGGAGCAAAACGGAGACAGAGAGACAGACAGAGAGGACGTAGACAGAATACAAACAGACAGAGTTAGAGATGAAAAAAAAGACAAAAATTTTAGACAGACAGAAGACAGACAGACAGAACACACACCACACACACACACACAACACACCACACACACCCACACAAACACACCACACAACCCAAACACCCCACACCAACACACACACACACACCACACAAACCACACACAAACAAAAAAAAAACGAATCAAACTCAGCAAAAAAATTGTTACTGAGACTTTGAAAAGTTCCCCATAAGTGGTGACCATTCCCCCTCATCAGTAAGAAGACGT
>CM054138.1:70631885-70634385 GCA_028751875.1 Rapana venosa
AACCAACCAACCAACAAGCCAATCAACCAAACATCCAACCAACCAATCAACCAATCAGCCAACCAACCAACCAGCCAACCAACCAACCAACCAGCCAGCCAGCAAACCAACCAACCAACCAGCTAGCCAACCAAGCAACCAAGCATCCAAGCAACCACACCAGCCAGCCAACCAACCAACCAACCAACCACCAACCAACCAACCAACAACAACCAACAGCCACCAACCAACACCAACCAACCAGCCAGCCAGCCAGCCAACCACCAACCAACCAACCAGCTAGCCAACCAACCAATCAATCAACCAACCAATCAACCAACCAATCAACCAGCCAAACCAGACAACAAACCAACCAACCAGCTAGCCAACCAAGCAACCAACCAACCAGCCAGCCAGCCAGCCAGCCAGCCACCAACCAACCAACCAACCACCAACCAGCCAGCCAACCAACCAACCAACAACCCAGCCACCAACCAACCACACCAGCCAGCCAACCAACCAACCAACCAGACCAACCAACCAACCAACACCAAAGCCAGCAACCAGCCAACCAACCAACCAACCAACCAAACAGCCAACCAACCAACCAACCAACCAAAGCCAACCAACCAACCAAGAACATATCATCCTCTTACGCCACTCTTTCGTTCTCCCATTCCGCAGGCAAAAACAAAAATGAACAAAAGCTGTTTGGAGGTGGGGGTACCGGTAGGGGAGGTTACATATACAATTGATTGTGTTAAAGTATGGGATTTTTAACGGCTGGGCAAGATAATCATGGATTATCATCATTGATTAGGCCTTTATAGCTAGAGTCAAGCAAGTCTCCATAGTGTGTGTTTGTGTGTGTGTGTGTGTGTGTGTGTGTGTGTGTGTGTGTGTGTGTGTGTGTGTGTGTGTGTGTGTGTGTGTGTGTGTGTGTGTGAAAGTCAAAGTCAAACTTTTATTTCCAGATGGTACATTGATGTGTGATGGTACATTGGTGTGTGTGTGTGTGTGTGTGTGTGTGTGTGTGTGTGTGTGTGTGTGTGAGTGTGTGTGTGTGTGTGTGTGTGTGTGTGCATGCATGCTTGCGTGTGTGTATACATAATCATGTGCAATGTAAACGTATTTGTGGCAATATACAATTGTATATGTGGGGTTTTATTTCCTCATTTCTTGTGTACTTTTAAATGTCTATCCATAGGATACCATTACGTCAAATTCATGTGCGCACGTATACAAAACATAATCTTCGGCGTAAAGATAGATATTGCTAATGGATAATCTACGCTGTTTTCTGTGCTTCAAATCCTTTATATGCGTAATGCGATTAGTATAACAAATATTGTTTAAAGATGTTGATTAAAAAAAAGAAAGAAAGAAGATCCACCACAGATATCATAGACAAAACCAACGCAAAATTTATGAACAGATAAAAGGAATCTATTACACACACACAGAGGGAGGGAGGGAGGGAGGGAGGAAGGGAGAGAGAGAGAGAGAGAGAGAGAGAGGAGAGAGAGAGAGAGAGAGGGAGAGAGAGAGAGAGAGAGAGAGAGAGAGAGAGAGAGAGAGAGAGAGAGAGAGAGAGAGAGAGAGAGAGTTCCTTCAAAGCTAGGCTGGACAAATTTTACAGATTGTATTGACATTTGTCAGGAAAACTTCAATGCCGAATACAAAAGGATTAAACGAGACCTCTTTTTTGACTCTACCAAAAAACAGAAGAGATCCCATCGCTTTAACAAACCAGACAAATGATGTTTTCATGGCCAAAGTTTGGATGTTGTCTTCATTTTCTCCTTTACAGAGCTGGGAATAAACGTGGGAGAACAGTGAGAACAATAGAGAAAAGAAGGATGCGAAGAATGCGAAGAAGAAGCAAAATAAAAGAAGAAAAGACTGCGAATACGACGAAGAATGCAACGAAGAATGCAAAGAAAAATGCAAAGAAGAATGCAAAAAAGAATGCATAGAAAACTGCAAAGATGAATACAAAGAAGTATGCGAAGAAGAACGCGAGGAGGAAGAAGAAGAATGCATAGATGAAGAAAAATGCAAAGATGAAGAAGAATGCACAGAAGAATGCACAGAAGAACATGAATGCAAAAAAGAGAGAAGAAGAATACAAAAAGATTTGAGAAGAATTGCTAAGAAGAAAAAAAAAAAGAAAGGAAAGAAGAGGAAGAAATGCAAAGAAGAAGAATGCAAAGAAGGAGACTGCAAAGAAGAAAAATACCAAAACAATTACCAAGAGGAATAATGCAAAAGAAAGACAAAGAAGAACAATTTGAACAATTTTTTGAACAATTTTTGGACAATTTTTATTTTTCAGAAGGTAATAGATTAAGCATTACATGCTTTTTTACATCCAGCCCTCAAAATAATAAAGAAGTAAATAAGGGAAAATACGCATATTGACATAGAATTGCATGGAAAACAATGCACACACAGACGCACACACACATACTGGAAGGCAAGCAAGATATAGAGAACATCAGAGAGAGTACTTAAATATACT
>CM054138.1:70639385-70641885 GCA_028751875.1 Rapana venosa
CAGACAGATAGATAGATATACAGACACACGAACAGACAGATAAATAGATAGATAGATGGACAGACAGACAGACAGACAGACAGATAGAGATAGAGATAGAGAGAGAGAGACAGACAGAAAGACAGACAGACAGACAGAGACAGACGCAGAGACGGAGACAGAGGCAGCTCAGTTGACTTACACACAGTCAGGCAAAGTAACAGACAAACAGATAGACAGACAGACAGACAGACAAACGAGAGAGAGAGAGAGAGAGAGGAGAGAGAGAGAAGAGAGAGAGAGATGAGGAGAGAGAGAGAGAGAGAGAGAGAGAGAGAGGAGAGAAGAGGTATCAACAGATTTACAACAGACAGACAAAGAAATGAACAGACAAACAACCAGCCAGCAGCCAGACAGGCAGACAGACAGACAGACAGAAGTTGGGGAGAGGGGAGGGGGGAGGGGGTTAGTAGAGAAGAGACTTATCAGGAGGCAGAGGAAGTGCATGGCTGTCTGAAGAGGGACACCAAGTGAGGCTGTCAACAGACGTTAAGTCAAGAATCCCTGACAGGGCCTCAGTCAGCACTGTTGGGCTAGTGGGAGGGAAGGAGAGGGTGGGGGGGGGGGGGGAGGGGGGTTAGGTTAGTTCTTTCAGCACTGGTAGTAGTGGGTTTTTTAATTTTCATTTATTTTATTTTATTTTATTCTTTTATATCCAGGATATGGAATAAGCACTTATGTGCTTTTTTTTTTTAAACATCCAGTCCCCGTGTGCATGCGGTTTTGTGAATTCTGTCATCTCTTTCCACCGGCACACAATGGCCTACTCTTACGAAAAGCGGAACAGGATTTAACGTGTGCGCAAGATGTTCTGCGTGCGTTCGCACACGGGATCTCGGTTTATAGTCTCATTCGAAGGACTTTTGGGGAGAGTCTGTTTGTCTCTTCTTCTCAGTCTTAATCTGTGTCTCTGCCTGTGTTTCTGTGTCTGTGTGTTTCTGTTTCTCTCTGTGTATGTGTGTGTGTGTGTGTGTGTGTGTGTGTGTGTGTGTGTGTGTGTGCCTATGTGTGTCTCTGACTGTGTCTGTGTGTCTGTGTGTCTGTGTGTCTCTGTGTCTGTGTGTCTGACTGTGTGTGTGTCTGTGTGTCTCTGGCTGTGTCTGTGTGTCTGTGTCTGTGTTTCTATCTCTGTGTGTCTGTGTATCTCTGTGTCCCTGAGTCTGTGTTTGTGTGTCTATGTGTCTCTCTGTTTATGTCTGTAATGTGTTTCTGTCTGTGTCTCTGTTTTTGAATATGTACTACACTACACTACACTACACTACACTACACTACACTACACTACACTACACTACACTACACTACACTACGCTACACTTCACTTCATTACACTACACTACACTACACTACACTACACTACACTACACTACACTACACACACACAGACACACACACACACATATATATATATATATATATATATATATATATTATATATATATAATCCACACAACACACACACACACACACACACACACACACACACACACACACACACACACACACACATATATATATATATATATATATATATATATATATATATTATATATATATATATATATATCCACACACACCTACCATCTACTTTTCTCTATCTCTCTCTGTCTGTCTGTCTCTCTCTCATACACACATGTTTGCTTTCATTCTTTTATTTCCATCTTCATTGTCTGCCTTTCTTTTTCAGAAAAAGAATCAAACAACTGAAAGACATTCACTCGTGACTTCTTCATAAATGTCTACAGCATTTCCCTTATCTGGTTTTTTATATTCCTCACACAAGAAACCAGAGTACAGACTGTATTATGCATTTCACCCATGTTATCTGCATCCCCAAAGATGCACACAAGTTACAGACGGTGTACGGTGGCTCTAAATTTGGATGTGGGTCTCTGGCTGGCACGAACTTGTTCCCCAGACTAAACACTGTGTCCTGCAAATGTTAAGAGTCAAGGAGGGATGGAGAGAGACAGAGAGACAGACTCGCACTGATATACTTGTGTCTACCTATACTCTGTCTCTGTCTCTCTCAGCCTGTCTGTCTATGAGCGCTTTGATTTGTTGCTTTACAAGATTCAGCGCTAGATATATTCCATACATTATTATTATTATTATTATTATTATTATTTGTCTATCTCTTTTCTTCTTCTCTGTAATGCGTGCAGGGGGGATGGGATAGCTCAGTGGTCGGAGCGCTTGCTTTCCTTAGCCAAGTTAAGCAGCGGCGAGCGTGGTTACCACTTGGATGGGTGACCGTTTGAGTGCCTTGGCTTCAGTATAGTCCCCTAATTCACCCAGGTGTAAATGGGTACCTGCCATCTTTAGGGTCAGGGAAGGTAAAGCAGCGAGGGAGAGGAGATGGGCGCCGCCTTCAACATGCTGGCCCTAGAGAAGTGAGGTCTCTGACGCCTTGCTTCCCTACGACCTTTTAGGTTATGGGACACCTTTACCTTTAGTGCGTGGA
>CM054138.1:70644385-70649385 GCA_028751875.1 Rapana venosa
ATAATCTACACATTTTAAAACAACGTGGAAAGGAGGAAAAAAACTTTAAAAAAAAAGGTACACCTGATAGCTTGATAGTGTGTTATCTCTCCCTCTCTCTCTTCTCTCTCTCTCATCTCTCCTCTCTCCTCTCTCTCTCTCTCTCTCTCTCTCTCTCTCTCTCCCTCCCCCCCCCCCCCCCCCCCCCCCCCCCCCCATCTCTCTCTCCTCTCTCCTCTCCTCTCCTCTCCTCTCCTCATGCCCTTTCTCTTGTCCAATTCAAAAGATTTTATCGCGGATGTTGTTTTTATTGCAGTTAGAGATGAGATTATTAGTCCTATTATAAGCGATACTGTTTTAGTTTGATAGTCCAGTTGATGATGGGCTTTTGAATTTTGTATCGTATTGGGGTTTTACTTGTTTGAATAATTGTTTTTTTAATTATTATTTTTCTATTTGATTGAATGTGTATTTCCCCTTCCCCATTGATACTCCACCCCCACCCCCAACCCCCATCCTTTCCAATGCTTTTCTGTTATCATCGTTATGTTGCTGTCTCATGGTGATGGGGATTATTTGTTATATTGTTGCCTCATGGTGATGGGTGATTGTTGTTATTATTGTATCTCTATTATAATAGTCATTATCATTGTCTTATTGGACTTATCTTGTTTGTTTGATAGTTATTGTGTGTATATATTATTTTAAAAAAGCACTATTTGAAGAGTATGAGCGCATATAAGCACACGTTTGCTGGGTGGCGGAGGAGAGGAGGGAGGTCATTGAAGGCAATATTGTCAGTAATGACGCAACGAATGCCTAGTATTTTCTAACGTTTTGTTCCTGTACCTTTTTATTATCTAAAGTATAAACGTGAAAGTATAGATGAAACAGTAGGTGAAGTAATTTGTTTGTTCTGACGTTTTACGATTTTCTTTTTTTTTTAAATTCTTAAAACATTCTTTATTTAAGTGTGTGTGTGGACGTGAGCGCACACACGCGCAGGTGTGTATGAGTATGTGTGTGCGTGTATATGTATATGTGGTAATTTGTATTTTTCAATGACTTATCTTATCGATTTTCCTCTTTTCACTGGTTTAATTTAATGGTAAAGGATGCAATAATGTAGTATTTCAGTATAATCATTATGAAATTTGTTCTTAGATAGATGGCTTGATGAAAAAGAGCAAATGCATTGCTTATTCATGTACCATCTGGAAATAAAATTTTGACTTGACTTGACTTGACTTGACACACACACACACACATGCGCACACACGCACACACACACACACTACCACACACACACACACACACACACACACACACACACACACACACACACACACACACACACACACACACACACACACACACACACACACTCACACACACACACGTGTGTGTTATGTCATCTCTTTAGAGACTGGTTTTCTGCTCATAGTCTGTTTTAAGTGTTCCTGTTTCTCTCAGGGCAGGGTGTAAAACGTCTGTACTTCACCTATGACCCGCAGAAAAGAACATTTCGTTGCGGTTATGTCTAAGTCTTGGCTACGATCATTCAGCATTGAAAACCCTCTTCACTAATCTGCCTGTACCTTTTAACAGAAACTGACCAAGCCTACACTATCTAGCTATCTATCTGTCCCGTAGTCTGACGACCGTGGGGGCACCCTCAAAGACTCAACAACCAGTTCCCTCCATTCCTCTCTCTGTTCTGCCTTTCTCAGGGTTTTGTTGAGTTCTAGGCCTGTCCATTCGCTGATGTTATCCTCCCAGCTCTTCCTCGGTCTGCCTCTTCTTCTTCCTCCTTGGACAGTGCCTTGTAAAACTGTCTTTGCAAGTCCTTTGGATCTTGTGACATGCCCAAACCATTTAAGTTTACGCTTTTTCACGATTGTTAGAAGGTTCTCATAGGGTCCAATGGTTTGCTGGATTCTGTTATGCACGCTTTCGTTGCTTATGTGGTCTTTGTAGGAGATGCCAAGGAGTCTCCGAAAGCATCTCATCTCCACCGCCTGTACTCTTCTCTCCAAATCTGCAGTCAGGGTCCATGATTCACAGGCATATAGAAATATGGATATGACAAGGGAGCGCACTACCCAAGACTAAAATGCTTGTTTGCACAGGATTTTTGTGTACAGCCTCTGCTCTGCTCCCCGTTTGTGCCCAACGCCTCACCCCCCCCCCCCCCTTCATCCACTAGACCATGAGTGGTGGTCTTGGTGCGAGTTTTTCGGATGAAACGATAAACTGAAGTCATGTGTGCAAAACGCATTTCGCGCACACAAAAAATGAAACCCATCCCCACGGCAACAAGAGAGGTGTCCGTTGCAAAATGCTGTAGAAAAAAGTCAATTTGATAGGAAAACAGACCTTATAATGGAATAAGCAGGCACGCGCTTTTTTACATCAAGTTCCCGAGTGTATGCAGTTTTGTAAATTTGTCATCCGGCACACGTATTGAATGTGCATGCATAAACTGATTTGAGACACTAAAGAAAAAAAGGTCTAACAATTATTCCGTCTTTTTTAAAAAACAAAGGATGTTTAGTTTTTAACACAAGAAGATACTATAGCATGTTCCTCTTTTCTCATTTCTAAAGACGGCAAAATTCCAGTAGTCAAAGACCTGGTAATCAGCTTGCTAAACCCCCCCCCAAAACAAGGCTGCACCTAATCAGCAGCCCACACTTTTACAGGATGACCACATTATGCTCCCTGGACCCATAGTTTTCCTTGGGTTACAGACTGACACACAGACAGACAGACAGACAGACAGGAAGACAGGCAAACAAACAGATGGACGGGCAGTCAGCCAGGCAGAAAGACAGACAGACCAACCGGCAGACGGACGGATAGACCGACCGTCAGACAGACAGACAGACATACACACAGTGATGTACACACAGTACAGACAGACAGAAAGACAGACTGACAGACAGACAAGCACACAATACAGACAGACAGATCGACAGATAGACAGACACACACAAAGTAGACAAAAAAGCAGACAGACAGACCGACAAAAACACATACTACATACATACATACATACATACTTACATAGATACATACATACATACATACATACATACCGACAGACCGACAGACCGACACACAGACAGACAAAGATAAAGACAGGCAGACAGATAGACCGACCGACCGACTGACCGACAGACAGACAGACATCCAGCCCCAACATTCAACATTCCTAAACGACGTGAAAGGTCCACAAGTCAGCTGACCGTTCACTGGCATCACGTTTCCAGCACTGTAGACTCTTCAGAACCAAAGAGAAAAAGTCTCCATCAACTTTTGGTACATGGTGTGTGAGAGTGACGGAGGTAGGAGAAAGAGAGAGAGAGAGAGAGAGAGAGAGAGAGAGAGAGGGAGAGAGAGAGAGAGAGAGAGACAGAGACAGACAGACAGACACACAGAGGTGCAGGAAATGCATGTTAGAGTGGAGAATGAGATGAGCAGAGGCTAACACATTTAAGGTTAGCCATGTGTGTGTGTGTGTGTGTGTGTGTGTGTGTGTGTGTGTGTGTGCGCGTTCAGGCGCGCGCACACACACGCACGCACCAAGCACATACCACACACGCACGCACGCACGCACAGAGAATTGTGTCTACCTGTCTCCCTCCCTCCTTCTACTTAAACTTTTAAACGTTAATTTTGCAGTGTAGTAGTTTGGGCCGGGAACAAACATGTGTATGCTTCTCACGTTCCTAAGCCACATATAGAATCCGCTCAGTAATATTCTGTGAATTCTATGCAGTTGTGTGTGACTGCAGGCATGGATTAAACAGAAAAGGTCATACATGCGTTTTATTCCTATTTCTTGGGGTTTCTTTTTGGTATGAGAAAAGGAAAACAAGTTCTGTCTTATTTTCATACGTGTAATCGTTCCTTGTTTCCAGGTGTTTTTAAAAGTGAGAGTCAGCAGGGTATAGGACAAGCACAGAGAACACTACAATAACAACAAAAGCATGAAGGAACAAAGAAGGATACATAGCAGGACAGATAGATAGATAGATAGATAGATAGGTAAACACACACACACGTACACACACACACACACACACACACACACTCACACACGCACGCACACTCACATACTCACACACACACACTCACACACACAACCATATATATATATATATATATATATATATATATATATATATATATATATATATATATATATATATATATATATATATATATATGGTTGTGTGTGTGAGTGTGTGTGTGTGAGTATGTGAGTGTGTGTGCGTGTGTATATATATATATATATAATATATATATATATTATATATATATATATATATATATATATATATATATATATATATATACTATTTTATTTTGAGGATAATCGAATAAGCACTCATGTGCTTTCTTTACATCCAGTCCCAATGTATATGCGACTTTTTCAATAGAAAAATAAATATATAAATAGAGAGACAGAGATAGACAGACAGACAGACAGACAGAGACAGAGAGACAGACAGACAGACAGAGACAGAGAGAGAGAAAGATAAGCAGACCGATAGGCAGACAGACAAACAAAGAAACAGACAGACACAGACACAGACAGAAACGCAGGCAGGCTGACTAACAGAGAAACAGAAGACGTAATGAAAACTAGTACAGAAATGAAGGCTCCCAGTATTTATCTATCTTTGCCTTCAGTGCACCCAGCTGCTTCCTCGTCCTATATATTTCTACCACTAACCTCCCCCCTGCCCCCCACTCCCCTTATCCCCACCTGCCCACCACCCCACTACCCCACCATCCCCATTGATCTTTTCTTTAAAAGAGCAAGAGACTCCACCCACCGCCACCATCTTCATGTTTAATTTTAGCAGCTTTCCGTGAGAACGCTGGTAAAAGGAAGGTTTTCCTGTCTGAAGTCTTTTCGTTGTTGTTGTTGTTGTGGTTGTGGTTGATTCCAGCCAAACCAGTGGAATCTCTCAGGGCAGGCTGGTGCAGGCAGTGGTGTTGACAGTGCAGTG
>CM054138.1:70661885-70679385 GCA_028751875.1 Rapana venosa
AAACTGCTTTAGTAAACCCATTACTCAAAAGCGACCTGCCCTACATCAGAATTACAGACCTGTTCCCAACTTACCTTTTATCTCTAAATTCCTTGAAAGAGTATTTCCCTGAAAACACCTAACAACCCCTTTCTTCCAACAGTCTTCCCCTTTGCGTTTCAGTTGTTATCGCCCCAAACCCAGCACGAAACCACCCTAGTTACACCTTAAACAGCTTCTACTTGCTTCTGACTCAGGGAAAATCTCTCCCTCCTCACTCTATTTTTATTATCTGCGCCTTTGACACTATTGACCACTCTTCCTTTCCTTTCCCGTCTTCAAGAAACGTTTGGTGTTACTGGTACAGCCCTCACCGGGTTTTTAGCCCCTACCGGGACTGACCCATTCCAGACAGTCCACAGTAAACAAGATTCAGTCAGTACCCGCCAGCGGAATGTGGAGCCCCGCATGGGATCAGTTTGGGCCCTGTTCTTTTCACTCTCTACACGCTCCACTGTCACATATAATTAAACCCTCATAAGATCAACATCATTTTTATGCAGATGACTCTCAGTTCTAAGCAGTGACACTCCTGGAAAAAAACTGCCTTCCCTCTTGATGAATATGGGGCGTACTGCTTCAAGATATCCAAAACTGGATGATAGAGAACAAGTTACAGCTAAACGCTGATAAAACTGAAGCCATGCTTGTAGGGACTAAAAACAAACTCTCTTCCATGACAACAGCTTCAATATAATTCGGCAATGCACCAGTCCCTCTATCCACTGCTGTAAAGTATCTAGGGGTCATTATTGACAACACACTCTCTATGCAAAAATTCATCACCCAGACCTGCCAGTCCTGCTTCTATCAATTACGGCGTATTAGTGTCATTCGAAAGTACCTGTCCACAGACGCAACATCAAAACTCGTGGCATCTCTCATTCTTTCACGTATGAACTATTGCAATTCTCTTTTGTCTGGTCTGACAGCATCATCTATCCACTCCCTTCAACGTATTCAAAACTCTGCAGCTCGACTAGACCTCAGAAAGAAAAAATCTGAGCACATTACTCCTCTTGCGATCTCTCCACTGGCTGCCTGTGCCACAAAGAATAAACTATAAGATCAGTACTCTCAGTTACAAATGTCTCCACAAAACAGCACCCTCCTACCTCTGTGAATGTCTCCACCTGTACACCCCTTCTCGTTCCCTTCGCTCTGCTGCAGATTCCTTGTTCTTACAAACACCTAGATTCAACCAGTCCACTGTTGGCCATCGCTCTTTCTCTGTTTCTGGTCCATCGATTTGGAATGGCCTCCCTATCTCTCTTCGCCAAAGGCCTTCTTGTGACTCTTTTAAATCTGGCCTCAAGACATATTTGTTTCTAACCTAAGAATTTCCTCTCCTGTTTCATTTCATAGTTATCCCTGCTTTTCAACAGCCAAAAATTCCATCACCCTGCCAAAGTGTATAACGTGTGTGTGTGTGTGTTGTGTGTGTGTGTGTGTGTGTTGTGTGTGTGTGTGTGTGTGTGTGTGTGTGTGTGTGTGTGTATGTATGTGTGCATTTGGACTTGTTAGAACTATTACTTGCTATTGGTTGCATGACTGTGTAAGAATGAGTTGAGTGCAAGCGCTTTGATTTGTCTGTGCAAGATACAGCGCTATATAAATTCCATTTATTATTATTATTATTATTAATCATATCAATCAATCAATCAATCAATCAATCAATCAATTACTCACTCACTCACTCAACCAACCAATCAACCAATCAATCAACCAATCAAGCAAGCAAGCAAGCAAGCAAGCAAGCAAGCAAGCAATCAATTACTCACTCACTCACTCAACCAACCAATCAACCAATCAATAAACCAATCAATCAATCATATTTATTTCAGATTTTTTGCAGGCTAAAAGACCCATATAGACACAGAATATGAAAAAGCAACCATAGAGCAGTCGAGGTGATAATCATTAAACAGTACGCAGGCAGTGTTTTGTTGCAGGTTCCGAAAGAGCTGCACGTTTCTGATCTCTAGACATTCAGTTACATTAACTGCCAAGTTCACAATCAGTTTCTCAGAAGGATTTGAACACAGCATTTGTGTCAAGTCAAGTCAAACTTTTATTTTTAGATGGTACATTGAATAAGCAGTACATTTGCTTTTTTTTTTATCAAGCCATCTATCTAAAGAAAAGAAAGAGAGAGAGAGAAAAAGATAATATATATGCAGACATACAATAAAAACCTGATCAATGATAAACCATACAAATCAAACAAGAAAAGACAATAACATATGCATACGTGGAATTAAAAACAAAACAAAAACCCTGAACAATATTAAACCATACAATTCAAATAATTAAAAAAAATCTTGAATTATCCACCATAATACAAACAAACAAGCAACAAAGAAAAACCAAACCAAAACAAAGAAGACAAAACAAAATTTTTAAAAGACACACCAAACTGCTTCCCTCTCCACCCCCCCCCCCTCACACACACATACGCACAAAAACCTTCAACCCATACACACAACTGAATAAAACAAACAAAAAAAGATAAACCAACAAGAACAACCACAACAAGCAAATAAACAAACAAACACAAACATACGTACACAACAACAACAGCGACAATAACCAACATAAGACAAGAATAAGCCAAAACAAATAAAGAACAATATGTGTGTGTGTGTGTGTGGTGTGTGTGTGTGTGTGTGTGTGTGTATGTGTGTGTATGTGTGTGTGTGTTTGTGCGCGTGCGCGTGTGTGCTGGTTGTTCTTCGTTCCTCGTTTACAGTTCTCGGTATTCATCAATCGTCAAATTGTTAAAACCAGTTTTGTCCAGCATTACTACTCTTCCGAAAAGCGGAATGGGTTTTAACGTGTGCGCAAGATGTTCTGCGCGCGTTCGCACACGGGACCTCGGTTTCATCTGAAAGACTTTTGGGGGGAGTGGAGTCGGCACTGATGTTAACTCCAGAGGAAAAATCCTCTTGAACGGGAATCAGCAGATCACGAGCGCATCAGGGTAACCACCAGGCTGTCCCGTCCCGTCCCTGTGTGTTTGCGTCACCCACAACACTGGCCCTATCTGTTGTTACGTCTGCTGCACAGTCCTGTCTCCTTCCTCTTCATTGATAGTGTCTGTGCTTAGGTAAACAGTGAATAGATAGAAGTTCCCCATTTTGACCCGTAATATGTCTATGGTGAAAACAGCGCGCAAATCCAGCATCACTCAGTCAAGGGTCCAGGGCCCAGTGCTAAAATCACCCCCTTCCTTAGACCAAGTCAAAGTGCGGGTCAGTTCCTGCGATAATGGCAGAATGTACAAAAACGCATACACACGGAGACTAGATATAAAAAGCACATAAGTGCTTATTCCATTATCCTCGATATAAAAGAATAAAATAAAATAAATAAAATAATTTTTACCAGCTGGGATGGAATGGATAGCAGGTGAGAGGAGCTGAAAATGGAGGAAACTGACAGTTGTGCATGAAATCCAGCCCGAAACGTTTTGTCTGTTTGCTTTCTTGTCATTCTGTCTGTTTACTGATTTGCTCTTTCCTGCTTTCTGTCTGGGTCTCACTGTATATCTGCCTGTCAGACTGTTGACATAATATGTCAGTCTGCCTGTCTATCTACAGTAGTGCGAGATACTGAACGAAGGCAAGGGTTTTGTTTTTACTTGACTGAACCTGATCCGTGTGTGTTTAGTAACACGTTGTCAGTGTCACGTTAGTCTGCTTAAAGATTATCCATAGCAACCCAAATTCTTTTAATATGTTTTTATTTAAAGATTTTAAGACGTACCCTATCTGTTTATTTAAAAGCTTGACGGAATATCAAGCATGTGATTATTTTCCGTCTGACGTCATTTCCCGCCATTTCAGCCAACTGATGGAATTATGGGTAGCAGACCGTAAGGTAATGATACCGGCAGACTGTAGACATTGCCTGTTACTGGCAGCAGAAACCCCTGGCAGTTGAGAAAATAGGGACTTTTAACTTATGGATTTTTTTTAACACCCCCTCCCCATCCCCTTCAATATCTACGTTATTATTTTAGTTTTGGTACAAACTGAATATACAGTTGAGTTTAAAGATGTAAGTAAATCATTAGGCTTTTCCCACTCGCTTTGTTATGTTAATTAAAGAAATATTTTACGAAGTTGTATCAGTTTTAAGCAAGGCAGAATTCTACAGGGGTCAGTTTTTCTTCCTCTTCTTCTTCTTCGTCGAACGCTCAGACAGCAACTATTGCCTGCCATATGAGCGAAAATACATTGCGCTGCTGTAAAGCGCCTCACAGGTCAGGCCCCGCACATCCTACTTCGGCATGGGAGAGAATCAGCTCTGCGGCCTAGTGCCTTTACATCGTCGTCTTTATCGATGGTATTAATTAGCTACTGTCAGCTTAATCATAATGTATATTCCAATAATTTTTAGCTACTAAACAGTGACACTTTGAAAAAAGCTGTATTTCTGCGTTTCCAAGAAACTATTCCAAACAGTTCGTTCAAGGAGATTCCTCCCTAGAGTTAACATCAGTGCTGATTCCACTCTTCCGAAAGTCTTTAGGATCAGACTATGAACCATGCAGAACATGCAGAATATCCTGCGTACATTTTAAAACCCGTTGCGTCTTTCAGAGGTGTAGTCCATTCGTCCTGGCCAGAACAGAAGTCATTAATTATATTTTATATAATATATATATATATATATATATATATATATTATATATATATATATTATATATATATATATATATATATATATATATATATATATATAATATATATATAATTATAAGAAAAACGCATGCATTCTGTTGTCGTCTTTAGACATCAGTCCTGAAGTTGGAATGTGACTACCTTAATGATGGACAGAAACGGTCGCATGCACAACAATCTCACCATTGGTGAACCTTGGAGCTGCAGCTGAGAGATGACAAACAACCATTCAGCGACTGCTCATGTAGGCTCTGGACTTGTCCCACACAGACTGCTGTCATCATCTTCCTTGTGCTCTGCCAGCTTCGTTCATTCGCTGCATGCACTCCATCGTTCGTACCAATAGTGTATTGCAGTCTAGAAGATATTCACCACGACTGACATCTCTGCGTGAAATTACAGTGCTTTTCTCTCACACACACAGAGACACACACACATACATACACACACACACGCACACACACCACACACACACACACACACACACACACACCACACACACACACACACACACACACACACACACACACACACACACATACACACACACACACACACAGACACAGACACACACACACACACGCACACACCCACACGCACTCACGCGCGCACGCACACACACACACACACAAAACGCACTCATGCACACACGCACACACACAAGCGCGCAAGCGTTGGTATATATATATATATAAAATAAATATATATATATATGTATATATATGTATATATATAAATATATATAATATATATATATATATATATATTATATATATATATTGTGTGTGTGTGTGGTGTGTGTGTGTGTGTGTTGTTGTGTGTGTGTGTGTGTGTGTGTATGTATGTGTGTGTGTAAGCGCGCGCGAATGCGAGCATATGCGTGCCTGCGTCCCTGTGTATGTGTGGGCCGGTGTGCCTGTGTGTATGTGCGCGTGCGTGGGCAGGTGCGTGTGTATGTACTCTTACACACACGCGTAAGAGAAAAAAGATCGGAAAAAAGGAGTAAAGAAAAGAGAACAGTGCAGGAACCGTGTGACCTAATAGTTCCCTGCAATACTGAGATGTCTCTTTGGTACAGGAGCGGGTAGGTTACTGTGACTAACCTGTCATTTAAATCACCGTGACTTACATTGCCTTTCTCTTCTTTACCACTGCCAGTCACGGAACAGTTCTATGCCTGGAATTCGGACTCCTGCCCCCTCCCTCCACCCCACCCCTCCGTTCCCCTTCCAAACAGAGTGCGTCGCCACTAGTGCAGCGCCACCTATTAAAAAGATGAAACATGATCCTGAAGTGTATAAATGGTGTTTCCTTTGGAGAGTAGCTTTCTCAGAATTTGCCGAGGGACATCTCTCGTTTTACTTTGGTTCTTTCACCTGCACCTGACATAGCCTATATTACCGGAGATCTCTCAACACTGTTAATTTAAATAGGTAAAGGTAAAGGTGTCCCATAACCTATGTGGTAGTACGGGAGCGAGGCGTCAGAGAACTCACCTTCTCCAGGGGCCAGCATATTGAGGGCGGCGCCCATCTCCTCTCCTTCGCTGCTTTACCCTAAAGAGGGCAGATACCCATTTACACCTGGATGAACTGGGGGACTGTACTGAAGCCAAGGCGCACAAACGGTCACCCTTTACCGAAGGGACAAATCTAATTTTACCATGGTTTTTTTTCTTCACCTGCTTCAAATGTTTGTTACATAAAATCTCTCAACACTTTTAAAAAGGCATGTAAAACCTTTATATTAACCAGCATAACTGACGTCTTCAATCTCTACGTTTTTCTGAGTTATTTTCATCTTTTATCACCTGTCAATTTTATTACAGTTTTTTTCTATTCAATCAATTTTATGACCTGATATGTAATTGCTTTCTCATTGTTTTTTCCCCCACTGAAATTAGGATTTTATTATTCCTACTGCTCTAACCAAGTCATCATCTATTTTACTCGCACCATTTCTTTTATTTGAAGAAAACAGTTAAGAGAGAAAAGTCGTGTAGGGGTGTGTGTGTGTGTGTGTGTGTGTGTGTGTGTTCTTTCGAAAATAATGAAGTAAGCGCTTTTTTTTAAAAATCAGGTCTCTACGTACATGTGGTTTTGTAAATTTTGTCATCCGTTCACACCGGCACATTATGGCCTACTTTTCCGAAAAATGGAACAGATTGCGCAAGATGTTCTGATTGCGTTTGCACGCGAGGCCTCGGTTCGTAGTGTTATCCAAAGAACGTGTATGTGTGTGTGGTGTGTGTGTGTGTGTGTGTGTGTGTTGTGTGTGTGTGTGTGAGTGTGCGCGCGCGCGCGCGTGTGTGTGTGTGATTGATGACCATGTCTGATTGTCATATTTTTACTATGTCGTTTTGCTTGTAATGAATGAATGCAGTGTGATGAAAAAGTTCATTGCAATCACGCACACACACAATATAAAATCAACTCTTAATACCACACAATGTAAACATGTTTTTTACCCTCATAATGCGCGTTGAGTATTATCAATTGTTTCATGAAAAAGCACAAAGCGAACAAAGTGTCATTGCACACGGAATGTCGGTTATTGTTTCATCCCGATCACAAGTGCCTGCACCACTTCTCTAGTTACAAGTAAAGATAAAGGTATCCCATAACCTATCAGGTCGTAGGGGAGCCAGGCATCAGAGACCTCACTTCTCTAGGGGCCAGCATATTGAGGGCGGCGTCCATCTCCTCTCCTTCTCCTCTTTACCTTCCCTGACCCTAAAGAAGGCAGGTACCCATTAACAGCTGGGTGAACTGGGAAACTGTACTGAATTCAGTCAAGGCGCACAAACGTCACCCATCCAAGTGGTAACCACGCTCGATGCTGCTTAACTTTGGCTGGGGGAAAGCGAGTGCTCCACCCACTGAGCTATCCCGTCACCTACTACTCTAGTGGACAGGAGAGAAAAAATTCAGGGCTCAAATGAGAATGAAAGCCTTGACCTTTGGCTGTCCAGTCGGGTGCATTACCACTTGTCCATCGGTCCATCACTTCTTGTCCGGTAATTGCGTAATTCTTTCTTTCGTTTTTAAAAACCGAAATCCAGCTGACGGTAAATCGATTCATAAGACGAGGTATATGGCACAGTTGTGTGCAAAGAAGTCATGCACAGTTCTAGCGTTTGAAGACATTATTTTCTATTTAATCAAAGAGATGGAAAATGGAGAGACATTTGTCAGGAAAGGGCGTTCTTTCTTTCTGAGTATTTCTTTCTTTCGTTTTTTTTTTTTTTTTCCCCTTCAAAGTCTTTCTTTCTTTCTTTCTTTCTTCTTCTTTCTTTCTTTCTTTCTTAACGACTAATCTATCTATCTTTGTAGTAATTTGTATTTTTTCTTATTTTTCCGACAACCAATCTACTCAGTCCAGGTATCTACTAAGTCTGCTATGAATTTCAACTCTCTCTCTCCCCCCCTCTCTCTTTCCCTCTCTCTCTCTCTCTCTCTCTCTCTCTCTCTCTCTCTCTCTCTCTCTCTCTCTCTCTCTCTCTCTTCATGTGCTTGTTATCATTTTAGTAATTGTTTATTCTTTCCTGTAGCTTATCATTCACATAACATTGTGTTCAGTTTGAAGCTGACTTTACCCAGGGCTTAAAGCAGTATCTTTTTATTTATTTATTTATAAAGAGCTCTTTTTCATTACGTTAAATGTTAATTTTCTTATATTTATTTGCATTTACAAAAGAAAGTCACGTGTAACACTCCCTCCCCCCGCCCTTGTCAATATGCCACATTGAGCAATGACAATAAATTTGTCAAAGTGAAGTGTCAAAGTGTGAGAGCCTCTACCTCTCTCTCTCTCTCTCCCCTTGCCCACCTCTCTCTCTCTCGCTCTCTATATCTTTCCCCACTCTCTCTCTCTCTCACTCTTTTTCCTCACCCTCCTCTCCCACTCTCTCTCTTTCCCCACCCTCTCTCTATCTCTCCCCACCGCTCTCTGTATCAAACTCTCTCTCTCTCTCTCTCTCTCTCTCTCTCTCTCTCTCTCTCTCTCTCTCTCTCTCTCTCTCTCTCTCTCTCCTCAATCTATATTTCTCTTTTCTCACCTCTCTCTGTGTCTCTCTATGTCTCTGTGTCTCTCTGTGTCTGTCTGTGTCTCTCTATGTCTGTCTGTCTGTCTCTCTGTGCTAGTCTGCCTGTCCATCTGTGTCAGTCAGTCACTGCTATAGCACTAAGTATTCTTCAGTCTCGTCTTGATCCAGTACCTGCAGACTGTAACCGCCCCACACCGTGAACTACATACAGACTTTGCAATGCAAAGCTTGTACACCGATACTATTTGCCCCTCTCTTCAGCTGAGGCACTGCAAGCCCACACACCTATCCTGGGTAAGCCGCAAGTTCACAAACTCATTTAAGTCTCGAGAAAATTTCTCCAAGTTTCCCAAGTTAAAGGACTTGATAAGTGTTGAAAGAAAGTCTACCGGATCTCAAGTTTTGGGTTAAAAATTTCCCAACTCTTGATCTGATGTTAATATTGTTGTTGTTGTACTTGAGTGCAACACGAAAAATGCTTTTAGAGTGTTGTTGTTGTGGTATTACTGTTCTAGGTCTCACGCGTTTGATTTTTTAAGTTTGTGAATGAATAAAATGTGTTTACACTATCTGACGGTCACTGAGGTCGTCTGTTTGAGTTGTTGCTGAGGGCTGTGCATCAGGGTTTCTTTGTTTTAAAACATTGGTTCTAGTTTTTATTTATTTATTGAATCTCAGAGCATAAGGCGAGGTACAAAAATCCAACCCCAAAACCAAAGACACACACAGACACACAGACACACGCACACACATACCCCACACAAAACATTAAAAAAAAAAGAGAAAAAGATATTATTACAGTTTTCATCCGAAACCGCTTTTTAAATTTTAACTGAGCCACCACTTTTTTCATTGAAAGAAAATCAAAGAACTTTTCACAACCATGGAAAGCGACATACCATTTACGATTATTTGTCAACTGTTTCTGAACGACAGCTCATAGATCATTACCCTGATACATAATAATGTATCAAAATTTTTTTATTGATTTACTGATATATATTTTAAAATATATATATTATATGTATATATAATGTATATGTATGTACATATTATTCCTACATTATTATTTATATATATTATGTAATATACAGAGAGAGATAGAGAGAGAAGACAGACAAACAGACAGACAGGGAGACGGACAGATACTGAGACAGGCAGACAGTTGAAGGGAGATAGGGCAGATAGACAGAGAGACAGACAGACAAAAAGATAGATAGATAAAAGATAAATAGCTATCTAGACAGAAAATAGACAGACAGACAAGAAGATAGGTAGATAGGGGGGGAGAGAGAGAAGAGAGAGGAGAGGAGAGAGAAGAGAGAAGAGAGGGGGAGAAAAGAGGAGAGAGAGAGGAGGAACAATAAAACAATGAAAATGAAAAATTTCTTTTATTTCAGGATAATGAAAAACAAATGTGTTTTTTTTACATCCAGTCCCCGCCCGTTGGGAAAAAATCTTAAAATAATAACCCAATACTTAACATTCAAAAATAAAAACAAGGGAAATAACCCTTTTTAAAAAACAGCTCCCCCCCAAACACCCCCCCCCCCCCCAAAGCAAGAAAATAAAAAAAAACCCATAAAATACCCCACCCCCCCCCCCCCAAAAAACCTTTTCCCAAAAACAAACAAAAAAAAACAAAGAAAGGGAAAAAAAACCAAACCAACAAAGATAAAAAAAAGAGAAAAAAGACAGAAAACAACAACAAGAACAAGAACAACAACAGAGCAAGAAAAATAACAAAACCCAAATTAATAAGTCATAAAGATAAACATCTACACATTGTCAAATGGGACACATACTTGTTACAATAATTTTAAATCAATTAATTAACAAAAAAAGATCATTTCAAATAACAATAAAAATTTCACTCAAACCCCATTCATTAGTGAAAAATCAAGAAATCGAAAAATCAAATGAATAAACAAAACCAATTAAACAAGAAAAAAAGACCCACAAAACACTCCCCTTCCCAACACCCCCTCCCCTAAACAAACAACAACCCCCAAAAGTCCAGACTAAATACAAGCGTGCGCGCGCGCGCGCGCGCACAACACACCCCACACAAAACACCACACATACACACACACTTACGCACGTATAGCCACGCATGCACAACCACCACACAACAACACCACACACACACCACAACACACACACACACACACACACCACATACACACCACACACACACACAACACACACACACAACACACACACACACACACACACCCACACATACACACACACACACACACCACACATCCTGGATACATATCCATTCCGCAAGACATTTCCTCACATACAAGATAATAGACACATGTCATAATTATCAAAATATCATAACCGTACATTTGTACAGACAAAACCAGGAAATAAACATTATTTGATGTACGAAGACAGCAAGCCAAAGCATCAAGAAAAATGACAATCTAACATCAGCTATTTCAACAATAAACACACAGAACTGCTTTCTTTCCGCTCTCATCTGCACACACTGTGAATGGGCGCTCATTACTACTCACTGACACACACATACACACAAACACACACATATACACACACACACACATATTCATGCATGCGCAATCCTATATACGCATTATTAGAATTGATACAAAAGTCCACAGAAGTAATGACATTGTCCAACAGAACATTGCAAATTAACAATCCATACCATTCTGCATTAACAACAAAATACAACCCAAACTTCATTTTAAGGGGGGAAAACTCAGACAAGTTCATTGTTAACAAAATCAAAACAAGCAAGGGCCACACACCCCACACACACACAACACCACACACACACACACACACACAACACACACACACACACACACACCAACACACACACACATACAATTCAAAGCAAGCTCACTAATGTCAGTTACAGAGAGAGAGAGAGAGAGAGAGAGAGAGAGAGAGAGAGAGAGAGAAGAGAGAGAGAGAGAGAGAGAGAGAGAGAGGAGAGAGAGAGAGAGAGACAGAGAGGATAATTTGGTATAATGCAAGGGAGGATATATTTACTTTGTTTCCAACAGATCAATTGTGGATTTTTATTTTTGATGCATTAAGTGGATGAAAAAATGACTTTTTGAAGATTGTTAATGATTGGAGTTGTCTAAATGAGTCAGGAAGGGAGTTCCACAGCACAGGGCCTGAGTAAAGTAAGCTAGATTTGAACAAATCTATTCTTGGGATTGGGACACATGGCTTTTCGGTATTTCTGGAATGATTCATTGGAACTTGTCTTTTAAGGATGAGGGAAAAGTTCCTGTCATTATCTTAAACATCATGATGCCTTTGTTAAATCTTAGTCTTTGGTGTAGGGGAAGAATATTTAACTGGGTATAATCCACTTCTAGTAAGGTAGTCTTCTTCAGAAGAACCAGTTAAGAGCACGTTTATACAGACTTAATAATGGTTTCATAGTGTTTGCACTAGCAGAATCCCACAGGGTTGAAGCATAATCTATTGAGGATTGTATATAAGCTTGAAAGAATAGTTTTCTTGAATGAAAGTCAAGAAAATGTTTGATTTTAGTCAGTTGGTATACTCTTTGAGACATGTATTTGCACAGATGGGATATGTGATGGTACCAGCTGAGATTTTCATCAATTGTTACTCCTAGAACTTTGTGGTGAGAGGTTTGTTCTATTGTTTCCTTTTCAATATGGATTGGAGAAAATTTATTAGATAGATTTTGTCGCTTTTGTCTGGTAGTGATAAGCATGCATTTTGTTTTTGGGGGTGTATAGACATGTGAGCAGAAGAACACCTTGCAGAGGAACAAGCTGGGTTCAGGGAAGGCAGGAGCACAATCGAACAGATTTTTAACTGCCACATCATGATGGAAAAACATCTCCAACATCAGAGAGACCTGTTCCACAACTTCATCGACTTCAAGAAGGCTTTTGACAGAGTATGGCACGAAGGCCTGTGGCAGGTCCTCAGAATGTTTGGCATTGAAGAAGGACTAGTGCAATCCATCCAAGCACTATACAACACTGCAAGCAGTGCAGTCCTTCTGAACAATCAGGTCGGAGACTACTTCAAAACCACAGTTGGGGTCCGACAAGGATGCCTGTTATCTCCAGTCCTGTTCAATCTGTTCTTGGAAAACATCATGAGAGAGACCCTCCATGACTTCCACTCTACCATCTCCATTGGCGGCAGACCCCTCAACAACTTACGGTTTGTCGATGACATTGACCTCATAGGCGGAAGTAACACAGAGCTGCAAGATCCTACGACCAGACTTGAGAACAGAGCTGGAGCATATGGGATGGAGGTGAGCTCGGAGAAAAGTAAAGTACTTGTGAACAGCACGAGCAATGCCACCGCTAAAATTTACATGAACGGCCAACAACTGGAGGAGGTAGATGCTTTTAAATACCTCGGCGCTACACTCACAAAGGACGGGCGATCGACGACAGAAATCAAAGTCAGAATAGCCATGGCAACATCTTCCATGACAAAACTCACCACCATATGGAAAAGTAAAGAGATCAGTTTCCCAATCAAACTAAAGCTCTACAAAGCCCTAATTCAGTCAATCCTGCTGTACGGAAGTGAAACCTGGACATTGACTGCTGAAACAGCAAAGCGAATCCAGTCATTCGAAACAAAATGCCATAGAAAACTACTGGGCATATCTTGGAGAGAACGAAAGACCATGAATTTGTCAAGAGTCAAATAACACAGCTGGCGGTCCACAGGAACCCCTTCTCAACCATCGTCAAGAAGAAAAAGCTGACAGGTCGGCCACGTCACCCGCCACAACACTCTGCCCAAAACAGTACTGCAGGGAACACTCGAAGGTGGCAGAAGGAGGGGAAGACAGAACAAGTCATGGATGGACAACATCAGAGAATGGACCAGGATGAATGACTCGGCACTACTGCGCAGAGCCGAGGACCGAGATGGATGGAGGAGGCTTACCACGGCATCGTCTTTCATGTCTCCCCCACGACCGCCAAGGTCACGGGGGTCTGATGATGATGATGAGACATGTGATTTAGTTCAGTCCATTTGACAAGATCATCAGTGCTATTTTGCAATGTCTTTGCAAGAGAGTTAATGTCAGTATGGCTTGTATGTATGGTTGTGTCGTCAGCAAAAAGTTCGCATTTAGATTTGATATGGAGAGGAAGGTCATTTATGTATAATGAAAAGAGAATTGGTCCTAAGATGGATCCCTGTGGTACTCCATAATGAATGGGTTTTAGTGTGGATGTGGACGTAGCTATTGAAACACATTGTTGCCTGTTTGTAAGATAAGAAGCAAGAAGTTCAAGAGTATTTGTAGAGAGATTATATAAGTCTAGCTTTTTATGAGAAAGTCTTCGGTCAATTGTATCAAATGCTTTTTTGAAATCTACAAATAATACTCCACAAAATTTATTGTCATTAATGTTAGACAGCCAATTGTCTACAAGACTAGTTAATGCCGTATGGCACGAGTGATTTTTTCTAAATCCAGACTGATTTTGGGTGAAGTAAGTTGTTAATATCTATATGATGGACTATGTGTTTATTCATATGTTTTTCCAAGGGTTTTGAAAGGTAAGATAAAATAGAGATTGGCCTATAATTTGAGGGATCAGAAGTGTCTCCAGACTTGTGGATCGGAATCACCTTAGCAGTTTTGAAGGCGTTGGGAAATAGTTCTTATGAAGACAAAGGTTATAGATATGTGTCAGAGTGTCTGTAATAACTGGAGCTGAGAGTTTCAGTATTCTGCCATCTATTCCATCAAGACCACGCGTACTTGATTGTTTGAGGTGAGTCAGGTAATCGTAGACCTCAGAAACAGATATGAATGGTATGTGGAGTTTTGATGGAATACGCTTTTCTTGGCAGAATTGTTTTAGTTCATTGAGATCATTGGACTTCGATTTATCATTGTTAATTATGTTACAAGAAATATTAATGAAGTGATTGTTTAGTTTTTTCAGCAGAAATATCTTTAATTACGTTAGATTTGGAAGACAATTGATTATTTGTTATTTGATTGATTGCCTTCCATACAGTCTTTGAATTTTGTTTGGATGAAAGTAGATCTTGGAAATATTTCCTTTTCTCTCGCCGTTTTTGTGAATTTATGGCATTTCTTAATTTTTTTTGCCTCCTCATAATATTTATGTTCTTTTAAGAAATCTCTGAGATAGCATGCTTCTTCTAGTTCCTTTGTAAACCAAGGTGGTTTGCGGACATGTTTGATCCTTATGATTTTTAATGGGGCATGTTTGTTATAGATTTCAGTAAAAACTTTTATCCAGAACTCAATGGCCAGGTCTGGATCAGTAATATTGAATGTTTCCGAGAGCATGGAACTGCTTAACTCTAGTAAGAAAAGCTGCTCATTAAATTTTGCAAAAGAGCGATAGGTTATAGTTTTATGGCCAGGTTTAGGAATTTTTGAGAGAGAGAGAGAGAGAGAGAGAGAGAGAGAGAGAGAGAGAGAGAGACAGAACAGACAGACAGACAGACAGAGACAGACGGAAAGACAGACAAAGACAGACAGGCAACAGACACAGACAGACAGAAAGACAGACAAACTGATAGACAGAGAGACAGCCAGGCAGAGACAGCTAGCCCATCAGACAGTCAGATAGACAGACAGATGGACAGCTAGACAGACAGACAGGCATTCAAAACGTTTTCTAAAGAGCCAGGAGACATGCTGCCGGAATTTTCAGCTCACGTTTTGCATGTCATCTCCCCTCCCCACTCCCACCCCACCAACCCCCTACCCCCCCCCCCCACCACATCCCTCCCCCCACTCCCCCATCCATTCATGACTTTCTCTATCTGCACACTGACAGCACCCACACTGCCACCTGCAGGCCACTTCCGGTTCACCGGCGAGAGTTTCTTCCCCTGGATGATTTTCCCATCAACCTCCCCTTACTCTCTTCGTCTACAGAAGTTAAAAAAAGTTCTCTCTCTCTGTCTGTCTGTCTGTCTGTCTGTCTCTCTCTCTCTCTCTCTCTCTCTCTCTCTCTCTCTCTCTCTCTCTCTGTGATGGAGAGACATGAATGGTGTGCTAAATCCGTGAATGTAGAATATGTTCAATTTATGCAAGGGTGTGGGGGTGGGGATCAAAGTAGCCTGGTTGTTAAGAGAAAGCAGGAGGTTGCTGGTTTGATTCCCTATTTGAATCCGAACCCCCACCCCCTTCACTTCAATCCACCAGTCCTTGAGAGGTGCTTTTGGATGCTAGTCTTTTAAATGGGATGATACACTAATGTTCTGTATGCAAAGGACGTTTAGCACGCGTACAAAAACACCAAACCCTACGGCAACAAGAGAGTTATCCGTGACAAAACTCTACAGATAAAAAGTCATTCTTACAGGGAAACAAATACACGTAAGGTAAAGGTGTCCCATGACCTATGTGGTCGTTGGGGGAGTGACGCATCAGAGACCTCACTTCTCTAGGGGCCAGCATATTGAGGGCGGCACCCATCTCCTCTCCCTCGCTGTTTTACCTTCCCTGACCCTAAAGAGGGTAGATACCCATTTACAGCTGGGTTAACTGGGGCACTGTACTGAAGCCAAGGCGCGCTAACGGTCACCCATCCAAGTGGTTATCACGCTCGATGCTGTTTAATCTTAGCTGGAGGAAAGGAAAGCCAGTGCTCTGTCTACTGAGCTGTCCCATCCCCTCTAAATACACATACAGACAGAAAAAAGATGGGTGGCGCTGCTCTTGTGGCAACACTCTTTCCCCAGGGAGAGCAGCCTGAGTTTGGAGTAGGGAAATCTGTCTTGACTGGAAGTGGTAGTCTGTTCAATATTTAGTTCTATTCATACTCATGATCTGGCGGCTTGGCTTTGAATCTCCCCTCTGACAGGATTTTTTCCCCCTGGAGTTAACAGTGGTACCCATCAATCGTTTGGTTGGCTTCTTTCTCTTTTCCCTTTTGTCCATTAACTCATTGACAAGTCACCTGAGGACAGCCTGTACCTGTTGGGTCAGCTCAAACTGGCGGAGCCCGCGGCCTTCCAGGCACAGAGTGCATGCTGGGTGCGCACGTGTGAGTATGTGTGTGTGTGTGTGTGTGTGTGTGTCAAAGTCAAAGTCAAACTTTTATTTTCAGATGGTACATTGAATAAGCAATGCATTTGCTTTTTTTCATCAAGCCATCTATCTAAAGAAAAAAAAGCGAGAAAAAAGGTAATGTATATGCAGACATAGAATAAAAAACCTAATCTATGGTAAACTATACAAATCAAACAAGAAAAGACAATAACATATGCATATATGGAATTAAAAACAAAACAAAAAACCCACAAAAATATTAAACCATACAATTCAAATAATTCAAAAATCTTGAAAAATTATCCGTCATAATACAAACAAACAAGCAACAAAGAAAAACCAAACCAAAACAAAGAAGACAAAACAAAATAAAAATTATAAAAACCACACCAACTGCTTCCCCCCTCACACACACATACACACACAAACCTTCAACCATACAAACAACTGAATAAAACAACAAAAAAGATGGATCAACAAGAACAACAACAACAAGGAAATAAACAATCAAACAAACACAAGCATACGTACACAACAACAACAGCGACAATAACTAACATAGGACAAGAATAAAAGCCAAGACAAATGAAGAACAATATAGAACTAACAAAAAGACAGAAAAAGAGTCCAAACTACCCCTCCCCTCCCCAAGAAAACCACCCTAAACAAAAAGCAAACAAA
>CM054138.1:70684385-70689385 GCA_028751875.1 Rapana venosa
CGCTTTCAGGCAAAGATTGATTGACTGCCGATGGCAGCAATGGAGTGATCCATATACAAAACAGTGAACGATTTCAAATGTACAGACAATTTATAAGTTCGCATGATGTCAAACCTTATCTAAAACTTGATATGGATATACATTTGAAAAGAATTATGTCTAAGTTTTGACTTGGTGTATCAGATATAAATGTTCATAAATTCAGATACAGAGAACATGATATTGACGACCTCAGACTCTGTTTACTCCTGGCATCAAGTCATCCTGAGGTTGTGCGCAGCCTCACTTTATATTTGTGTAAAGCTTTCAGAATAAGAGAGATAATGTTATCCTAAGTGATATTTTTGTAGCTGACTTTTTGTTATACAGTAACATGTTGTCTGTGTGTGCGTTTTTGTTTATTTTATTTTATTTTTTAACCAAAATACTAAGCAGTTCGGCAACCCCCTTCATGTATGGGCCAATGGCCTTTATGTGAATCAATCATTCGAGTTCGAGTTCGAGTTCGAGTTCTCTCCCTATCTCTCTCTGCCTTTGGCTCTGTCAGTTTGTCTGTCTGTCTATCTGTCTGTTCGTCTGTTCGTCTGTCTGTCTGTCTGTCTGTCTGTCCGAAGCACTTTTTTTTTTGCTTTTAGCATCTTTAGCCATTCATCTGGAGAAAATTGAAGTCAGAGACCACTCAGGTCCTCTGATCTGAGTGCTTGAAAGCTGCTGACAGTTCTCCATACTAACTAGCCCCCCCCCTCCTCCCTCCCCACTCTTCTACCCACCCCCCCATCCCCCCACCCCACCCCACCCCAGCATTTCTTCACTTGGTACTTCATTACCCTACTGTACCAGCCACTATTCTTCATCCCTCCTCCCCCTCTCCCCCACTCTCGTATATTGTGTCTTCAAGTGGTCATTGTTGAAAAGTGGACAGACTCAAGGAAGATAAGGGGTTCTACCAGGGTCTGGAATCTTCCTGTGGAAACTGGCCATCTCCTTTACCTTTTTTGCCAGGTGGGGTGCCAATGCAGAGGCTGCAAATCGCAAGACGAAAGGATTCCAAATCTGACAATTCCTGTTGTTTTTGTTGAGCTTGTGTGAAATCGGGTAAAACGGCAGATTTTTGTTCTCTCCACAAAAGCTAGGCAGAAAGCATAAATAGATAAATGAATAAAGGAATAATAGATGAAATACATACATGCGCGCGCGCACACACACACACACACACACACACACACACACACACACACACACACACACGTACGCACGCACACGCACACACACACACGTACGCACGCACGCACGCACGCACACACGCACACACACACCTCTCTATCTCTCTTTCTTTCTTTCTTTCTTCTCTCTCTCTATCTCTCTCTTTCTCCCTCTTCTCTCTTTCTCTCTCTTTCTCTCTCTCTTTCTCTCTCTCTCTGTCTCTCTTTCTTTCTTCTTTCTCTCTCTCTTTCTCTATCTTTCTCTTTCTCTCTCCTCTCTCTCTCTCTCTCTCCTCTTACTCCTCTCTCTCTCTCTTTCTCCTCTCTCTTTCTCTCTTTCCTCTCTCTCTCTCTCTTTCTCACTCTCTCTCCTCTCTTTCTCTCCTCTCTCTCTCTCTTTCTCTCTCTCCTTCTCTCTCTCTCTCTCTCATCTCTCTCTCATCTCTCTCTCTCCTCTCTCATCTCTCTCTCTCTCTCTCTCCACTCTCTCTTAGTGATGATCTCCATCCATGATGATAATCCAGAAACAGCAACAGTCCCACCCCCTCCCTTCCCTTAAAAATAAACAAGCAAACACCCCACCCTCACAACCCAACCCACCCCAAAACTTAAGAAAGAAAGAAACAAACAAAATCCTGGGGGAGGGAGGGGTAGCGAGTGTCATTTAGCAGAAATAAAAACTGGATCAGGAAATGGACTTTCCTCATCTGCCGTGTAAATGACACTGCAGAGATGTGGCCAGCTTTTCGAAGCTTCGCTTACACACAACCACACACACACACACACACACACACACACACACACACACACACAAGTACACACACACCACGCACGCACACACACACGCACGCACACGGGGACTGATTGTAAAAAGCACATAAGTGCTTATTCCATTATCCTCGATATAAAATAATTAAATAAAAAAAACCTAAAAAGAAACACACACACACACACACACACACACAAACACACACACGCACGCACGCACGCACACACACACACACACACACACACACACGTACACACACACACACATGCACACAACACACATACACACACACACACGCACGCACACACACACGCACGCACACGGGGACTGATTGCAAAAAAGCACATAAGTGCTTATTCCATTATCCTCGATATAAAAGAATTAAATAAAAAAAAACTAAAAAGAAACACACACACACACACACACGCACACACACACACAAACACACACACGCACGCACGCACGCACAACACACACACACACACACGACACACACACATGCACACATACACACATACACACACACACACACGCACGCACACACACATACACGTACACACACACGCACACACACACACACCACGCACAAACACACACACACGGGGACTGGATGTAAAAAAGCACATAAGTGCTTATTCCATTATCCTCGATATAAAAGAATGAAATAAAAAACCTAAAAAGAAACACACACACACACACACACGCACATACACACACACACACACACACGCACGTACACACACACACACACACACACACACACACACACACACACACACACACACACACACACACACACACACACACACACACACACACACACACACACACCATACACACGCACGCACACACACACGCACGCACGCACACATACACACACATACACACACACACACAACACACACACACACACACACACACACACACACACACACACACACACACACACAGAACGTGAAAAAGGCCACTGCGCTCAATTTTTCTACCGGTTTCACCTACTGAAGCCTGCCCCTACTCCAATGCCTAGATTTCAAAGTTAAAGAACAAAATTCCTGTTTCCGTGTCGTTTCTTACTGGGTTTTATGTTTGAAAGAATAACAGCGAAACCTGAGAAGTACTGCAGTTGGATCTGCCCGAAGAAAAGGACGAAACTGGTTTTCCACAAAGACTCGTTTCACGGGTAACACTATGGGTTTTCGTAACAGAGCGGTTAAGATATCAGAATGAAAAGGTGTCTTGGTTGGTTGTGGTGTGTCAAAGTCTCAGGCTAGCGGTTCAAATCCAGAAAGGCAGCAACAGAAGGGAACACACACCTCATGATATATATATATATATATATATATATATATATATATATATATATATATATATATATATTAAAAAATATTTTATACCACTTAAGTCACGAGATTTCTCTGCGTGAAATTCGGGCCGCTCTCAACGAGGAGAACGCGTCGCCACAAGAGCAGCGCCACCCTTTTGTTGTTGTTGTCTGCAACTGTATTTGTTTCTCTATCAGAGTGGCTTTTTTCTAAGAATTGTTGCCGTGGGTTCTTTTATGTGCGCTGAAAATTTTGTGTAACACACGGGACCTCGGTTAATCGTCTCATCCGAAAGACTAGCACCCCAGACCACCACTCATGATCTAATGGATGGGGGGGGGGGGGGGGGGAAGTTTCGGACCCAAACGGGAATCGAACCAGCCACCGCGCACTTCTGACCCCGACTTTTCGCATTTTAGACAGGCGCGTTACCTCTAGACCACCGATCCACCTCATGATATGGACGTAGTCTGGACCCCTTCAGAGTACGGACTGAAACACTTGCTAGAAGAGAGCCCCCCCCCCCCCCTTTTTTAAAAATACTTTTTTGCTTTCCAGCTTTCTGTGGGTCAAGTCTGTCTATCAAGTAAGATTGAAGAGACCTCTGACTCCATTCAGCGTTTCTTCCCTGTTTCTCAGCTAGAGCTCTGAGGTTCACCAACGGCGAGATGGTTTGTTTTTCTTTTGCGTACGGGACCGTTTTTACCCACCATGAAGGTAGCTGCATTCCATCTTCGGGAATGATGTAGTCTCTCTCCTCTGCGTTCCTTTACCAGTGGAATGTATAATCCCTGGTCCTCTCCTGTGCTATTATTTTTATTTATTTATCTATTTATTCTTTTATATCGAGGATAACGGAATAAGCACTCATGTGCTTTTTTTTTAACATCCAGTCCCTGTGTGTATGCGGTTTTGTAAATTTTTGTCATCTGATTCCACCGGCACACAATAGCCTACTCTTCCGAAAAGCGGAACAGGATTTAACGTTAATTGTGCAGGAGGTCTGTCCGCTGGCCTCAGTCGACACATTCCGACTTTCAGGGCAGCTCACTTTATTGTATGGGATGCATGCTGGGTATGTTCGTGTTTCTGTAACCTCCATCGAACGCTGACATAAATGAATCACAGGATCTTTAATGTGCATAATTGATCTTCTGCGTGTGTATATATATACGCGAGGGGAATTAAGGCACTGGCAGGTCTGCGCTTGAAGTTGATCTGGAAGACATAGAGACATAGAGTCGGAGAAACAAAGAAAGAAAGAAAGAAACAAACAAACAAACAGACAGACAGACAAACAGACAGACAGCAAATACCCACACAGACAGGTGTAGACAAAGAGTCAGAAACCCATAGAGAAACACAAACAAACAGGTAGGCAGACAGACAGACGGACAGACAGACAGACAGGACAGACACACTGAGGCAGAAAGGCAAGACCACCTCAATGGATCCATCCCTCACTCTGTCCACTGTGTGTGAGAGAAGGCACAGAGCACTGTGGCCAGTTTAGTGATAGGCAATCACAGCAGCGCAATTGTCCGAGCTGACTAAGCGACGTCTGAGGACATTCACTTGAAAGAACTGATGTCTGTAGTCCAGCTGCAAGTACATCTAATCCATCCCACACTGATGCCATCTCTGTGATGAGCGTCCGCTAACACTGCTACAGCAGCAACTGTTAAATTGACAACGATATTACACGAA
>CM054138.1:70699385-70701885 GCA_028751875.1 Rapana venosa
TGGAAAAACTACGGGCGGACAGAAACAGTACTGGGGAACTATTTTGTCTCCAGCCAGCAAATGCTGTAGTCATGTGTGGATATCCAGCTTCACAGCGAATGGGTTTGGAAATGAAAGGCTTGGTTAAAAGCGGTGTGTCTTTGTAGAAAAGTTTGTGGCTGCTTATTTTTATTTTATTGATTTATTTATTCTTTTATATCGAGGATAATGGAATAAGCACTTATGTGCTTTTTTACATCCAGTCCCCGTGTGTATGCGGTTTTCTAAATGTTGTCATCTGTTCCACCCGGCACACAATGGCCTACTCTTCCGAAAAGCGGAACAGGATTTAACGTGTGCGCAAGATGTTCTGCATGCGTTCGCACACGGGGCCTCGGTTTATAGTCTCATCCGAAGGACTTTGACTGTTGTGTTTAGGTTGTTTGCTTTCGCGTTGTTTATCCTTATTTGTTTTCTTTATTCTTTTATTTCGACGATAATGGAATAAGCAGTAATGCGATTGTTTTTTTAATATCTTCTTACATCCTCTTTTTTTATTTTACATTTCTCTGTCTGACTGTCTGTCTTTCTGTCTGTCTGTCCTGTCTGTCCCTCCTCCTCTGTTCTCTCTCTCCCACACACACAGACACCTACTGTCTGTCTGTCTGTCTCTCACACCTACCCCCACACCAAACACAACACCACACAAACCACCCACACACCACCACCCACAACACACCCAACTCACCACCACCACACCACCTACAACACCACACACACCACCACCCCACATCCCACACACACACACACAAACACACACCACACAAACACACACACACCACAACACACACACCACAACCACACACACCACCACACCACCACCCCCCCGCCCCCCCGCCCCCCCCCCCCCCCCCACACACACACACCTCGCACACGCATTCGTGTGTGTGTGTGTCTGCGTGTGTGCCTGCGTGAGCGTGAGCTTATGTGTGCTGCACACACACACACACACACACAACACACACGGGCGCGTGCATTCCAGCGCGCATGCGTACATACATCCACGGTGATCACAACGAGTGTGCATGCCTGTCGTGAGCCGTCCCCCCCCCCCCCCCCCCCACCCCCCCCACCAGATTGGGCAGCAGGCTGGCATCCATCCCCTTTCAGCAAGCAGGCAGGCAGGGCTGGAGGTACAGGGGGGGGGGGGGGGGGGGGGGGGGGGGGGGGGGGGAGGGAGGGAGGAGAGGGGGGGGGAGGGGGGGGGGAGGCAGTCTGCACTGAAAGGAAACTGTGTGCAGCAGCTCCAGAGGCCAATGTAATCACCAGGCCCTCAGACACTGCTTTAACTCACTGTCACAGGCCGCCCCCCCAGCCTAACTTTTCTCCTTGTCTCTATGTGGTGTGTGTGGGGTGTGGGGGGGGTGGGGGGGGGGGGGGGGTGGGGGGGGGTGGGGGGCTCTGTGTGTGTGTGTGTGTGTGTGGCTGTGTGTGTGTGTGTGTTTGTGTTGTTGTTGTGTGTGTGTTTGTGTTTGTGTGTGTGTGTGTGTGTTCGTTTTGTCTGTTCTGTTTGCCTGTCTGTTTCTCTCTATGTCCTTAGCTAAGTTGTCTTTGGTCTCTCTGTTTCTGTATTTTCTCTGTATGTCCGTCTCTTTGTCTGTCTGTCTGTCTACCTGTGTGTGTGTGTGAGTATGTGTCTGTCTTTGTTTATGTCTCTGTCTTTGTCTGTCGGTCTGTCTGTCTCTGTTTGTCCTTCTGAATCTCCTACTTCTGATTTTTTTATTTCTCCCTCTTCATCTCTCTCTCTCTGTGCTCCTTCTGTCTGTCTGTCGTCTGTCTGTCTGTCAGTTTTTCAATCCCTACTTCTCTCTTTCTCTGTCCTCTCCTTCAATCTCCCCTACCTTTCTCTGTCTCTTAAAGCCCGCACTCTTTTCTCTTTATTCCCAGTTTTCTTTCCATCTTATTCACGCGGACTAAATGGAAGTCAGAGACAAGCTTGGTCTGATGTTGCCTAAAGCACCCACGCCTTCTCTTGCGTCAAGCCTCATCTCTCCCTCCCCATCCCCCCTCCTGCTCCTCTCTCTCCCTCCTCCCTCCTCTCTCCTCCCGTACCCTTGAACCTCAGTCCCTTGATCTGTTACTTGTGATTGTGGTCTATGTATTATGTATGTCCCTGATCTCGTATTACTTGGTGGATTGGTGGTCTAGTGGTTATGTATGTATGTATGTATGTTTGTCCGTCGTGTTCGACGATGACCTCCAAAACAGCAGAGGAGGCAGCTGCTGTTTCGGAAATTGGGCAGAAATGTGATTATAGTGGAGATGCCTTGCCCACAGTACATCCCCACTCTCTCGGCCAAGAGGGCATAAGGACAGTCAGCCTTGGAGATGTTCTCCAAAGGCCAACCAGCCCCCAGGGCTGCAGCACATAAGGACTGTGCAGTCAAGCCTCCTAGTCAGAGAGTCATAGTTGATCACTAAAGACTAAGCTGTAAAGTGGAATTCCATGAGTGGGACAGCA
>CM054138.1:70734385-70744385 GCA_028751875.1 Rapana venosa
CATCCTTTTCTCATTTCGTTCTCATTTTCCTCTGCCAAAGAAAAAGAACGAATAAACCCGGAGAAAGACTTCAGACAATGAGTTTTCAATGGACGGACGAGTATTAGACTGGCAGGGGACGATTGATGCGGTGGTGCTGGTGGTGATGAATGTGGTGGTGCTGGTGGTGATGAATGTGGTGGTGGGGGTGTGTGGTGGTGGTGAAGGCAATGTGAGGACTGGAGCTATTTTCAGAAGAATTTGATCAGTCTGCTGCTGAGGGGAGGGGGGGGGGAGGGGAGGGGGGGAGGAGGGGGGGATGTTATCACCTGCTGCTGAGGACCCACCATTAAAAACGGTTCTGTGTTACCAATTGATAATGGTTCGGTGTTACCCATTAATAACGGTTCGGTGTTACCCATTAAAAACGGTTCTGTGTTACCCATTAATAACGGTTCTGTGTTACCCATTAAAAACGGTTCAGTGTTGTTATCCATTAATAACGGTTCTGTGTTTCCCATTAATAACGGTTCTGTGTTACCCATTAATAACGGTTCTGTGTTACCCATTAATAACGGTTCTGTGTTACCCATTAATAACGGTTCTGTGGTACCCATTAATAACGGTTCTGTGTTACTCCTTAATAACGGTTCTGTGTTACTCCTTAATAACGGTTCTGTGTTACCCAGAAGTAAAGGTTCTGTGTTACTCCTTAATAACGGTTCTGTGTTACTCCTTAATAACGATTCTGTGTTACCCATAAGTAATGGTTCTGTGTTACTCCTTAATAACGGTTCTGTGTTACTCCTTAATAACGGTTCTGTGTTACTCCTTAATAACGGTTCTGTGTTACTCCTTAATAACGGTTCTGTGTTACTCCTTAATAACGGTTCTGTGTTACTCCTTAATAACGGTTCTGTGTTACCCCATTAATAACGGTTCTGTGTTACTCCTTAATAATGGTTCTGTGTTACCCCATTAATAACGGTTCGGTGTCACCCATTAAGAATGGTTCTGTTTTACCCACTAATAATGGTTCTGTGTTACTCATTAATAATGGTTTTGTGTTATCCATTAATAATGGTTCTGTGTTACCCATTAATAATGGTTCTGTGTTACCCATTAATAATGGTTCGGTGTTACCCATTAATAATGGTTTTGTGTTACCCACTAATAATGGTTCTGTGTTACCCATTAATAATGGTTCTGTGTTACCCATTAATAATGGTTCTGTGTTACCCATTAATAATGGTTCTGTGTTACCCACTAATAATAGTTCTGTGTTACCCATTAATAATGGTTCTGTGTTACCCATTAATAATGGTTCTGTGTTACCCATTAATAATGGTTCTGTGTTACCCATTAATAATGGTTTTGTGTTACCCACTAATAATGGTTCTGTGTTACCCATTAATAATGGTTCTGTGTTACCCATTAATAATGGTTCTGTGTTACCCATTAATAATGGTTCTGTGTTACCCACTAATAATGGTTCTGTGTTACCCATTAATAATGGTTCTGTGTTACCCATTAATAATGGTTCGGTGTTACCCATTAATAATGGTTCTGTGTTACCCATTAATAATGGTTCTGTGTTACCCATTAATAATGGTTCGGTGTTACCCATTAATAATGGATCTGTGTTACCCACGAATAAGGGTTCTGTGTTACCCACAAGTAACGGTTCTGTGTTACCCACTAAGAACGGTTCTGTGTTACCCATTAATAACGGTTCTGTGTTACGCACAAGAAACGGTTCTGTGTTATGCACAAATAATATACGGTTCTGTGTTACGCACAAATATACGGTTCTGTGTTACGCACAAATATACGGTTCTGTGTCACCCCTTAATAACGGTTTTGTGTTACCCACTGTTAAGGGTTCTGTGTTAGCCACTAACAACGGTTCTGTGTTACCCATTAACAACGGTTCTGTGTTACCCACTAGTAACGGTTCTGTGTTACCCATAAGTGATCGTTCTGTGCTACCCACTAGTAACGGTTCTGTGTTACCCACTAGTAACGGTTCTGTGTTACCCATAAGTGATCGTTCTGTGTTACCCACTAATAACGGTTCTGTGTTACCCACTAACAACGGTTCTGTGTTACCCATTAATAACGGTTCAGTGTTACCCATTAATAACGGTTCTGTGTCACCCATTAATAACGGTTCTGTATTACCCACTAACAACGGTTCTGTGTTACCCACGAATAACGGTTCTGTGTTACCTAGAAATAATGGTTCTGTGTTACCCATTAACAACGGTTCTGTGTTACCCACCAATAACGATTCTGTGTTACCCATTAACAACGGTTCTGTGTTACCCATTAACAACGGTTCTGTGTTACCCACTAACAACGATTCTGTGTTACCCATTAACAACGATTCTGTGTTACCCACTAACAACGATTCTGTGTTACCCACCAATAACGGTTCTGTGTTACCCATTAACAACGGTTCTGTGTTACCCATTAACAACGGTTCTGTGTTACCCATTAACAACGATTCTGTGTTACCCATTAACAACGATTCTGTGTTACACAACGGTTCTATGTTACCCATTAAAACTGGTTCTGTGTTACCCATTAAAATGGTTCTGTGTTACCCATTAATAACGGATTCTGTGTTACCCATTAATAATGTTCTGTGTTACCCATATAAATCGGTTCTGTGTTACCCATTAAAACGGTTCTGTGTTACCCATTAACAGGCTTCTGTGTTACCCATTAAAACGGTTCTGTGTTACCATTAAAACGGTTCTGTGTTACCCATTAACAACGGTTCTGTGTTTACCCATTAATAAGGTCTGTGTTACCCACGAATAACGGGTTTGTGTTACCCACAATAACGGTTCTGTGTTACCCACTAAAACGGTTCTGTGTTACCCACTAATAACGTTCCTGTGTTACCCATAAACGGTTCTGTGTATCCCATTAAAACGGTTCTGTGTTACCCATAAATAGCGGTTCTGTGTTACCCATAATAACGATTCTGTGTACCCATTAATAACGGTTTGTGTTACCCACTAAGGGTTCTGTGTTACCACTAACAACGGTTCTGTGTTACCCATTAACAACGGTTCTGTGTTACCCATTATAACGGTTCTGTGTTACCCATTATGAACGATTCTGTGTCTACCCATACTAACGGTTCTGTGTTACCACAAACGGTTCTGTGTTACCCATAATACGGTTCTGTGTTACCCATTAATAACGGTTCTGTGTTACCCATTAAAACGGTTCTGTGTTACCCATTAATAACGGTTTCAGTGTTACCCATTAATAACGGTTCATGTTGTCATCATTAATAACGGTTCTGTATTCCCATAAAACGGTTCTGTGTTACCCAGTAATAACGGTTCTGTGTTACCTTAATAAAGGTTCTGTGTTACCCATTAATAACGGTTCTGTGTTACCTAATAACGGTGCTGTGTTACCCATTAACAACGGTTCTGTGTTACCCATTAACAACGGTTCTGTGTTACCCATTAACAACGGTTCTGTGTTAACCATAACAACGATCTGTGTTACCCATAACAACGTTCTGTGTTACCCATAAAACGGTTCTGTGTTACCCATTAACAACGGTTCTGTGTTACCCATTAACAACGGTTCTGTGTTACCCATTAACAACGATTCTGTGTTACCCATTAACAACGATTCTGTGTTAACAACGGTTCTATGTTACCCATTAACAACGGTTCTGTGTTACCCATTAACAACGATTCTGTGTTACCCATTAACAACGATTCTGTGTTACCCACCAATAACGATTCTGTGTTACCCATTAACAACGGTTCTGTGTTACCCATTAACAACGGTTCTGTGTTACCCATTAACAACGATTCTGTGTTACCCATTAACAACGGTTCTGTGTTACCTATTAACAACGGGGCTGTGTTACCCATTAACAACGGTTCTGTGTTACCCACTAATAACGGTTCTGTGTTACCCACGAATAACGGTTGTGTTTCCCACGAATAATGGTTCTGTGTTACCCACGAATAACGGTTCTGTGTCACCCACCAATAACGATCCTGTGTTACCCATTATCAACGGTTCTGTGTTACCCATTAACAACGGTTCTGTGTTACCCATTAACAGCGGTTCTGTGTTACCCATTAACAACGATTCTGTGTTACCCATTAACAACGGTTCTGTGTTAACAACGGTTCTGTGTTACCCATTAACAACGGTTCTGTGTTACCCATTAACAACGGTTCTGTGTTACCCATTAACAGCGGTTCTGTGTTACCCATTAACAACGATTCTGTGTTACCCATTAACAACGGTTCTGTGTTAACAACGGTTCTGTGTTACCCATTAACAACGGTTCTGTGTTACCCATTAACAACGGTTCTGTGTTACCCATTAATAACGGTTCTGTGTTACCCATTAATAACGGTTCTGTGTTTCCCATTAATAACGGTTCAGTGTTGTTATCCATTAATAACGGTTCTGTGTTTCCCATTAATAACGGTTCTGTGTTACCCATTAATAACGGGTCTGTGTTACCCATTAATAACGGTTCTGTGTTACTCCTTAATAACGGTTCTGTGTTACTCCTTAATAACGGGGCTGTGTTACCCATTAACAACGGTTCTGTGTTACCCATTAACAACGGTTCTGTGTTACCCATTAACAACGGTTCTGTGGTAACAACGGTTCTGTGTTACCCATTAACAACGGTTCTGTGTTACCCATTAACAACGGTTCTGTGTTACCCATTATCAACGGTTCTGTGTTACCCATTAACAACGGTTCTGTGTTACCCATTAACAACGATTCTGTGTTACCCATTAACAACGGTTCTGTGTTAACAACGGTTCTGTGTTACCCATTAACAACGGTTCTGTGTTACCCATTAACAACGGTTCTGTGTTACCCATTAACAACGATTCTGTGTTACCCACCAATAACAATTCTGTGTTACCCATTAACAACGGTTCTGTGTTACCCATTAACAACGGTTCTGTGTTACCCATTAACAACGATTCTGTGTTACCCATTAACAACGGTTCTGTGTTACCCATTAACAACGGGGCTGTGTTACCCATTAACAACGGTTCTGTGTTACCCACTAATAACGGTTCTGTGTCACCCACTAATAACGGTTCTGTGTTACCCACGAATAACGGTTCTGTGTTACCCACGAATAACGGTTCTGTGTTACCCACGAATAACGGTTCTGTGTCACCCACGAATAACGGTTCTGTGTTACCCTCTAACAACGGTTGTGAGTTACCCACTAACAACGGTTCTGTGTTACCCATAAATAACGGTTCTGTGTTACTCGTTAATAAAGGTTCTGTGTCACCCACTAATAACGGTTCTGTGTTACCCACAAGTAACGGTTCTGTGTTACCATTAATAACAGTTCTGTGTTACCCATTAATAACGGTTCTGTGTTAACCATTAATAACGGTTCTGTGTTACTCATTAATAACGGCTCCGTGTTGCGCACAAATAACTGTTCTGTGTTGCGCACAAATAACTGTTCTGTGTTGCGTACAAATAACGGTTCTGTGTTGCGCACAAATAACGGTTCTGTGTTATGCACAAGTAACGGTTCTGTTACCCACAAGTAACAGTTCTGTGTTACCCATTAATAACGGTTCTGTGTTACCCATTAATAACGGTTCTGTGTTATCCATTAATAACGGTTCTGTGTTACCCATTAATAACGGTTCTGTGTTACTCATTAATAACGGTTCTGTGTTACTCATTAATAACAGTTCTGTGTTACTCACGAATAACGGTTCTGTGTTACCCACTAATAGCGGATTTGTGTCACCCATTGTCTAACGGTTGCATGTCAGCGTTCGGTGGATTACGAAAACACGAACATACCCAGCATACATGTATAACTGATTGTTTGGATCTTTTCAGCCACATGAGGAAGAAGACTGTGTGGCCGACGGAGATAACCTTACAAACCAAGCTGTTCGGCCCACGAGAGGAGCTGGAAAGGACTTGCCACTATCTCTTCCAAGACACATCTGAAAGTGTAAAAAACGAACGAGAGAAGAAGAAGAAGAAGAAGAAGAAGAAGAAGAAGAAGAAGAAGAAGAAGAAGAAGAAGAAGAAGAAGAAGAAGAAGAAGAAGAAGAAAAAGAAGAAGAAGAAGAAGAAGAAGAAGAAGAAGAACTGATATTAAAAAAGGAAAAATTCATAAACTAGATTACTGTGAGACTGGCTATAACAGCCTCTGTAGGAAGCTGTTTTTACCTAAAAATAATTATTATAGTCAGGGGGCTGTGTAGCGAAACTTTTATTTGTGATTTTGTAACGTTGTTTTACCTTGATAGGATTTTGTTTTGTTTTGTTTTGTTTTGTTTTAATGATCCCTCGAAGGGTTGTGTTAACCCAGTTTCAGAGCTGAAAGGTGAGAGAGAGAGAGAGAGAGAGAGAGAGAGAGAGAGAGAGAGAGAGAGAGAGAGAGAGAGAGAGAGAGAGAGAGAGAGAGAGAGAGAGAGCGCGCGCGAGAGAGAGAGAGCGAGAGAAAGAGAGAGAGAGAGAGACGAGGAGAGAGAGAGAGAGAGAGAGGAGAGAGAGAGAGAGAGAGGGGGGGGGGAAGACAATGACAATGACAATGACAAATTCTTTTATTTCGAGGATAATGTATAAGCACTCATGTGCTTTGTTACATCTAGTCCCCGCCGTTAGGATACTTAATAATAATAATAATAATAATAATAATAATAATAATAATAATAAGAGAGAGAGGCAGACAGATATAGACTGATAGAGACACACAGACAGAGACAGAGACACACACAGACAGAAAGACAGACAGACAAGACAGATGGACAGAGACAAAAATATACAAAGAGATAGAAAGACACAGACGAACAGAGAGAAACAGACACACAGACAGAAACAGACAGACAGAAAGACAGACATAGAGACAGACAGAGACAGAGATATATAGAGACACATACAGAGACAGAGGCAGACAGCAATAGAAACAGAGACAGAGAGAAGCGCAGGCACAGACAGAAACATATACAGAGACAGACAGAAGGACAAAAATAAACAGATAAAGAGTAGCTAGTGAAAGAAGTCTTACTTCTGAAGATTTTATATAATCATTTGCTTCACAACTCCTTACCATCTCAATCGGGAGACGGGATAACCTGGTGGTCAGAGTGATGTATTCGTGATCTGCTGACCTGGGTTCGATTCTCGTTCAAGAAGATTTTTCCTCTGGAGTTAAAATCAGTACCGACTCCACTCTCCCCAAAAGTCCTTAGGACGAGACTATAAACCGAGGTCCCGTGTGCGAACGCACGCAGAACATTTTGCGCACAAGTTAAAACCCGTTCCGCTGTTCGGAAGAGTCGGCCATGGTGTACCGGTGGGAACGGACGATAAAATTGACAAAACTGCATACAAACAGGGACTGGATGAAAAACGCACATGAGTGCTTTTTCCATTATTCTCGAAATAAAAAAGTAAAATAAATTTTTAAAAGGGGTCAATTATGCATTCCAAGACAGGGGCAGGATAGCCTAGTGGTTAAAGCGTTTTGCTCCTGATCTAATGGCCTGGGTTTAAGCCGCCATCGAGGCACTCATTCGAGGGGACATTTCCCCCTGAAGTGAATAACAGTGCCGACTCCATTCCCCCTGAAAGTCCTTCGGATAAGACTCTAAACCGAGGTCCCGTGTACGAAGGTACGCAGTAACATCTTGCGCACACGTTAAGAACCTATTCCTCCTCAGAGAAGAACAGACCATTTTCAAGCTAGTAGGAACGGACGACAAAATTTAAAAAAAACCAAACAGCAAAGACGCACGTACACAGATGTCGTGTTTAGACACTTCTTCTTCTTCTTTGCGTTGCGTGGGTTATATTGAGAGACCAGATCTTCTGAGGAATTCAGCAGTTGCCTGCAGGTCATCCACCGTGCCGTACAGTTTCTGCTCCAGAGGCGTGGGCTCAGGCCACACTTCCAGCCTTAGCGTCTGGAGGGTCCTGCAGTCTTGTAGGATGTGGGCCGTATCCAGTTCTTCTTCTCCACTATCCCCTAAGTCGAAATACGGCTGCCTTAATTGTGGGTAAATTGTCTCATACAAAAAAAAAAAACTTCTTCATTGGTGAATTTCAGAGCTCTACCCCAAAAGAATTTTTTAAAATGATTAACTAGACAGAGACAGATCAGACATACCTCCGAAGTTGGAATGCGGCTACCTTATGCAAAATCTCATATGCAAAATCTCATATGCAAAATCTCATATGCAAAATCTCATATGAAACATCTCATATGCAAAATCTCACCAAAGGTGAACCTCAGAGCTTTAGCCGAGGAACACAACAAAAAGACAAAAAAAGACAGGCATACAGAGACAGAGATCCAAAAGACAGACATGTAGACAGACAGACAGACAGACAGACTGACGGACAGACCAGACAGACGGTCGGAGAGGCTGGAAGACAGAGAGACAAAGATAATGAACAAGAAATCTCTCCACTAACGTCCTGCCAGACCATTTCCCAGTGTACTCCACTGTGAGCAGACTGCTACAGCCTCTGGCACCACCTCCTTCCTCCATGTCTGTGCCAAAGTCACCTCTTCCTTCCTTCCTTCCTTCCTTCCTTCCTTCCTTCCTTCCTTCCTTCCTTCCTTCCTTCCTTCCTTCCTTCTCCTTTCTGCTGAAAGGCAAGTGCCGTTAAAAAAGTTAGGGAAGTTTGGAAATGTTCTTTTTCAGAGCTTCAGCGCTAGAATTGTAGAGTTACACCTCTGGACTTTTTTTGGATTAAAGTGTGAGTAGAATGAAAGTGAAGTCTGTCTGTCTGTCTGTCTCTCTGTCTCTTTGTTTCTGTCTGTCTGTCTCTATCCGTGTGTGTGTGTGTGTGTGTGTGTGTGTGTGTGTGTGTGTGTGTGTGTGCGTGCGTGCGTGTGTGTGTGTGTGTGTGTGTATGTGTGTGTATGTATGTGTGTGTATTGTGTGTGTGTATGTGTGTGTGTATGTGTGTGTGTATTTGTGTGTGTGTGTGTGTGTGTGTGTGTTTCTTTTCCCCATTATGTGGCTAGAGCTCCAAGGGTCCAGGGGACGGGATAGCTCAGTGGTCGGAGCACTCGCTTTCCCCCAGCCAAGTTAAGCAGCGTCGAGCGTGGTTACCAGTTGGATGGGTGACCGTTTGCGCGCCTTGGCTTCAGTACAGTTCTCCCAGTTCACCCAGCTGTAAATGGGTACCTGCCCTCTTTAGGGTCAGGGAAGGTAAAGCAGCGAGGGAGAGGAGATGGGCGCCGCCCTCAATATGCTGGCCCCTAGAGAAGTGAGGTATCTGACGCCTCGCTCCCCTACGACCTCATAGGTTATGGGACTCCTTTACCTTTACCTTTCCTTACCTTTTAAGTCAAGTAGACTTATTTGACACAACAACAAAACAAGCAAACATCAGTTATAATCATCTCTTTGGCTCAAAATGATGTACACCAAAGCATGTTGCATTTTACTTCTCATTTTATCTTTTCTTTAAACATTCATACACATATTTGATGATATCTGCTTAATAGATATCAACTGTGGTTATGTCACTTACTTTTATCTATACAAATGTTACGGTTTGTGTCTTTGGTTGTAATTTTTATAACAAAGTGTTTCTGAGTTCATCGTATGAGATACATTCATCGAGTAAATAAAATTCATCTTCTATCTTGTTACAATATCTATTTTTCTGTCCTCTCTAGATATATTTTGGTGCCTCCCTTTCTCTATCATTAAATTGTGTGTGTGTGTGTGTGTGCGTGCGCGCGCGCACGTGTGTGCATGTGTGTATATGTATGTATGCGTGTGTGCACGCTCTCAAGCAAACATACGTATGTGTAAAGTTATGACAGTTCTTTGATATATCTGCTATACTTTTCAAAGCCCTCCTCCTAGCATGTTTTACACACTCATAGTGCTATCTTTCAGAATGGAGATACCAGATGGGCGTTTTGCTTAGAGTAAGAATAACCTCAGAAAAACGGTGTTTTTCAAAGAGTTTCTTTTAGAAATCAGTTTTAGCAGCA
>CM054138.1:70749385-70751885 GCA_028751875.1 Rapana venosa
ACAGTGCGAGAAATCTCATCGTCGAAAGAGTGGAGAACTGAAAGCCACTCGTTGGCCGCTTAGAACGAAACAGCTGATACACCCTTGCCTTGTGAAACACTAAGAGCCTGCAGAGGGCTGTTTGGACCAGAACCATGACGAAATCGATAAACGTTAACATTTTCCAGAAAAGTTCTCAATGGCGACCTCGTTGAAATAAACGTAAAAGCTGACAGCTTGTCCGTAAAATCTGAAACGGGCGAAGCTTCGAAGAAAGGCAGGAAAGAAAAGACGAGGAGGCAGCAGCAGCGACAGCTGAGTCATTCACGGAAGAACATATTCTGTGATAGGACAGCTTCTATAGTGTGGGACTCCAGGGCAAAGGGACTCAACTCCAGTTCGTGTTCAGACATTACTGTCAATTCTGGAAAACACTGACGTCACGGCCAGGCGGAAATGACACTCCACGTCTTCCAGTTGGGGTCAGGTGACGTCACCAATGGTTGGGGAAGGAATTTCATCTCCTAGGTTTGCTTTGAGATTTCAAAAACTTTTAGCTGACAAATCAAGTTTGGGAGGAGTTCTTCACAGATGAATCTACAGGAGTGGTTTTCTGATTTGAGATTCTAAAGAGGTTTGTTACCACGACATATCGCTCAAAAGCATATTTTCCTATACATAATATTGAGCTTACTTAAGTGTATCGCGGCATTATCAGATTCTTGAATAACTTCATTTTTAGGATTTTGAATCACAAAGTTCCATTTAAGTAAGGAACAGTTTAAGGTTTCCCCCATTGCAAGTAAATATGTAAAAAGGATAACTCTGGCGAACTTGGAGTGTTTTGCTATATCTGTAAAATGCTCTCCCTTTCAGCATTTATCAGCATTTTTCTGCAGACGCTGAAATGTTTGGAAATTTCATAACCTGCTTGACAATGGAATTAAGCATAGGTTTACTAAATAAATACACTTCTTAAAAGCAATAATGAGTTTATATTGAGTTTTTTTGTGCAAGAATGATAAGCTCTTTGATACGATATATTGGTACTTGTGAACAGCACAAGCAACGCCACTGCTAAAATTGACATGAATGGCCAACAACTGGAGGAGGTAGACGCTTTTAAATACCTTGGCGCTACACTCACAAAGGACGGGCGATCGACGACAGAAATCAAAGTCAGAATAGCGATGGCAACATCCTCCATGACAAAACTCACCACCATATGGAAAAGTAAAGAGATTAGTTTCCCAATCAAACTAAAGCTCTACAAAGCCCTAATTCAGACTATCCTGCTGTACGGAAGTGAAACCTGGACATTGACTGCTGAAACAGCAAAGCGAATCCAGTCATTTGAAACAAAATGCCATAGAAAACTACTGGGCATATCCTGGAGAGAACGAAAGACCAATGAATTTGTCAAGAGTCAAATAACACGGCTGGCAGGTCCACAGGAACCCCTTCTCACCATCGTCAAGAAGAAAAAGCTGACATGGTTCGGCCACGTCACCCGCCACAACACTCTGCCGAAAACAGTACTGCAGGGAACACTCGAAGGTGGCAGAAAGAGGGGAAGACAGATCAAGTCATGGATGGACAACATCAGAGAATGGACCAGGATGAATGACTCGGCACTACTGCGCAGAGCCGAGGACCGAGATGGATGGAGGAGGCTTACCACGGCATCGTTTTTCGTGTCTCCACCACGACCGCCAAGGTCACGGGTCTGATGATGATGATGATGATAAGCTCTTTGCTGTTATATGGTGTTTCAGGTTGTGAAAGCATGATAGTTCTACAGCTGAGCGTTGTGCTACTTTTATTTGTTAAATAATTATTTGTAGCTTTGTCAGGAATTCACTCAGACTGAATGTCGATGACCATGTGTCTTGCTCAACAGGATTTTTAGGATACGTGAACGCGTTTGTGATTGTCGCTTATTCATGTGCACAATTTGGAGGAATTGTTGTTGTTGTTATTGTTATTGTTTTAAAATCTGTTTTTGTTCTTGGTATGCGTTTTAAATGTTTTTAAATATGTAGGCAAGGAGACCATAGGAAAAATATACTTGGTAACAAACCCTATTGACAGCTGAGGTCTATAAAAAGTAAAGGTAAAGATATTCCATAACCTATAAGGTCGTAGGGGAGCGAGGCGTCAGAGACCTCACTTCTCCAGGTGCCAGCATTTTGAGGGCAGGCCCATCTCCTCTCCCTCGCTGCTTTACCTTCCCTGACCCTAAAGCGGCAGGTACGCATTTACAGCTGGGTGAACTGGGGGACTGTACTGAAGCCAATGCGCGCAAACGGTCTCCCATCCAAGTGGTAACCACGCTCGATGCTGCTTAAAGTTGGTCACTGAGCTGTCCCGTCCCCTGGTCTAGATAAGGTGGGAGAAAACAGCATCTATGAAACAAAACGAGAGCATGCGGCCATTATCTGTAGCACAATGCAGAACTGTTTTTGTTTCAAAAGCGCACAAACATATACATACACACAGACCCAGTCAGTCAGACAGACAC
>CM054138.1:70756885-70759385 GCA_028751875.1 Rapana venosa
AACGGGATTCGAACCACCGCACACTTCCGACCCTGACTTTTCGCTTTCTAGACAGGCGCGTTACCTCTAGACCACCGATCCACCACATACGCAGTAGTACACATCACTTTAAGCCTTCTATTGTTGACAATGATAGCTTGATTACTGAGCCAGTCTGAATGAGACATCCACCCGGGGTAGTGACCTCCACACTGTTTCCTTCGAAGGCATTCCTCGATGAACATCCAACCCTTAAGTTTCAGCATCAGCTCACCAACAGAAGAGAAAGTGTACGGGAGTGTTTGCTTCCTCAATGGTTCCATTTCTTTGGCTTATTTTTCTCTTCCCATACGAGTTTTTGTTGGTGCAGTTTCTACCTGTTTTTCTTTGATTGTTGTAGCATCTTGATCTGTAATACGTGTGATATACTAAGGGTTGATTTTTTTGGTGTTGTAGAGGGAGAATTGTTCAAGGTTGGTGAATGTAAATAATATAAGCAGTGTGTGGAAGCTTTTAATAATAATATAATGATAATAATGATAATAATAATGATAAATGGATTTTATATAGCGCTATATCTTGTAAAAAAAACAAACCCACCAAATCAAAGCGCTTGCATTCATTTCACTCCTACACATGCAACCAACAATGATTAACAGTTTTAACAAATTCAGATACACAGATACACCGATTTTGTTTACAATTTCCTTGAATGAAAAAGTGTGTCTATAAAAAATATCTCTCTGTAATATATTCGTAGAATACACAACATTTTATAACATGTGTCTGTCTGTTTTATCTGTTCACTAATCTCTATATTTATTCACATTTTTTCACTTTTCTTTCCTTTTTCTCTTGAAGATGACTTGATCTTCTGAACTTGTGCTGGTTGAAAACTCTTCATGGTTCCCCAATAGTCGACCAGACTATGGGACAGGTGAAGGAGATCGTTTGATGTGTGTTTGTTTTTCCATTGTATGTATCAACAACCATTACAAAAGGAATAATGCTTAAGTATGTCTGTCCAGTGTCAAAAAATCATATAGCTGTCTTTATTCGGTTCAAATGTACCCACTCTAACCTGGGACATCTCTTAACCCTATTAGCACACACACATCTATCTATCTATCTATCTATCTATCTATCTATCTATCTATCTATCTATCTATCTATCTATCTATCTATCTATCTATCTATCTATCTATCTATCTATCTATCTATCTATCTATCTATCTATCTATCTGTCTGTCTATCTATCTATCTATCTATCATCTCTCTGTCTCTCTGTCTATCTGTCTGTCCATCCTTCCGTCTGTCTGTCTTTCTCTCTGTCTGTCTGTCCGTCCGTCCGTCCGTCCATCCGCCCACCCGCCCGCCCGCCCGCCCGCCCGTCTGTCTGTCTATCTATCTATCTATCTATCTATCTATCTATCTATCTATCTATCTATCTATCTATCTATCTATCTATCTATCTATCTATCTATCTATCTAATAATAATAATATATGGAATTTATATAGCGCTGAATCTTGTAAAAAAACAAACAAATCGAAGCGCTTGCACTCAATCATTTACAGGCATGCAACTTTCCTTAAACATAATGAACAACAGATTTCAAAAACCATGCGCGCGCACGTATGCACGCATGCACGCACACACACGCACATACACACACACACACACACACACACACACACACACACACACACACACACACACACACACACACACACACACACACACACACACACACACACACACACACACACACACACACACACACACATACACACACTCGGAACAACACGTAGAAGGTGAACGATGCTGTTGAAAATTAGGGACAGATATTTGGGGGGAAAGTCTCAGGTAGGAAATAAGTGTGTTTTGAGGCTGGATTTGAAGGTGTCAAGTGAAGGCTTTTGGCGAAGTGAAAGAGGGAGGTCATTCCAGGTGGATGGACCAGAAACAGAGAAGGAGCGACGGCCAACAGTGGTTTGTTTGAATCTGGGTGTTCGAAAGCACAAAGTATCTGCGGCTGAACGAAGGGAACGGGATGGAGTGTACAGATGAAGACAGTTACAGAGATAAGAGGGTGCAGATTTGTGGAGACATTTGAAACAGAGGGTATTGATTTTATACTCCAGTCTTTGTGAGACAGGCAGCCAGTGAAGAGATCGCAGAAGAGGAGTGATGTGTTCAGATTTTTTCTTTCTTAGGACCAGTCGAGCTGCAGAGTTTTGTATGCGTTGAAGATAGTGGATAGATGATGCTGGTAGGCCAGCCAAAAGAGAATTACAGTAGTCTAAACGTGAAAGAATGAGAGATGTGACAAGCTTGGAAGTTGCATCAGTGGACAGATACTTGCGAATCGCGCTTATGCGCCGTAATTGATATTAACAAGACTGGCAGGTCTGGGTGATGAATTTTTTCATAGAGAGTGTGTTGTCAAGAACTACTCCTAAATACTTCACAGAGTTGGACAAAGGAACTGACGTATTGCCGAATTCTATTGAAGTTTTTGC
>CM054138.1:70766885-70769385 GCA_028751875.1 Rapana venosa
CAGAATCAGAGTCAAACAACTATTGAGATGAAGTCAGAACGAGACTTAATGGCAAAAATATACTCTCCACCCCCCACACAACCAAAACAACCCCAACGAACCAATTTACCAAGCAAAACAAAAAAAAACTAGACACAGAGTAAAATCCACGAATCCAATATACTTCACAATAAACAACCGATACCACATTGTCTCCATGATTGATATCGCGAATTATTCTTTGTTCCATATTCGCTGACCGAATCAGCAATTCCACTGACAGAATGAAGCATTGTCAGCGTTCTAAGCTGTCATAGCCCTGCTTCTCAATCCTGTGTCTTTGGTGAAATAGAGAGGGATCATGTGATGGATGTTAATTGTCAGTTCCAATGATCGCACACTGTGGACCGTGCAGAAAGGAGACGTAGTCATTAATATCCACTTGAGTCCTTCATTAAAGGCTTAACGTTTTCAGTTCATTAGTTTAAGGGGAAATTGAGAGATTGAGTAGGATGCTAGCATTCAGTTTCAAATTGAGAGGTGACGTTATTTTTTTTAAAGCATCTGTTCCCTTAATGGATTTCGTTGTATTTCCTGTGTGGCTCTTTCTGCCGTTTCCTTTCTTTTAAATCCCGTAATTATGTCTTTTTTGGTTGCTTTTTTGATGTGGGTTGTGTGTTTATGTGTGTGTTTATGTGTGTGTGTTGTGGTGTGTGTGTTGTGGTGTGTGTGTGTGTGTGTGTGTGCGCGCGCATGCATACACGTGTGTAAGCATGCGTGTGTGTGTGTGTGCGCGCGCGCGTGTGTGTGTGTGTGAGTGCGCGTGCATGTGTTGTGCGGTTGTGTCTGCATGCCTGCGCGCGCGCGCGTGTGTGTGTGTGGTGTGTGTGTGTGATATGTGTGCGCGTGCCTGTATGATATGTTACTGAAAACCTGCTTTACGTAAGAGTATAATCATTATGCATTATTTCTAATATACTTTTTTTTTTTTATACTGCGGAGTAGATAATGGTCCTTGCTTTGAAATACTTGAAGAATAGAACAGACATATTCTTTATTGCACACAAAAAAATTCACAATTGGTCTGTTAAAAAAATAGAAATACAACAACAAACTTACAAAAATATAGACAGGCCATAAATTCGTTCAACCGTTTTTAAAAAGTAATCCCCTTATTCCTCTTTTTGAAATCAATGACGCTATTCTCCGTATCAACCCAATGTATTAACAACACAGAATAGCATAAAATAAATATTGCAAGGATTGTTAAGCTGAACTATTCAAACTGTCTTTCATCATTTGGTTTCATGAAACCGAGGTGGATTATGATTGTGGAAGATATTGTTATCAGCTTAAACGACGGGAGAGGTCGTTTTCTGGGTTTCGCTAAATGGGCTACATTCATTTCCACAGGGGTCTTCTACTTCAAGCCCATTCTTCTAGCCATTAGTGTGTGAACACGGAGAGATGGAGTGCCCTGCTTGTGCTCACTCTCTGAATGACAGGTATTGCGTCTGAACTTTGTCCCGAAATGGGTTTTTTTCCTCGTTGTATTTCTTTGTCGTTGTTTTCCCCGTTTTTTCTGATTTCAGTCTGTATATCTTCGCTTTCTGTTATATTTTTTATTTTGGTTGTACATGTCTGCGTATTTACGCCCGCACGCGAATCCATGTGTGTGTGTGTGTGTGTGTGTGTGTGTGTGTGTGTGTGCGTGCGTGCGCGCGCGCACGCGCGTGCGTGTGTGTGATTTATTTTAATTTTATAAACTCTTGTGTGTGTTATTTATTTTCATTTCTGTCTGTCTGTCTGTCTGTCTCTTTCTCTCTCTCTCTCTCTCTCCTCTCCTTCTCTCTCTCTCTCTCTCTCTCTCTCTCTCTCTCTCTCTCTCTCTCTCTCTCTCTCTCCCTCCCCCTCCATGTGTGTTGTGTGTGTGTGTGTGTGTGTGTGTGTGTGTGTGTGTGTGTGGTGTGTGTGTGTGTGTGTGTGTTCGTCACTACAAAAAAGTATATCACTGAAATTGACGTTCGCATACCTAGGCATTGCACACGCACTATTAGAACAACAAAATAATCCCGATTTATATTTTTCTACGAAAAGAAAGTTTCACTGAACGAATAAAGGTTCATAGAAGGTTAGCAGCCAATGTCGCTTTCTTTTCTATATTTAACGAATAAATACCTTACCTAATAAGCCTTGAAAAGTATAAGCTATTGGCAAGAGGTAGCAAAAAAACAAGACATATCAATGAAAAACCCCAACAACTTTGGATAGAGTAAAATAGTCATGCCATATAAACGTTGTCTCACTTTAATTGCCAAATCGTAACTACACACTGGATGAGAAGTTTGCGTGTATAGCCGTTTTCAAGTACCTCACCATAATTATTGGCAGCCGTACTCCGACTTTAGAGGATTTAAAAAGATCCTTTTAAAGGACTGTGCAGGTTGTGTCGTGGCAGAAGACAATCTTAAGCATAACGTTTGAAATCATAACAACATGTTTAATAATTATAGGCCTCGGA
>CM054138.1:70771885-70799385 GCA_028751875.1 Rapana venosa
GAGAGAACTCTGAACTCTGAACATTTTAATTGTACTTCGGCCTTGGGCCACGACAAAGTAAAGGGGACAAAAGGGAACAAACTGAAATATGTAAATCAACAGTTTTCTGTATACTGTCTAGTGATGCACACATTCTTCAAACACATAGCACACGACTGAGAGCATCGTCGTTATCATAATCCTAAACACATGATGTCACCGTTATCAGTAATTACATTCAATACAATCATCGTTATTATCTTCATCATCTTCATCTACATCCTTGTTTGGTATACGTTATCAATTCCGAAAGTGACATCTTGATCATATTTTTAGTTTACATCTATATAAGCATGGTACTTTCCATCACTACTTGTTTAGCAATTCAATATTGCACACGCACACGTTCATGAGCTCTCGCACGCGCGCACGCACATACACACATGCAATCACCCACGCAGGTGCGCGCACACACACACACACATACACACAGACATACTCACAGACACACACTGACACACACAAACACACACACAGACACACGCACACACACATCACTTCAGCATTTCAGAAGCAGTACTTAACTGTGAGAGAGAGAGAGGAGAGAGAGAGAGAGAGAGAGAGAGAGAGAGAGAGAGAGAGAGAGAGAGAGAGAGAGAGAGAGAGAGAGAGAGAGAGAGAGAGAGAGAGAGAGCGCACCCTCCCTAAACGACCCCTCTTCATGCACAAGAACTGAACACTAACTGCTCATTGTTCGAATGGCGCCAGTCCGCAGCCACAGACAATTAATAGTAGTCATGAGACTGTCACCCGAATCTCTGTAAAACCACAGGTGTTATTCCCGCAAAGCCTCCGTGTCGCTCTTTCCCTGTGTTGGGCTATTTTCTGGTTTTCACCGTCTTACGTTGACTCTCTTTCTCTGTCTGTCTGTCTGTCTCTCTCTCTCTGTCTGTCTGTCTGTCTGTCTCTATCTCTCTGTCTCTGTCTCTCTGTCGGTCTGTCTCTGTCTCTCTGTCTCTTCCTCTATCTCTCTGTCTGTCTCTTTCTGTCTTTCTGTCTCTGTCTGTCTGTCTGTCTCTGTCTGTCTCTCTCTCTCTCTCTCTCTCTCTATCTCTCTCTCTCTCTCTCTCTTGTTTTTCTTTCTTTTATGAGGGCCTGGTGTAAAGAAGCCTCTGGCTTATCCAGTTACCCTCAATAAAACATTCGTGTTCGAGTTCTTTGTCTCTGTGTTTCTCTGTGTGTCTTTCTGTCTCTCTCTGTGTGTCTCTGTGTGTCTCGCATTCGCATTCGCATTCTGTGTGTGTTTCTCTCTGTCTCTCTGTGTGTGTCTCTCTCTGTCTCTGTGTGTGTCTCTCTCTCTGTCTCTCTGTGTGTGTCTCTGTGGGTCTCTCTCTCTCTGTCTCCCTGTGTGTGTCTCTGTGTCTCTCTCTCTGTATCTCTCTGTGTCTCTCTGTGTCTCTCTCTCTCTCATTAAAACTTGCTATGCATACTAATAGGATCATTAATGGTTAAGTCGATACCACTTTTCGTCTGCCACTAATGGTGAAATTTTTGCGTATGCAACCCAGTTTGCACAACACACACACCACACACACACACACACAAACACAACACACACACACACACAAACCAACACACAAACACTCACACACACACACAAACACACACACACATACACACACAACACACATACCCCACACACATACACACACACCACACACACACAACACACAACACACACACACACACACACACACACACACAACAACACACACACACAAACACAAACACACACACACACACATACACACACACACATACACACACACAACACAAAGAACACACACACACACACACACACACACACACACACCACACATACACACACCACACACACACACACTTTAAAGGTAACCGCATTTCAACTTCGGGGTTACATGACAGAACAGAGTTGGGCGTACATAAGTTTTACTTCAATGCCGACGTAGATTTGAAAGTAAGAGCGTGTGAAGACAGTGGCTTTACCGCAGGGTCGGGTTCAATCCGGGTCCGGGTTCCATTCCCGTTTGTGCCCGACATTTCTTCCCCCATTGGGGGGCCTGACAGCCTTGTGGTTAGAGTGATGCTCTCGTGATCTGCTGACCCGGGTTCCAATCTCGTTCAAGAGGATTTTTCCTCTTGAGTTAACTTCAGTGCAGACTCCACTCTCCCCCAAAAGTCTTTCGGATGACTATAAACCGAGGTCCCGTGTGAGAACGCACGCAGAACATCATGCGCACACGTTAAAACCCGTTCCGCTTTTTGGAAGAGTAGGCCATTGTGTGCCGGTGGGAACGGTTGACAAAATTTACAAAGCCGCATACACACGGGGACTAGATGTAAACAGGAACATGAGTGCTTATTCCATTATTCTTAATATAAAAGAACAATTAAATATATAAATAAAACACTAGACCGTGAGAGGTGGTCTGGGTGCTAGTCTTTCAGATGAGACAATAAACCTAGGTCCCGTATCCAACAGGCATTTAGCGCAGGTAAATGAACCGCAGCAACAAAAAGGTGTTACATCGATAAATGTCTCTCTGATAGGGAAACAAATTAACATGCAGACAAGAAAAGAAAAAAAAATAATGGGTGGCGCTGCTCTTGTGGCGACGCGCTCTCCCCGGGGACAGCAGCCCGAATTTCACGGAGAGAAATCTGTCATGACTTAAAGTGGTATTAAAATATAAAAAAATTAATGAGACAATGATCATCGATGATGATGATAGTGATCATGATGATAGTGGTGATGATGGCGATGATGATGGTGGTAGTGATGGTGATGATGATGATGGCGATGATAGTGATGATGGTGATGATGCGGATGATGATGATGATGATGGTAGTGATGATGATGGTGATGATGACGATGATGATGGTGGTAGTGATGATGGCGACGACGACGACGATGATGATGACGACGATGGTGATGGTGGCAGTGATAGTGATGATGGCGAGGATGATGATGATGATAGTAGTGATGATGATGTGATGATGATGATGATGATGGCAGTGATAGTGATGGTGATGATGATGGTAGTGATGATGGTGATGATGATAATGACGATGATGATGGAAGTAATGGTGATGATGGTGATGATGATGATAGTAATGATGATGATCATGATGGTAGTGATGATGATGATGATGGCAGATTTTGCAACGTAAGAATTCTTAGCCCACTGTTTTGCGAGCAGGAAGTTATACAATCAACACTGCACACACTGTGCTATCCTTTGTTTATTTTGTTCAGAATTAATCAGGTAACTTTCTGGATCGTTGTTGTTTCTTCCTTTTATTATTCCTTGTGGCTACTTTATTCATTTTATGTGTGTATTTATTCGTTATTCTTATGTTATTTACTTGTTTGTTTATCATTTATGCTTTTGTGTTGTCGTTTATGCATTTAGGCGTTCTTCCTTCAGTGTGTGCATTTTCAATTGTTTATTTCCCATCTTCTGGTTATTTCTTTAGTATGCACATATTTATTCATTTCTTTCTGTACTCTTTATTTATAAAATTGTTTATAGCTATATGTGTATATAAATAACTATTCATATCTATAAAGGGACTTTCTGGGAGGGGGGATGGAGTCAGCTCGGGAGTTAACTACAGCAGAAAAAATCGCCTCGAATGGGTGCCTAGGTGGCGGCTTGATCACTGGCTGTCAGCCCACAAGCATGTCAATCTAACCACTAAGCTATTTCGCCCCCTCTCTCTTACAACATCCAATTCTCCTTCTATGCTGCCTAAAATCGTTCCTCATTCATGCCTCTTAAACCTACTCTCATTATCTAGCTCTAAAGCCAATTCTCTATAGCCCCTTGCCAGCCATACATCCTCTATTCGGAGAGCCACTACTAACCCTTTTCTATCCCCTGGCTCTTTAGCATCTAGTGCAGTCTATGAGTCATAATGCCATGGCACTTCACTGTCCCACATCCCACATCCCACAGTCGTGTGGCTCCAGCCTCCTTCATATCCCCTGGTTCTTTAGTATCCACTAGTGCAGTCTATGAGTTCTGATCTCACGGCACTTCACCCTCCTATTCCCCACAATGACGTGGTCCTAAACTCAAATATCCCCCAATTGTTCACTTCCTAGTCCACATATTCCTCAGCCACACAGCTCTCAGCCCTCCTGTAACTCCCAGACTTTTCTGTAATCTCCAAGCCTGTGCCCCAGAACTCCTCTGATCTTCCTTCATCTTACGGCTCCTTGTCTGGCTCTGTCCCCCTCCAGCCCTATGAGCCACACTTGTTCTTTAAAGCCTGAGATATCCTAGTGTATTCTGTGTTCCTCTTGTGGTGTCTGGGGGGACGAGGTGGTCTGGTGGTTAAAGCGTTGTGCGATGTGCTCGAGATTTTTGAAGGCCCGTGTTCAAGTCCAGGTTTGAGCTACCACCGAGACGCCCGTTCAAAGGGGTTTTCTTTTGGAGTAAACATCAGTGCTGACTCCATTCCTCCGTAAGTCCTTTGGATGAGATTATAAACCAATGCCACGAGTAAACATACCTGAAGAGCATCTTGCGCACACGTTAAAACCTGTTCCATCTTTTGAAAGAGTGCACCAGTTGTTCCCGTGGGAACAAAATGTACAAGAACACATGCACACGGGAGCTGGATATAAAAAGCAAATGAGTTCTTATTCCATTAATCATTGAAAGAAAAAAAAACAATGAATAAAAGAACGAAATAGCTTTCTTTTCCTCCTCCCTCCTCTCTTTAATTGATATATTCTGATTGATTTTGATATGAAAAACGCTTTAAATTCTGAAAACAGGGTAGTGGGTAGTTTTCTTCTCTCTGTCTCTGTCTGTCTCTGTCTCTGTCTGTCTGTCTGCCCGTATGTCTGTCTGTCTCTGTGTCTCTGTGTCTCTGTCTCTGTCTCTGTCTCGCTCTCTTTAACAACCTCTCATTCTCTTACTATGCTGGGTAATAATCCTCCTTCATGCCCCTTAAACCTACTCTCATTATCTAGCTCTACAGTCAATCCTCTATTGCCCCCAGCCAGCCATACATCCTCTATACGGAGAGCCACTATTAACCCTTTTCTATCCCCTGGTTCTTTAGCATCTAGCGCAGTCTATGAGTCATAATGCCATGGCACTTCACCGTCTCACATCCCACAATCGTGTGGCTCCAGCCTCCTTCACATCCCCTGGTTCTTTAGCATCCACTAGTGCAGTCTATGAGTTCTGATCTCACGGCACTTCACCCTCCTATTCCCCACAATGACGTGGTCCTAAACTCAAATATCCCCCAATTTTGCACTTCCTAGTCCACATATTCTCCAGCCATACAGCTCTCAGCCCTCCTGTAACTCCCAGACTTTGCTGTAATCTCCAAGCCTGTGCCCCAGAACTCCTCTGATCTTCCTTCATCTTACGGCTCCTTGTCTGGCTCTGTCCCCTACCCCCAGCCCTATGAGCCACACTTGTTCTTTAAAACCTGAGATATCCTAGTGTCTTCTGTGTTCCTCTTGTGGTGTCTGGGGGGAGGAGGTGGTCTGGTGGTTAAAGCGTTGTGTGATGTGCTCGACATTTTTTAAGGCCCTGGTTCAAGTCCAGGTTTGAGCTACCACCGAGACGCCCGTTCAAAGGGGTTTTCTTTTGGAGTAAACATCAGTGCTGACTCCATTCCTCCGAAAGTCCTTTGGATGAGATTATAAACCAATGCCACGAGTAAACATACCTGAAGAGCATCTTGCGCACACGTTAAAACCTGTTCCATCTTTTGAAAGAGTACGCCATTTGTTCCCGTGGAAACAAAATTTACAAGAACACATGCATTTGGGTACTAAATGTAAAAAAGCACATGAGTTCTTATTCCGTTACTCATTGAAAGAAAAAGAAAACAATGAATAATAGAATGAAATAGCTTTCTTTTCCTCCTCCATCTTCCTTCATCTTAAGGCTCCTAGTCTGGTTCTGTCCCACTCCAGCCCTATGAGCCACACTTGTCCTTTAAAGTCGGAGATATCCTAGTGTGTTCTGTGTTCCTCTCGTGGTGTCTGTGGGGAGGAGATGGTCTGGTGGTTAAAGTGTTGAGCGATGCGCTTGAGATTTTTGAAGGCCCGTGTTCAAGTCCAGGTTTGAGATACCACTGAGAAGCCCATTCGAGGGTGTTTTTTCTTTTAGAGTTAACATCAGTGTCGGTTTGATCCCCATTTGTGCCAAAGCCTGTCTCCTACCCTAGAAACCTTGAGTGGTGGTCTGGATGCTAGTCTTTCAGATGAGACGAGAAACCAAAGTCACGTGTGCCACGTGCATTTAGCACATGTGAAAGAACCCACGGCTACAAGGGAGCTGTCCTTGGCAAAATTCTGTTGAAAAAAGCCACTCTGATAGCAAAAACAACCAAGACTACACTTTGCAAACGGGAAAGTTTGAATGAAAAACATAGTTAGAGCCATCTGTTCTTGTGGAGACACGTTCTCCTCGGGAAAAGCAGCCCGAATTTCATGCAGAAAAATCTGCGTTTTGGCTGACAGTAGCATTCAATTCAATGTAATTAAATTAAAAACTCATTTATGTGCTTCCAAACCTTCCCTTAGGCGTACTTTCACCTTTCTGTTTCCCTTTTTTCTAAATCATAATTATATTTCCACTCTCCTGCTTCCCCACTTTATCCTTCACCGCATCCCAATTCTGACCTCCCTGAAATTATGGGTATGCGCGTGTGGGTATGTATACGTGAGTGTGTGTGTGTGTGTTTCCACATATAATGTGTGTATGTTCATTTGCATAGACGTGTGAATGTGTGTGTTCATGCATGTGTTCATATCTGTCTGTCTATCTATCTATCTATCTATCTATCTATCTATCTATCTATCTATCTATCTATCTATCTATCTATCTATCTATCTATCTATCTATCTATCTATCTATCTATCTATCTGTCTGTCTGTTTGTCTGTCTATCTGTCTGTCTATCTATCTATCTATCTATCTATCTATCTATCTGTCTGTCTGTCTGTCTATCTATGTATCTATCTATCTATATACTACATGTAATATATTAATGTATCATGTACTGTGCACATACATACATACATACATACATACATACATACATACATACATACATACGTACGTACGCACGTACGTACGTACGCACGTACATACATATATACATACATACGTGTGTGTGTATGTGTGTCTGTGTGTGTCTGTGTCTGTGTGTCTGCGTCTGTGTGTGTGTCTGTGTCTGTGTGTCTGTATCTGTGTGTCTGTGTGTGCGTCTTTGTGTGTCTGTGTGTGTCTGTGTGTCTGAGTGGTTGCTAATATGGTTGCTATCATCCTTGTTGTTATTGCCGCTGTTGCTTTTACTTTCGTTGTTTTTCATTCAATTTACCATTAAATTTTCTTTGAAAACTCACACTCAATCAAGCAACCCATACTATTTCTAACAGCAGTAACTAAATGCAAAAGGCAACACAGACTATGTAGCCATTCTGAGCTAATGGCTTCCAATTTCCGACCACATACCAAAAAAGAACATGGTCTGATCTCTCTCTCTCTCTCTCTCTCTCTCTCTCTCTCTCTTTTCTCTCTCTCTCTCTCTCTCTCTCTTTCTCTCTCTCTCTCTCTCTCTCTCTTTCTCTCTCTCTCTCTCGTTCTCTCTCACTAACTTGGTCAAGGTGATGGCTTGTCTGAGAGAGTTGTTTCCCCTCACGCCAGTGTCTGCTTCTGTCAACAATGTCGTCTGCCACTTGGAGAGGCAAAAAGAACATGATGGCACGTGATAGGAATTTAAATGAAAGGATATTGGGAAAACAATATAGGTAAGTACAAACCTGTTTAGCATTCGTCGTTATGTTTATTCTGTAGTGTGTCTTGCTCATGGAAACAATATTCCTGGCGAAATGTTGATTAAGGTTGTAGATCTGTGTGTTGTGTGTGTGTGTGTGTGTGTGTGTGCTATTTATTTATTTTTTATATGTTTTTATTTCGAGGATAATGGTATAAGTACTCGTGAATTTTTTTTTTTACATGTATATATATATATATATATTATATATATATTTTATATATATATATATATAAAAATATATAAAATTTATATATATATATGTGGTGGGGTGTGTGTGTGTGTGTTGTGTGTTGTTGTTGTTGCTGTTGTTCTTTTTGGTATCATTTTTATTTTTGTTGCTGCTGCAGTTCACGTTTCTGTAGCTGCTTTTAAGATTAACGTTCTTTTACATTCACCATTCTTCTTCTTTGTTTTCTTTCAAAATCAACTCTTGATAAATGACTACCGTTTTCCTTCGGATGAGACTATAAACCGAGGCCCCGTGTGCGAACGCATGCAGAACATCTTGCGCACACGTTAAATCCTGTTCCGCTTTTCAAGGGGGTGGGCCGTTGTGTGCCGGTGGAAACGGATGACGGAGTTTACAAGGCCACATGCACACGGGGACTGAATGTGAAAAAATCACATGAGTGCTTGTTCCATTGTCTTCGATTTAAGAAAAAGGTCATCTGAGCGCTTTTTTTTTGTTGCTTTACAAGATTCAGCGCTATATTAATTCCATACATTCTTCTTCTTCTTCTTCTTCTTCTTTTCACTGGTATGTACTGTAAACAAGCAACATAGACTGTCCAGCCATACCAAGCCTATGGCTTGCAATTTCCCATCACACCAAACAGAGAACATGATCTGAATTTTCTCCACTATCTTGTTCAGGGGGATTGGCTGTCTGAAAGAGTTGTTTCCCTTCACAGCAGGCATTGGCTTTAGTCGACGATGTTGTCTGATATTTGAAAAAAAAAATAGCGGCGGGTTATAGAGTTTAATTTAAGAAGAAGCGCAAAAGATTCACAGAGGAGTAAAAGCCTGTTTATTATTTGTACAGCTATATCTATTGCTTGTATTTCTAGTTCATAGAAATATTGATTTGAATGTTAATGTTGGACGTATTATAGTTTGGAAAAATATACAAATGTTTCCAAAGAGACAAATCCATCTATCTGATATTTTTAAAAAATCAAATAGTCCTTGAATTAGCCGGTAGGAGTAACATTGCAAATGATGGCTTTTATTTTTGTTTATTTGTTTGCTGTTGGGTTTTGGATCCATATTAAATTAAAAAAACACCTTACAAGAATGAAATTTAGATGATGTCTTTGCGTACATTCCCTTCCGATATTTTAAAAACAAAGATTGGCTGTCTTTCTTTGTTTTAATTTGGAAATGTTGCTAACACAAATTAGCGGGAGCACTTTTGCTTCCTTATCATAAAAACAAAGAAAAACCAGCGATAGTAAAAAGGATACAAAGCATTTAATCTCTGTGTGTGTGTATGCGTGCGTGCGTGTGTGTTGTTGTTGTTGCTTTTTTTTTTATAAACTTCCAACATTGTTACTGCTGCTATGACTGTTTCTGAAGCTTTTAATCAAGCCAGTTTTGATCTTTCATTCACCATTCCCTTTCTTTTCAAATTCACTTTTTATCAACATCTACCCTTTTGCAGCAGCTTGTGATGGTAAAAGGAAACATTGTCTGTCTGGCCATTTCAAGCCAATTCAATGGCCAGCAATTGGCGATCACAAAGCAAAAAAGAGAAAATGATCTGACCTCTTTTCACTCAGGCGGTCTGAGTCAAGAGTTGTCTGACCTGAGAGAGTTGTTTCCTGTCACATCACGTGCTGGCTTCAGCCGATCAATGTCGTCTATTATTCGAGGCAGCAAATACATCATGGTACGTGATACAAGTTTAATTACAAGGGTAAGTGGTAAGCACCAGAGATGAATTAAATATTTTTGTTACCTATTCAGTTATGTCTCTTAATTTACTAGATTTTTTATTGGGTATAGAAGCAAGATACAACACAAGTTGAACACAGTGTGTACAGTAGGCTATACCTTTCTCTTTGTGTGTGTGTTTGTGTGTGCGTGTGTGCGTGCATGCGTGTGTGCGTGTTATCCATTGCTATTGTTGCTATCATCAGGGTTAAAGTCATCATCATTGTTGTTGCTATTGCTATTGTTCCTTCTGTTGTTTGTTATTGTTTTCTTTTAGCTGAACCTTTTATTAATCATATTGCATTTTAAAAAACCAATATCAAAAGCAAGAATAACCATCTCTAATGGCCATGTGCTGAGAAAGTCTTTCTGGACCAGTGGCTTGCAATATTCGGCCACGAACTGGAAAGAACCACCATAATATGATTTGACCTTTCTCCCTCACCTGTCTGGGTCACAGATCATCTGAGAGAGTTATTTCCCCTCACGTCAAATGTTGGCTTCTGTTGACAATGTTGTCTGTCACTTGAGAAAGAGAAAACATGGTGGCACGTGATGTAAGTTTGATTGCAAGGGTAAGAGTCAAGAAATATGAATGAATAGATGTCAATTCATTGTTCATGCAGTTAGGTTTATTACTGGTGTGGTTTTTGTTCATAGAAACAATAAAGTGAAGTGTTATTAATAATATATATATTATATAATATATTATATTATATTATATATATATTATATATATTCTGTCCCGTTTGTCTGACGACCGTGGGGGCACCCTCAAAGACTCAGCAACCAGTTCCCTCCATTCTTCTCTCGTTCTGCCTTTCTCAGGGTTTTGTTGGGGTTCTAAGGCCTGTCCATTCACTGATGTTTTTCCTCCCAGCTCTTTCCCTTTGGTCTGCCTCTTCTTCTTCCTCCTTGGACAGTGGGCCCTTTCAAAACTGTCTTTGTAATTCCTTGGGATCTTGTGACATGCCCATACCCCCTTAAGTTTACGCTTTTTCACGATCGTTAGAAGGTTCTCATAGGGTCCAATGGTTTGCTGGATTCTGTTATGCACGCTTTCGTTGCTTATGTTGGTCTTTGTAGAGATGCCAAGGAGTCTCCGAAAGCATTCATCTCCACTGCCTGTACTCTTCTCTCCAAATCTGCAGTCAGGGTCCATGATTCACAGGCATACAGAAATATGGATATGACAAAGGGAGCGCATTAGTCTGATCTTGGAGATAAGTGAGATATTCTTATCTCTCCAGATGGTGTTTAGTTTTGACAAAGCTGTTATTGTCTGTGCAGTCCTGCATATACTTCTGGCTTGGATCCCTGGTCGGATACCCAAAGGCTCCCAGGTACTTGAAGCTTTGAACTGTTTCAGCTTCTGGTCATTAACCCCGATATCAGTGCTAATGCCGTTGGTGTTATTAGTCATCAGTTTGGTCTTCTCTGCACTGATTTCCATTTCCCTATGTTTTGGAGGCCTTATCAAGTGTTCTGTTAGGCTGGCAAGCTCTTTTTCTGATCCTGCTATTCCATCAATGTCATCTGCGAAGCGGAGGTTTGTGATCGTTCTGCCACCAATGCTGACTGATCCTTCATGATGTTCCAGTGCATCAGCCATGATTTCTCTCAAGGAAGATGTTGAAAAGAGTGGGTGAGAGTAGACAGCCCTGCCTTACTCCAAAATGTTGTTCGAAACCATTCTCCAAAGTTGTTGTTGTAGTACACTGCACTGGTGGCCTCGCTGTACAGCTGTTTGATGACTCTGATCAGGTTTGCATTGATGCTGTACAAATTCATGGTTGCCCACAAAGCTGCATGCCACACCCTGGTCAAATGCCTTCTTAAAATCGATAAATACGTGGTTTTAGGTCTTGTTGATGTTGAAGGTTTCCGCTCACATTTGTATTCTGAGGTTGATATTGTTCTGTTGGGCTGCGCCCTGCTCTGAAACCTGCTTGTTCCTCAGCAATGATGGTCTCTGCTTGTGGCTTCAGTTATTCAATATTATCTGCAGCATGACCTTGCTTGGGTGACATATGAGGCTGATTGTGCGGTAATTATGGCATTGTTGTAGATTTCCTTTCTTGGGGAGGGTGATGATGAGTGACTGCGTCCATGGTGTTGGCCATTTTCCTGTTTTGCCAGATCTTGTTGCAGATTCTTAGTAGGGCGCTGATCATGGCTTCCACTCAGCTTGGACCAACTCAGCTGGAATGTTGTCACCCCCTCCCTGTTTTTCCCCTTTTTCAGCAATCGACTGCTGTTTCCCATTTTTTCTCGGGGGTTAGGGTGACTGCCCGGGTGTCTTTCCCTTTTGGGGTAAAAATTAAGGCTTCTGGATCTCCTGGGGTTTCTATGGGTTTATACGGGTCGGAGCAGTTTCTGTCCATCTTTTTCCAGAATTTTCCTGGTCGTCAGGGGGACATTTCCCCTTTTTTTTCCCCTTGGTTGTTAAACCTTTTCTCTGTTTCGTGCTAGTCAGGGGCTTTCACCCGGTTTATATGCTTTTTTGGGTATTGTTTTTTTGATGTTCTCTTCAAGTCCCTTTGGAAAGGGTTAAACCCAAACCATTCTCTTTTTTCCCCCGTCTTTTACTTCCTGAATTTTTTTGTTGCTTTCCCAAAATTGTTCGCTCTTTTTTTTTGTTTCAAATTTTTTTTCTTCAAAATCTCTACGTTGTGCATAGTTGTAGGAAAGGGGTTTGGTGTGACCCCTTGGGTTTTTTTAATGGGGGCGTTTGCCCCAAAAACTGGGTTTTCTGTTTCAGTCACCCGCTGTAATTTAAACTATTCGAGTGTGTCTATTTCTGGGGTCTAACAAAAGTGAGTGCTGCAAACTTTCCACCTATCCTTGCTTGGGAAAAAAAACTTAAAAACCTCTGGGGCCTTCAGCTTTCCCGGTCAAATTTGATCCTGATGTTGTTCCCCCTTGTGGATTTTTTTTTAGACGTAATCGGGGGTCAAACATCACAAGATTTATGATCACTCCCTATGTCTGCTCCTGGAAAACTTCGTGTCTGTGCGATGTTAACGCTAGACTGAAACCGTCTTTTCACCATGATGTAATCTATTTGGTTGTGGTGTTCTCCATTTGGGCTATGCCATGTCCATTTTCTGGATTTCTTGTGTGGGCCAAGTGTATTCACTAGCTGGAGGTGGTTGTTACTGGCAAACTCCAGGAGTCTCAAGCCTCTTTCATTTGATTGGTTATTACAATGTGGCCCACAAACGCCCTCCCAGTCTTTCCATGCATCTTCTCCTACCTTGGCGTTCCAGTCGCCTTGCACAACGAGGATGTCTTTCTTGGTGTTTGATTCAGAACCTCTTGTAGCTGGTCATAAAATTCTTCTACGGCTTCATCTGTGCAGTCTGATGTAGGGGCGTATGCCTGTACTACAGTTATGTTAAAGGGGGTTGCTCTCAGGCGGATGGTAATAAGTCTGCTGGACACAGGCTGACAGCTCATGACGGTGTTCACGGTGTCTTTGTGAACGAGAAACCCCACGCCGTGTTCATGTTTATCCTGTTTTCCACTGTAGTATAATTTGTGGTCTTCCTGGGTCGTTGTTTCTCCCATGTTTTTCCACCTGACTTCGCAGAGCCCAAGGATGTGCCAATGATATCTGGACATCTCATGTGTCATATATATATATTATATCTAGTTAGATAGATATAATTATATATATATATATATATATATATATATATATATATAATATATATATATATTATATATATATATATATATATATATATATAATTTAGAAAATATAGTGAGGAAAAGCAAGTGCAGGTATTTAACATGATGTGCGTGTACACACACACATGTACATCGTGTTATATAGTGTTATATGAAGTGTTATGGGTGTTATATCTATGAATGTATATATGCTGGTATGTGTACATCTACGTGAACATTGATTATTTGTGTATATGGGGAAGGGAAGGGTAGAGGTGTATATATGTGTATTGTTGCTGTCGGTATTGTTGCGATTATCACTATTGTTGTACATATGCCGTTTCTATTGTTTCTTTTACTTTTATTCAACATTTTATCTTTCAAAAGCAAATCCTAATAATCAAAAAGTACAATTTTCAATGGCATGTCCTGAAAATGGCGAAAAATGTCTTTCCAGCCATTTTGAACTAGCAGTTTCCAATTTCCTGTCACAAACCGAAAGGATGACACGGTCTGACCTAGCTTTTCTCTGTTGGTCTGGGTCACTGGTGGTTTGAGAGAGTTGTTTCCCCTCACGCCAAGTGCTGGTTTCTGTTGACAATGTCGTCTGCTACTTGAGGTAGAGAGAGCATGATGGTGTGCTTAATTTGCAAGGGAAATGGGTAAAGGTAGAAGCGAACTGAAGCCTTTTGCTTGTTAAACAGTTGCGTCTAACTGCTAGCTTTTACTGTTCACAGAAACGAAAAGAAAAAAATGGACATGGCTGATACTTTGTTATTTATTTATTCATTCATTTATTTATTTCATCCTTTTTGTTTTGAAAGTAATGGAATAAGAACTCATTGGCTCTTTCTTTCTGTTTTAAAACATATTTTATACACATGTGTGTGCAGACATATGTATGTTTTGTTGTTGCAATTCATATTATTGTCAACACCATTCTTATTGTCATCATTGTTGTTGTAATTTGCTATCGTTTTTGTTTTGTTATGATTCAGTTGAACTTTGTGTTCACCATATACTTTTTATTCACCATTTTCTACTAACTTTTTAATTATTTAACATTAGTATTCTACCCAAACTGATTGTTAAATGCAACAATTAGCATTTCTGATGAGATATACAGGGAAACCCTTTCCGAGCCTATGGTTTGCAATATCCAGCTACCAACTCTGAAAAAAAGGAACATGCTCTGAACACACACACCCCCCCTAACACACACACACACACACACTTTTCAGTCAGTCTGGGTCACAGGCTGTCTGGTAGAGTGTTTTTCCCTCAGGCTAAGATGACAATGTCGTCTGCCACGTGAAGCAGAGAGAATGCAAGAGCATGTGACTGAATTTTGATTGACTTTTTACCGTCTTCTGACGGAATATTGACAGAATATTGACAAACGTTTGACGGACTTCTGACAGACTTCTGACGGAATACTGACAAACGTTTGACGGACTTCTGACAGACTTCTGACGGAATATTGGCAAACGTTTGACGGACTTCTGACTGACTTCTGACGGAATATTGACAAACGTTTGACGGACTTCTGACAGACTTCTGACGGAATATTGACAAACGTTTGACGGACTTCTGACTGACTTCTGACGGAATATTGACAAACGTTTGACGGACTTCTGACAGACTTCTGACGGAATATTGACAAACGTTTGACGGACTTCTGACTGACTTCTGACGGAATATTGACAAACGTTTGACGGACTTCTGACTGACTTCTGACGGAATATTGACAAACGTTTGACGGACTTCTGACTGACTTCTGACGGAATATTGACAAACGTTTGACGGACTTCTGACAGACTTCTGACGGAATATTGACAAACGTTTGACGGACCTGACAGACTTCTGACGGAATATTGACGGAATATTGACAAACGTTTGACGGACTTCTGACTGACTTCTGACGGAATATTGACAAACGTTTGACGGACTTCTGACTGACTTCTGACGGAATATTGACAAACGTTTGACGGACTTCTGACTGACTTCTGACGGAATATTGACGGAATATTGACAAACGTTTGACGGACTTCTGACGGACCTCTCCCTTAACTCCTGAAGAAGTCGTTGAGGTACTGCACTGGATCTTTCGGGGACGTGTCATAGTCGGCGTGTTTCCTTGGGGATGCCGGGGGCTATTTCAGTGTAAAGAGCATCCCAACTTTCTGGAAATTCTGTACGAGAATTTTCTCCTTTTCTATCATTCTCTTTGTTCTGCTTTTTTCTTATTCCCTGCATGTCTGTCTATCTATCTGTCTTTCTGTCTGTCTGTCTGTCTGTCTCTCTCTGTCTCTGTTTCCCTCTCTCTCTCTCTCTCTCTCTCTCTCTCTGTCTCTCTCTCTCTCTGCTTACCCACCTCATTCTCTTGCCGTTTTTCAAGCAGATCTGAAAGTTTTACTTATGAACTTTCTAATGAGCTGGATGTGGTAATGAAGTCAGAATTTGACGACTGAGGCCAGTGGGCAGACCTCCTGCAGAGTTGCAAGCACAGGAGAAGACCGGGCTGTACGCATTCTGCCAATTATGGACATATGACCATAGCCAGTGTGATATATGGCAGAAATCACCTTGAACAGGATGCAGACTGCAATGGGGGTATGTTCATGCAATAGCTTGTGATGCAAGTTTCATTGCAAAGGAAAAGGTTCAAGATAAATAAATAAGTGGCGCGTTCGTTATTCGTTTATTTATTCTTTTATTTCGAGGATAATGGAATAAGCACTCATGTGTTTTCTTTTTACATCCAAAACATTACGCTAAACATCCAAACACTTTGAAGTATGAACAACTCTTTTCTTCACCAACTAAGAAGACTCTGCTCAATGTTGTTAAATTGATTAATACTATCAGAAATGACATGTAAAATTTGTTCAAAGAGTTTGATATGTGCAAACAGACAATTTTTGTTCTATAGTAATGTGCTCCAGTTACATGATGCATGTATGTTGTTCAGCTCATTCATATTGGGTAAAAATTCTCCATCTCCCTAAAGGGATGACAGGAAATAAAGAATGTGAATTAGAATTTGTCAAACTTTAAACAAATAAAGTCAATGCAAAACAAAATGGCAGAAATGACAAACTGAACTCTATAGTAAAAAAGAGAAAGAGGAAATTAGAATATATGGACCCCTTATAGGGAAGAAAAAGAAAAACATGGCTTGCAAATTGACGCCAAACTTTTTCCTGGTGCATGCAATCAGGTCAAAATGCCAGAGACACAAATGGAAAAGTTTCCCCTCTGTCTTTCTCTCTCTCTCTCTCTCTCTCTCTCTCTCTCTCTCTCTCTCTCTCTCTCTCTCTCTCTCTCTCTCTCTCTCTCTCTCTTCTCTCTCTCTCTCTCTCTCTGTCTCCTCTCTCTCTCTCTCTCTCTCTCTCTCTCTCTCTCTCTCTCTCTCTCTCTCTCTCTCTCTCTCTCTCTGACAAGTTCTGTCTTTCCTGTGCTCTGCTGTCGTCTGCATTCAGCATAGAAAGTGCAAGAAGAGCATTTCCCCCCCTTTTTTGGAAGAACAGATGAGTTTGTCAGTGTGCATAAATAACTACGCACTATGCTTGCAAGTATGCACACGCATGTATGTTATGGGCGTGCAGGCATATGTGTGCAGACACACATGAATATAAACATATACACAAATGCATGCATACAGGCATGCAGACATGCGTGCACGCAAGCGCGCGTGTAACACACACACACACACACACAAGAACACACTCATTTATTTAATTTATTTATTCATTTATTTATTTATTTATTTATTCTTTTATATCGAGGATAATGGAATAAGCACTCATGTGCTTTTTTTACATTCAGTCCCCGTGTGTATGTGGTTTTGTAAATTTTGTCATCTGTTTCCACGGGCACACAATGGCCTACTCTTCCGAACAGCGGAACAGGATTTAACGTGTGCGCAAGATGTTCTGCATGCGTTCGAACACGGGGCCTCGGTTTATAGTCTCGCACACACACACTTTTCTAATGCTTTAGATCTTTGTCATTTAACTGGATGTTTTGTCATATAACTGGTTTTTCCTCAGCTCCAACACCAAGAGTTGCTGAAACCTTACAAGCAGCACCAATATTTTCAAACAACATTACAGAATACGTATCAACAATTTTCATTATTTTCAAACAACTACACAGAATAATTTAAGCAATTTTCAATATTTTCAAACAACAGTACAAAATACTTCAAAACAATGTTCAATATCTTAAAACAACCATACAGAATACTTCAAAACAATTTCAGAACTCGCATTCACTGATCCTGGTCAGCTAAAACGAAATTAAAGTAAAGGAAGCAGAGCTGTCATCTACCACATACTACAATTAATCAATTCAAGTATTGTTTAACAAAATAATATCAAACCAAAACCAATTGCTTAATAAAAAGCTGTTACATTTTTTACTCCCAAATTGCTAAACTGACTGATTCACCATTGGACTTCATGTTTTTGCCGGCGATAAACACTAATGATAGACGTAACTATGTAAGTAAAGGGATTTTTTCCCCCAGTAGGTAACATCACTGCCACTCCCTCCTCCTTTAAGTCATTCGGATGAGACTATAAACCGGGGTCCCGTGTGCGAACGCACGCAGAACGTCTTGCGCACACGTTAAAGCCTGGTCATCTTTGCAGAAGAGTAGGCCATTGTGTGCCGATGGTAACGGGATGACAACATTTACAAAACTGCGAGTAAAACAGTACTGGCAGGGAGAGAGGAAGGAAAGAGAGGTGGGCAGAGGAAGACCCAGACGTCAATGGACAGATGATGTTAAAGGCTGGACAGTAGGCTGGCTGAGTTAGTGCAGGTGACTACTGGCCCAAGACAGACTGATGACGACTTGGAGATTCATGGCATAGCACCTCAACCCCAGTCTTGGGACGGCTCCTCATTCATCTTCCATCCATGTGCTTTAAAAAGATTGGTGTTATTATTGCTATTGTAGTTGCTGGATTTATTTTATTGTTGTTGTTGTTGTTGTTGTTGATGTTGTTGCTGCCGCTGCTGAGTGTGTGTGTGTGTGTGTGTGTATGTATGTGTGCGTTCGTGCGCGCTCGCGCATGAGTGTGTTTATTTGTCTGTCTTTGTGTGTCTGCATGCGTGTGCGTGATTGCGTGTGTGTGTATTCATGCCTACGCATGCACGCCCACGTACACATACACGTGCATGTGTCTAGATGTATATGAAGAAATGATGAACTTTGAGTCTTTCGTTAAAAGACATAAAACTGACTCTTATCGTATAAAACTAGTTGTGTCTCTAGCTTGTCGTTGGAAACTGAACAGTTTTAAGACAAAACAGGTTGGGCATATTTCTTGTATATGTGGCCATAGTGTAACTGTTGATCATATCTTGATATGCAGCATGCTAAAAAGCTGCATACCTGTTCTTACCTCCTCAAAGTCATCGCCGATATTCCGTGATATTTTACTGAGATATATTTTTTTCAAATCGTTATTGCATAGTCCAATTGGTTCATTATTATAATGATTATGGACTCTAATGACACTGTCTTCCTGTTGACTAAATTTTCTCTTGTTCTTTATAGTTTAAAAATATCGTTTTATTGTTTATTGGTTAGACTCTGTTAGCAATTGTGATTTTACTGTCCAATACTAAGAGTTACTTTAGATTTGCATTTGCTTTTACTTGTTTGTTGTAGATTTAGTATATTGCCCTCCTAACCAACTCCCAGATTACCCCCCACCCCCTAATCCCTAGCCTTTTTGTGTCTAATATCACATTTAGTGAAGAGACGTAAAACAAAATCGAACGTGCATGTGCGCGCGTGTTTATCTCCCTACCTTCTCCTCTGTTGTTTGGCAGAAATGAATATCTAATACTTTTAAAACTTCGTATCAGTAAAAAAAGAATGTTCTCCGTCATTCTTCAATTACATGAGTCAACGATCCAAAACAATCTGGATCTTTTTGTGACAGTGCTTTTTCTTCTTCCTGCTCAAGAATGCTGTTCTTTTTTGTCTTTGTCTTCGTCGAACGCTCACACAGTAACTACTGTTGTCTACCATATGAGCCAAAATGCGTTGCGCTGCCTTTAAGCGCCTGACAAGTCAGGCCCAGCGCATCTGACTTCGACATGAGAGAGAATTGTTATATTGTAGGTATTTCTAGAAGAAAGGGCCGGAGAATAAAAATAATGATAATAATAATAATAATATATGGAATTTATATAGCGCTGAATCTTGTAAAACAAACAAATCGAATGGACCAAGACGGCAGAAAACAGATAAGAAGGAGGTAGCAGGAAGAAAAGGAAGAAGGCAAAAAGCACGAGAGGGATAGAAAAGAGGGAATTCCTAGCACAGAATCTTTAGACGGTGGGGAAGCTTTTTATACTGAAAGGTCCCTAGCATCCCTACGGGGTAAAATTTTTATTCTAAAGGGATGCTGCCATACTCCTTAGTGGCGTGGCTGTATAGCGCTTTAAACATCTTGTGCCCATCATCTGTCTTCGTTAAGGCACCTATTCCATGCGAACATATGTTCAATACTGAGAAGACGAGAAACTGCTGCTGTAAATATGTTGCATTAGGAATATTCTGCTATGATGTTTTTAGTCTGAAGTGTGTTTTCAGGAAATGTATATCATTTTTTGCTGGAAAAGCAAGTACGAAAAATGGTCGTAGATGTAACAGAAAGGGAAATCTTTCAGAGGAAAGTTTTGTGATAGCGTTTGATGAATGGATTTGACACTTGTCTATTTCATTCTTATTCATTTTGTCTTTATTGCTTCCTTGTTTGGTTTCCTCTTTTTTCTTTCCTTCCTTCCTTCCTTCCTTCCTTCCTTCTTTCCTTCCTTCCTCCCTTTCTCCCTTCCTTCCTTCCTTCCTCCCTTTCTTTCTGTCTTTCTGTCTGTCTGTCTTTTTCTGTCTTTCTGTCTTTCTTTCTTTCTTCTTTCTTTCTTTCTTTCTTTCTTTCTTTATTTCTTCCTTTCTTTCTTTCTTTCTTCTTTCTTTCTTTCTTTTCTTTCTTTCTCTTTCTTTCTTTCTTTCTTTCTTTCTTTCTTTCTTCTTCCTCCATTATGCCCCATAGTGCCTCCCGCAAAACACTGTCAAACGCATTTTGGAAGTCTACGAAAACATGGAACAACTTCTGATATTGAAGGTATTTTGATGCATGAGATGTATAGGTTGGCAACACGCCCAATAGTTCATTTAAAAGCTTGCATCCTTCGTTTTGTAAACTCTTCAGTGGCATCCAAGACAAAAACTGTACACCCTTTGTATTAAAAATCGTCAACAACATCAAAAACTCGACAATTTACTTTGATTTTAGCCAGGCAGTCAGTTCCTTTTACGAGTAAATTTATTTTTCTTGATGCGAACGCTGTGTCCAAAAATCAGCACATGGACGGGATAGCCTAGTGGTTAGAACATTGCGCTCGCAATCTGACGACCCGGGTTCGAATCCCGTTCCGGGGGATTTTTCCCCAGGAGTTAACATCAGTGCAAACTCTACTCTCCTCAAAAGTCCTTCGGATGAGACTATGAACCGAGGCCCTGTGTGCGAACGCACGCAGAACATCTTGCGGCGCGCACACGTTAAATTTTGTTCCGCTTTTTGAAAGAGTAGGCCATTGTGTGCCTGTGGGAACAGATGACAATTTACAAAACCCCTGTGCCAAAAGCTTGCTTTAATAATATGGCGAAGAAAATGTTGAAAGGGAAGCACAGAGAGACAGAGAGAGACTGAGACAGACAGACAAACACATACACACATCTCTCTGTCTCTGTCTCTTTGTCTATGTCTCTGTGTCTCTATCTCTGTCTCTCTGTATCTCTCTCTGTATCTCTCTGTCTCTGTGCTCTCTCTGTATCTCTCTATCTCTGTGCTCTCTCTGTATCTCTCTCTGTATCGCCCCCCCCCTCTCTCTCTCTCTCTCACTCTCTCTCTCTCTCCTTTCCCCGAGCGGTGTTGACAAGGTTGTATGCATCACCATTGATCAATATACAATATCACAGGTTTCGCAGGCGGTGATTCAAAAATAGCAAACTCATACTCTACTCCGTCTTTCCTGCCATGTGCCAGACCATATCCAGACGAGACACGCACCTGCAAAAAGAAAAAAAAGAAGAAACAGCTGCTGCTGCTGCTGATGATGGTGATGATGGAACATGTCCTGCCCTGGGGTCATGGCATTCTGCCAGAAACGTTTCTTCTTTCCGCATGCCCAGCCTTGGCGCTGAGTGGGCAGCGGCGTTTGTCACGTGAGGTGTAGAGAACAGGACGGCACGTGAGGTGATAGCAGCGTTCATTTGGACCCAATGAACATTGCCAAGCAATGCGGATGATGAGCCATGGTCAGAATATACTGGCCCAATCTGCTGTGGATAGGAAGCGTGGGGAGAGGTCACCTATCTAGAATGCAATAGTGATGTCCCTGGTTTGAATCGTATATAAAGTCAACTCCGAAGTCGGATTGCAGCTACCTTAATGGAAGGTAAAAACGGTCGTATACGCAAAATCTTACGATCGGTGAACCTCGCAGCTCTAGCAGAGAAACGAAAAAGGTATAACTCATACTTTTTCCAAACCACAATTACTTATTTATCTATATATTGATTTGTTTAAAATTTTCCATTTGGAGGATCATGAATTTAAACCCCCCCCCCCACTCATGTGCATTTTTATACCCAGTCTCAGTGCGCATGCAGTTTTGTGAATTTTGTCATCGTTCCCACGGGCACACAATGACATACTCTTCCAAAAGACCGAACAGGTTTAAATATGAGCGTAACCTGTTATAGGTGCGTTCGCACACGGGACCCTAGTTAGAGTCTCATCCGAAAGACATAAAAGGAAGTGGAGTGAAGATTCAAAATTCTGTTTCAAGATACCCCCCCTGGGGTATAAGAAACCTAACAATACCACAGTACTGATGCTAACTTCAGATGAACAAGTCTCCTTGAAAGGGTGCCATGGTGGTGGCTCGATCCTAGGCCCGTCAGATCTTTAGCGCAACACTCTAACCACCAGGCTATCCCGCCCCACATGACGTAATGAGTGGTTGTTTGAGTTGTACTCTTTCTGTGTAAAGATAAATCAATGTTCCTCGAATATTTTACCTCTAGCACACATAAAAAGTAAAGATAAAACCTCCATCCCCTTCAACAAAAACAGAATCGTCCCTTTCAGAAATCTATACCAAAAAATGTTTCACCATCACAGGCAAACAAATTCACACGTAGACAGGAAAGCGACAGAAAAAAGACGGCGCCTGTAGCAATTTGCTCCCCTATCAGAAAGCGAGTCAGAGTCTGAGGCAAAGAAATCTGTCTTGTATTAACAAAAAAGAAGAAGAAAAAGACTGTACCATATGTGTTGCTACTAGTCGGCCTCTATACTATAGTAACACTCTGTCATTTTGTCAGGAAGGACAGAAGAAAGGAGAAACAAGCCCACCCAGTCTTTGCCGGCAAGTGGCCAGCAATATCCGGACAGGGACTGAGAGAGGAGGATGAGGACACGTTCGTGGTGTCCTTAAATGGAGTGATCGTCGTTAACTGGATTAAAGCCTTCAACCGCGCAAAATTGGTCCAATCTTTAACGGGACATTACTGTCAGACTGTTTAGTATCTCGTTTGATATCAACATGCACAAAAACATGACACGAAATGATAGCAATAAAATAATGATATTACATAAATAACAATTCAGCCGAGACTGCAAACGTAAAACGAGTAATCCCTAACTTTTCCATAAAATTTTCATATTTTACACAAATTCGCACGCTCACAAATGCGATAGTAATTGTCAGCTTTGGAATCGTTTGTCTTGTGATTTGCAGTCTGTGCACTGGAAGTCCCCCTGGTGAAGGGAAAAAGTAGGTTAATTTCCAAAGGAATTTTCCAGGCCCGAGGAGAAGTTGTCATCTCCCTCAGCCTATCCACTTTAGGACAACAGCCAGTTTAAGACAGGCGTTTCTCCACCCCCTCTTTTACTTCCCTTACCGTGGGTCAAAGGTTGCCTGAAAGAACTAGATCCTTCACACGGCAAGTTTCTGTGATGTTAGAGAGAACATGATGACACATGATACCAGCTTGTATATTGAAAACAATATTGACCACACTGTGCACATGTTGATTTGATGGTCTTCAGGTCACACACCCATTTAGAAAGCGAGCGGTCCTAGGTTTAAATCTTCAATTCCCTGAAGTCAGAATGCGGCCACCTCAATGGTAGGTAAACGATCGCATACAAAAAGTACCACCGTTGATGAACCTCCCGAGCTCTAGCTGAGGAATGAAAAACTATTGTATGCAGATTCACAAGACTATGATCAGTGGTCTGGGTACCAGGTCTTTGGATATGACACAGAAGGACAGGATCTGATGTGCTAACCCTATATAGAATACGGTAAAGAGCCCACAGCAGGAAAAGAGTTGTACAGAGTGGCAGACTGGATGCAAAATACATACATACACACGCGCCCAAGAACGCACGAGCACGCGCACGCGCCCACATACACAAATGTACACATTCACACACGTACACTCAGATAGAGGCACGCATGGATGTATTATGACAGATAGACAAATAGATAGATAGTTAGATAGATAGATAGATAGACAGACAGACATACAGAAAGATAGATAAATAAATAGACAGATAGATAAATAGATAGAAAGACAGACAGATAGACAGAAAGACAGATAGATAGACAGACAGATAGATAGATAAATAGATAGATAAATAGTTTGATAGATAGATAGGTAGATAGATAGATAGACAGACAGACAGATAGACAGACAGACAGACAGACAGACAGGAAGACAGACAGCTAGGTAGCTAGCAAGCTACATAGATCGACCTATCGATAGATAGATAGATTCTGTCAACAAATTACAGAGAGATACCGTGCATTTCCGCTAATCATTTTATAGTACACCCCATCTTACCCACCCAGCAAAGGAAAACAACTGTACAAGTGAAAAAGGAAAAACGGAACAATTCCCACACACCCACTGAAAAACAGAAAGCGGAAATTGCCTGCCCTTGGTCACTAAGGTAATGGGATGTCTGAGAGAGTTGTTTCCCCTCACGCTGAGAACCGGCTTCAGTGGAAAATGTCGTCTGCCGCCGGATATTGAGAGAACAATATGGCACGTGATACTGCATGATATTTTGAGAAAAATGGATTTAGATGTATGTAAAGGTGCATTTATAACATCAATACGTATGTGTCTATAGAAACATACACATACAGACATAAACACAGATATAGACACAGACACAGACACCCAGACCCAGACCCAGATACACACACACTCACACACTCACACTCACACACACACACACACACACACACAGAAAGAGGGAGAGGGGGAGAGAGAGAACTCGGAACATTAATGTACCAGGCCATATGTCCTTGACATGAGGTTTAGAACATGTTGAAAGCAAAAGGAATGAAAGCAAAACACTTCATATTCATTTGACAACATTTTAAAGGTTGTATGCATAGATCAATCTTATATGCGCTCTCTCTCCTCTCTCTCTCTCTCTCTCTCTCTCTCTCTCTCTCTCTCTCTCTCTCTCTCTCTCTCTCTGTGTGGTTCCTCTCCCTCTTCCCCCCCCCATTCACACACGTACACCCACACGTACCCCCCTTCCCCCCACACACGCACACGAACACACCCTCTCTCTACCCCCTCCGCAATCCTTACCCCAACTACCACCTTCCCCACCACCCACCACCACCATCATGACAACTACTATGTTCTTGTAACCACAGCCAGTGGTTGTGTGTCTCCTTTAAAACAGACTCAACCCATCACGCTGAGAGCAGGCCGAAGAAGCATCACTGAAAGGACCGGGAAGAGCTTCTCCACAACCCAGGCACTTGCCCACAACCGCCGCAAATGGCGCCAACTGGTGCAACGTTCGTCACTGCTGTGCTCCTACGACCCTGGAGGGGGTTATGGGAACAGATGATAAACCATCTCAACCCCACCATCCCCACTCCTCTCCCCTCCCTGCCCTCCTCCCCTCACTTTCTCTCACCCATCTTTCTGACCATACTTATTATTTTGTCGTGGGGATGTTTAGGTTGTTGTGATGTTTAATTGCGAGTTGGAAGAGGTCTGTATGGGATGATGGACATGAAGGGATGATCGATCATTATCGATTCCTGTGTAAGAGGAATGATGTGTGTGTGTGTGTGTGTGTGTGTGTGTGTGTGTGTGTGTGTGTGTGTGTGTGTGTGTGGTGTGTATGTGAAGTGTGTGTTGTGTATGTGTGTGTGAAGTGTGTGTATGTGTTGTGTGTATGTGTGTGTAGTGTGTGTGTGTGTTGTATGTGTGTGTTTGTATGTGTGTGTGTAGTGTGTGTGTGTTGTATGTGTGTTTTGTGTGTTGTGTTGTGTGTGCGTGTTATTTATTTTATTTGTATTTATATATTTATTCTTTTATTTATTCTTTCATTTGGAGGATAATGGAATAAGCACTCATATGCTTTGTTTACATCCAGTCCCCGTGTGTATGCGGTTTTGTAAATTATGTCATCTGTTCCCACCAGCACACAACGGCCTACTCTTACGAAAAGCGCAACAGGATTTAATGTGTGCGCAAGATGTTCTGCGTGCGTTCGCACACGGGGCCTCGGTTTATAGTGTCATCCGAAGGATGTTGTGTATATGTGTGTGTGTGTGCGTTTGTGTGTGGGGTTTTTTTTCCATTCTTTTATATCGAGGATAATGGAATAAGCACTCATGTGCTTTTTTTACATCAAGTCCCCGTGTGTATGCGGTTTTGTAAATTTTGTCATCTGTTTCCACCGGCGTGTGAGTGCGTGCGTGCGTGCGTGCGTGCGTGCGTGCGTGCGTGTGTGTGTGTGTGTGTGTGTGTGTGTGTGTGTGTGTGTGTGTGGGGTGTGTGTGTGTGTGTGTGTGTGTGAAAGCTGTGTAGGTGGTGCTGGTTCGGTAGAGGATGTAAACAGTGTGAAACATTTCAGTTCTCTGTTGCTTGTGACGATGTTTATGTACGTCTTGTGAAGTGGTTGTTTTGTTCCGCCAGCTTGTCTTGTCTTGTCTGTCTGTCTGTTTGTATTGTCTGTCTGTTTGGTATGTTAGTCTGTGTGTCTATCCGTGCCTCTGTTTCAGACTGCTTGCTTCTCTCTTTTTGTCTCTGTCTGTCTCTCTGTCTCAAATGCTGTCTCTCATTTCTGTCTGTCTGTCTCTCTGCCCCTGTCTAACTGTCTGTCTCTCAATTTCTGTCTGTCATTGCCTCTGTTTCTGACTGTCTGTATGTCTGGTCTTTCTGAGTGTCTCTATCTCTGTCTATCTTGTCTGTTTGTCAGTCTCTCTCTCTCTTCTCTCTCTCTCTCTCTCTCTCTCTCTCTCTCTCTCTCCTCCTCCTCCTCTTCCTCCTCCTCCTCCTCTCTCTCTCTCTCTCTCAACTTGAAAAAGTATGTGAAATCTTATCTATAGCCCTTGGAAATAAAGATTATCAAATATTCTCTCTCTCTCTCTCTCTCTCTCTCTCTCTCTCTCTCTCTCTCTCTCTCTCTCTCTCTCTCTCTCTCTCTCTCTCCCTCCCTCTCTCTCAACTTGAAAAAGTATGTGAAATCTTATCTATAGCCCTTGGAAATAAAGATTATCAAATATTCTCTCTCTCTCTCTCTCTCTCTCTCTCTCTCTCTCTCTCTCTCTCTCTCTCTCTCTCTCCTCTCTCTCTCTCTCTCTCTCTCTCTGTAATTCTTGTAGGAAGTAATTTCACGTTTTGTGATTCGACAACTCTTTTCCGCCTGTGTTGATGGTAGTTACTGGTATAGCTTGTCCAGTGCTACCTTGTAGACTGGAACAGTGATGTGGTTTGTCGTTTCAGCCAGCATTCTGATTTATTGCGGGCAGAATTGCCGAGTGGTCAGAATGTTGTTCTCGTGAAGTTATAATAACTAAGGGCCCGGTTTCGAATCTTCACTAACCTGGTTGTTTTAGACAACTTTTCCCCTTGGAATTGACAATGGTACTGATTCTGAAAGACGTTCCATAACCTATGTGGTCGTAGGGGAGCGAGGCATCAGA
>CM054138.1:70806885-70814385 GCA_028751875.1 Rapana venosa
TGTCTGCCACTAAAAGCTGAACCTATGGAGCTGCTCTTGCTGAACAAACTTGTAGAGTGAGGGGTAAGTACTGTTGGATAACCAAGAACGCATGGCTGAAAAGAGAAAAAAAGTCAACACGAAAAGAAAACAAAGATGGAATGGAAAAAAAGAAGAAAGGTAGTTAAAGAGTTAAAAAAAATTAAGAAATTGGAGAAAAAACAGAGAGAATAGAAAACAGAAAGAGAAGTAAAAAAAAAGAAAGAGAAAGAACAAAAGTGATACAGATAAAAAGCCAAATAAATGGAAGAAAACGGCAAAGAGATAGACACTACAGAGTTACTAACAAAGAAAGGTGGCTGCAAGGAAGAAAAAAAAGAAAACAGACAGATTAAAAACAAGAAAGAAAGAAAGTAAAAGACAAGACAAGAAAACAAAACAAAACAAAAACCCCAATAAAGTAAGAAAAAAAGACAGACAGAAAGAAAACGAAAAGTACAACACCAAATAAAAAGGAAGAAGAGAAGAGAGACAGGGCAGAGAAAAGGAGGAACAAGAAAAGTACAAGAAAAAAAGAAAGAAGAAAAGAGATAGGAAGGCAGAGAAAAGGAACAGAAAATGGATCAAGAAGTCTGGCACTAAAAGCTAGGTATATGGAACCACCTTGTTTGTTTAGCGTTGAAGATAAAGTGGTGAACTTTGCTGGATAAAAAAAAATACAATACCATACGACAAGATAAATACAACGCAACACAACATCGCACAGTGCAATACAACGCAGCACAGCACAGAACAGCATAATACAACACGCTTCAATTCAATACGAAACAATACAACACAATACAAAGACAAGGTAATACAATACAATACAATACGAAACACTACACAACACTACACTACACTACACTACACTACACTACACTACACTACAATGCAAAACCATATGATACCATACGTTACAATGCAAAAGAATACAATACAATATTATGCAATACAATACAATACAATGTGCTACGATGCAATACAATACAGAACAATGCAACCCAATAAATAAATATAATACAACACGATACAATGAATCACAAAACAATACTATACTATACTATACTATACTATACTATACTATACTATACTATACTATACTATACTATACTATACTATACTATACTATACGATACGATACACTAAACTACACTACACTACAATGAGGAGGCGATACAATAAGGAGACGACAGAGGTGATACAATGAGGAGGTGATACAATGAGGAGGCGATACATTGAGGAGGTAATACAATGAGGAGGCGATACAATAAGGAGGCAATACAATGAGGAGGCGATACAATGAGGAGGTGATACAATGAGAAGGCGGTACAATATGGAGATGACAGAGGTGATACAATGAGGAGGCGGTACAATAAGGAGGTAATACAATGAGGAGGTGATACAATGAAAAGGCGGTACAATGAGGAGGTAATACAATGAGGAGGTGATACAATGAGGAGGTTATGCAATGAGGAGGTGATACAATGAGGAGGTGATACAATGAGGAGATGATACAATGAGGAGGTTATACAATGTGGAGGCGATACAATAAGGAAGCGATACAATGAGAAGGTGATAAAATGAGGAGGTGATACAATGAGGAGGTGATACAATGAGGAGGCGATACAATGAGAAGGTGATAAAATGAGGAGGTTATACAATGAGGAGGTGATACAATGAGGAGGCAATACAATGAGGAGGTGGTACAATGAGGAGGCAATACAATGAGGAGGTGATACAATGAGGAGGCGATACAATGAGGAGGCGATACAATAAGGAGGTGATAATGAGGAGGTGATACAATGAGGAGGCGGTACAATGAGGAAGTGATAATGAGGAGGTGAAGGAGGCCATACAAGAGTATCCTCACCACTTGATCAAGTAGGTCGAGCAAAATGAATCGCAGAGGATTTATTTATCACCATTCACGTAACGTCCCCAACTGCTTTCGGTATGAGAGAACATCCCGCCATTTGCGACATACCTTGATCTAGTTCAAACAGTTCAAGGAGCAGGACAGTCTACAAGTTCAGACTTCCCCATTTGACAGCGTGGGTTCCAGCCACCACCCAGCCACCCTGTCTGACAGAATGTCCACCCCCTACCCCCCCCCCCTCCTAACGTTAATATCAGTACTGATTCCACTCCCCCCAAAGTCCTTCAGAAGGGACTGTAAATCAAAGTCCTGTGTAGGATACACACATAATATAACATACTGCGTCTGCGTTAAAATCCGTTCTGCCCTATTTCGGAAGTGTGAGGTAATGCTTACTGGTAGGAACTGATAATATATTTTTAAAAACACATACACGCACGCATGCACACATACACACACACACACACACACACGCACACACACACACACACACACACACACACACACACACACACACACACACACACACACACACACACACACTGGTTGGTGTAATATTTTGATTTATCCCCGAAGTCGGAATGCAGTTACCTTAATGGTGGGGGGGGGAATGGTTGCATACACAAAACCTCACAATGGGTGAACCTTAGAACTCTAGCTGAGGCACAAACACACAATAATCTGTAGGAAACAAAATTTGGACATAGACAAAAGGGATAAACAACAGACAGGCAAATAGGGTAATGACACAGTCACCGAGATCAGACATCTCCGCTGGGACCTAAATATAACAACAACAAGTGCTAGGACACCAAGCTTTAACAAGGTGCGTGTGTGTGTGTGTGTGTGTGTGTGTGTGTGTGTGCATGTGTGTGTGTGTGCGGGGGCGCGAGCGTGCGTGTATGTGTGCATATGTGCGCGCGAGTTCGTGTGTAAGTGCGTGCGTGCGTGTGTGTATGTGTGTGTGTATGCAAGGCCTTTGTATGCAAGAAAGGAGGCGTGTAAACACTGTGACTGGCACCATCTTAGGCACGTCTCACACTAAGCTGTGAGTGACTGACTGACGGGTCCGCGGCACTTTTGATTAGGATTAGTGTGTCGAGCATGACGGCCTTGTTGGTGCGAGAGAGAGAGAGAGAGAGAGAGAGAGAGAGAGAGAGAGAGAGAGAGAGAGAGAGAGAGAGAGAGAGAGACATACAGACAGACAGACAGACAGACGGAGACAGAGACAGAGACAGACAGAATCAAATCAAATCAAAGCAAATGAAATCGACTTACAATTCCTTAATTTCGAACATAATAAATAAACACTCATGTGCTTTTTAACACCCAGTCCCAGAGAGAGAGAGAGAGAGGAGAGAGAGAGAGAGAGAGAGAGAGAGAGAGAGAGAGAGAGAGAGAGAGAGAGAGAGAGAGAGAAGAAGAGAGAGAGAGAGAAACAGACAGGCATGTAGGCAGGCAGACAGAGACAGAGAGAGACAGGAGACAGGGAGACAGAGAGAAACAGAGAGAGAGAGAGACAGAGAGAGGGAGAGACAGACAGACAGAGACAGACAGACAGACACAGGGAGACAGAGACCAAAACAGACAGACAAAACCAGAGATACAGAAACAGACTGAAGGTGTCATGTTTAATTCATGCATGAAGATCTTGGCCTCTCTCGAAAGGACACAGCAAACCTGACTCAGTCTGCTTACAGACACGACACGTCAGTTCTGATGGCCAGCTCGGAACGAGCGCCTTGAGAACAGCTAGCTTGCAGCACGTCATAGAAGATGATGAGATATGTATAATTATTTGATGTTAGGTTCTTCGGAAAATGGTATTGTGTAAAAACTATAAAGTATTTTCTATGTATTCCACTTCACCTGGCTAAAAGAAAGAAAACAAAACAAACGAAAATGCAAAGTGTTTACTTTCATCAAAAGATAGGCTGGTAATGATGGCGAATATGGCGTAAAAAGTCATTGTTCCAAACACCAAAAAGGTTTAAAGAAAACCCCTTAAAAAAGTTACAGTAAAGAAATTAAGGCAAAATGATTTCAAAACAAAACAAGCAAGCGCAACTATTATGCAGAAACCAATAAAACACAACAAACAAACAAAACTAATGCAGAAATTTTTTTAAAATAAAAAGCAAACCTTTGAAAACGAAGAAATTAAACATTTGAAAAAAGTTAATGATAGGACAAGCTCGGTTGAAAAGCAACATACACACTCACACACACACACACACACACACACACACACACACACACACACACACACACACACACACACACACACACACACACACACACACACACACACACACACACACACACACACACACTTAAGCGCGCGCGCGCCAAAGAGAAATCAAACTATAAAAGAGAAAAACCCCTCTGGCACTAATGAAATAAGTGCGTATTGTTTGTAAAGTTTTTGTGTTCTGTAACATCATTACATGAAGAGTGAAACAAGACACAGATGCTCGTACTCGTGATAATGGTCCATCGCCGGAATAGGGAAAAAACCCCACACGTATCATGTGTGTGCCTCAGGGAGTTTTCTAAAGAGTGCACAGTTTACTTTATTTTTTCTAAAACAAACACAAACATTGTTAGCTCGTAAATTTACCTAGCATAAAAGCATTTCCTGTGCATTCTTAAAATGAGCAAGCTGGTTTTATCAGTGGCAGACCCTTTAGTGCTAGTTGTGCCCCTCTGAACTTCCTGCTAGATTCTCTTCTTTCTTCTCTGATAAAATCCGCAACATTCGCTCCAGATTTGATCAGACTTCTTTCTACCCTATGTCTCCTGATCCCCAATTCACTGGCACTCCTCTCCTTTTCTTTCATCAAACATGCGAGAAAGAAATCAAGTCGATTCTGAAAGAAATGACAATAAAATCATGTGATCTTGATCCTATACCTGCTTCTCTTTTTACTCAGTACCTTTCACACATTATATCCACTATCACAAAACTAGTAAACTCATTACTTCTTTCAGGAATTGTTCCAACTGCTCTAAAAACTGCAATAGTTACACCTTTACTCAAAAAGCACGAGCTCGATCCTAACACTCTGAAGAATTATAAACATGTATCTAACCTACCGTTCATCTCTAAAGTCCTTGAAAAAGTTGTTCTGAAACAACTCAACAGCCATCTTCACTCAAATAGTCTTCTTCCTGAGTTTCAGTCTGCCTATCGCGTCAACCACAGCACCGAAACCACGCTAGTTCACACCTTAAACACGCTTTTACACGCCTCTGACTCAGGAAAAATCTCCCTTCTTACTCTTCTAACTTATCTGCAGCCTTGGACACTATAGACCACTCAATTCTTCTCTCCCGTCTCCTAAAAACGTTTGGTATTAAAGGCACAGCCCTCACCTGGTTCAGTTCATACCTTACTGGCCGATTCCACACAATTGCAGCAAACAAGATTCAATCAACACCTGCCAAACTGGAATGTGGAGTCCCACAGGGATCAGTTCTCGGCCCTGTTCTTTTCTCTCTCTCTACACTGCTCCTTTTTCACATATAATAAATCGTTATCAGATCAACCATCATTTCTATGCAGATGACTCTCAGATTCTTAGCAGTGATACTCCTGAAAATCTGCCTTCTATCTTGATTAATATGTCCTACTTCCTTCAAGATCTTTTAAATTGGATGATATTTAATATATATATTTATTTATTCTTTTATATCGAGGATAATGGAATAAGCACTCATGTGCTTTTTTTATATCCCGTCCCCGTGTGTATGCGGTTTTGTAAATTTTGTCATCTGTTTCCACCGGCACACAATGGCCTACTCTTCGGAAAAGCGGAACAGGATTTAACGTGTGCGCAAGATGTTCTGCATGTGTTCGAACACGGGGCCTCGGTTTAAAGTCTCATCCGAAGGACTTTGACATTCAGTTCGATATTTTTGTCAAGCTGGGAAGAAAGGGCGAGGCTGGGAATCGAACTCAGAACCTCACGGTTTACTTGTTGGCAGGCGAGCGTCTTAACCATCCCCCTTCCTTCCTTAGAATAAGTTACAGCTGAATGCAGATAAAACCTAAGCCATGCTTGTAGGGACCAAACACAAACTCTCTTCCATCACAACAGCTTCAATAGAATTCGGCAATACATCTGTCCCTCTATCCACTGCTGTGAAATATCTAGGGGTCGTTATCGACAACACACTCTCCATGCAAAAAATTATCACCCAAACCTGCTAGTCGTGCTACTATCAATTACGGCGCATCAGTGCAGTTTGAAAGTACCTGTCCACTGATGTAACATCCAAACTAGTCACGTCTCTCATTCTCTCATGTCTGGACTAGTGCAATTCTCTTCTGGCTGGTCTTCCAGCATCAATCCACTCCCTTCAACGTATACAAAACTCTGCAGCTTGACTAGTCCTCAGAAAGAAAAAATCTTAGCACATTAATCCTCTCCTGCAATCTCTCCACTGGCTGCCTGTGCCACAGAGAGTAAACTATAAGATTAGTACTCTTTGTTACAAATGCCTCCACAAAACAGCACCTTCCTACCTCTGTGAATGTCTTCACCTGTACACTCCTTCTCGTTCCCTCCGCTCTGCTGCAGATACCGTGTGTTTAAGAATACCTAGATTCAACCAGTCCACCGTTAGCCATCGCTCTTTCTCGATTTCTGGTCCATTGATCTGGAATGACCTCCCTCTCCCCTTCGCCAAAAGCCTTCTTATGACGCTTTTAAATCCCGCCTCAAGACACATTTATTTTAAACCTAAGATTCTCCCCTCTGGTTCCATCTCATTTTTGTCCCTGCCCTCAACAGCCAAAACCCCATCACCCTGCCAGAGTGTATAACCTTTATGTGCGTGCGTTCGTGTGTGTTTATACATTTGAATTTGTAAAATCTATTAATTGTAACTGGATGCATGTGAATAAATAGGGTGAACAAAAGCGCTTTGATTTGTTTGTTTTTTTACAAGATATGGTGCAGTATAAATTCCATGTATCATCATCATCATCATCATCATCATCATCATCATCATCATCATCATCATTATTATTATTATTATTATTGTTGTTATTATTATTATCATTATTGTTGTTATTATTATCATCATCACATCATCATCATCATCATCATCATCATCATCATCATTATTATTATTATTATTATTATTATTATTATTATTATTATTATTATTATTATTATTATTATTATTATTATTATTATTATTATTATTATTATTATTTACAGACTTTAAAAATATATAATCTGAATCATTAGTTTGAAAGAAGACTTTTTATCAGAATCGTCGAATTCCATACATTTTTTCTTACAAAAATTGTTTTGTCTTGTAGCTGACTTTATACGCACAACGTATGAAAACAAAATCTATGAGCAAGGGCCAATATATCCAATTGATTTTTCGTAAACTATGTTATCAGTGGAAGCAATACAAGAAGTTTTTGACAAGTTTGCAGTTTTGCAAGGTTGCCGCCCAGGTGATCGTATTTTGCATCATCTATTCTAGTCTGAGGGCCTGAATTGCACAGGAAATAAGCCTACAAATTTATCTATTTTTGGGGGACACATTTCTCACATGAAAATAAAGACAGCAACTTGTTTCAA
>CM054138.1:70821885-70834385 GCA_028751875.1 Rapana venosa
GACCGTTTGCGCGCGTTGGCTTCAGTACAGTCCCCTAGTTCAACCGGCTGTAAATGGGTACCTGCCCTCTTTAGGGTCAGGGAAGGTAAAGCAGCGAGGGAGAGGAGATGGGCACCGCCCTCAATATGCTGGCCCCCTAGAGAAGTGAGGTCTCTGACGCCTCGCTCCCCAACGACCTTACAGGCTATTGGACACCTTTACCTTTACAATTGTCAGCATTATCTATGTGAGGTCCAGTATCCCGGGTCATTCTTCTCCCAGTGTTGTTGTTTGCTCTGTGTTCTTTGTGCAAGTTTCCGAAAAGCTGTCTGTAGCCTGTCATCTCAAGTGTGCTCATCTATACTTCGAGCTCTGCTGTTAGTCTTCGAGCCTTGCAGGCGTAAAGTGGACTGGCGCATGAAACCTCTATCATCATGCATATCTTTATTTTTAAAGCATGAAAGCTGAAAGGAAAGCTGACACACCCTGATGCACTATTATGAAAAACAACCCTACCTGGAGCTTGTGATAATGGGAAACATCACCACATTGATAAAATAAGGATTTAAAAGAAAAGCAGCAAAAGCGTCAATACAGCACAGTATGATTTGTGCCTGTTACATAAAAAACAATGCAGCCAAACTGTAATGCCTGTATCTCGAGTTGAACATTGTAACAACGAAAGGGTCCACTTACAGATCTATAGGAGAGAACATGGTGGAAGACAGAAGCATGACATGACATGGCATGACACGGCGTAGATGGCACAGCATGGCATGTCATGGCCTGTCATGGTATTGTATTGTATTGTATTGCATTGCATTGTCCTGTATTGCATTCTAATGTATTGTATCGCGTTGTATTGCATTGCATTGTATTGCACTGCATTACAGGCTATTGCATAACATTACATTACATTGTATTTTATTGTATTGCATTGCAATGCATTGTTGACACATGCTATAAAACACACTCAACTTTCAGGGGTAAACACATTCAAACACATTGAGAGAGAGAGAGAGAGAGAGAGAGAGAGAGAGAGAGAGAGAGAGAGAGACACACACACACACACACACACAGACAGGGACACAGAGAGGTAGACAGACAGATACAGACAACAGACAGCAGACTAAAAGTTCAAACAAAAACTGAAAACAATAAAACACATAGACTAACAACACCCATCACTGGCTCTCACCCACACATAACTGGCGCGGCTTTACGCAGCGAGCGTGCACGTGCTATAGTGGTTGACCCAGAGCGCGCTGAACAGCAGAGAGAGAGAGAGAGAGACAGAGACAGAGACAGAGAGAGACAGAGACAGAGACAGAGAGAGACAGAGACAGAGAGAGACAGAGAGAGAGACAGAGAGAGAGAGACACAGAGAGAGACAGAGACAGAGAGAGAGAGACAGAAAGACAGAGACAGAGAGAGAGACAGAGACACAGAGAGAGACAGAGACAGAGAGAGAGACAGAGAGAGACAGAGAGAGAGACAGAGACAGAGAGAGACAGAGACAGAGAGAGACAGAGACATAGAGAGAGAGACAGAGACAGAGAGAGACAGAGAGAGAGAGAGAGAACGATAAACTCTGAGGGAGAGAGAGAGAACTCTGAACTCGTTGAGAGAAGAGAGAGAGAGAGAGAGAGAGAGAGAGAGAGAGAGAGAGAGAGAGAGAGATGAATTGAAAGAGAGAACTCTGAACTCTTTTAGAAAGAGAAAGAGAGAGAGAGAGAGAGAGAGAGAGAGAGAGAGAGAGAGAGAGAGAGAGAACTCTGAACTCAGAGACAGACAGACAGAGAGACAGACAGACATACAGACAGACAGACATACAGACAGAGACAGACTCATAGAGAGAAAGAACATAGAGGATACGAAGAAACTGAGGTGGTAGAGAAAAAAAAACACCCACCCCCCAAAACAAAAAATTTTCCTCTGAAAACCTTGCTGGATAGATCCGTGCGTCTTAGGATGCTGCGAGCAGCAATAGCAGCAGCAGCAGCAGCAGGCGGCTAGGCAGTGGCGCTGTTTGCGGCTGTCGTCTCGTCATGGGCACGCGGAGTGATCTGTTGAGCTTGCTGATGTCACAGCGACTGACTGACGTAGCAGGAGCTGTCCAACAGCTCGGAGCTGTCGTGTTGGTAGTGACTGGAGGTGTTGTGTTACATAGGAATGACATACTGTACGTGTGACAGCTCGCCATTGGCTGGCGCGTGTCTGTGTGTGTGTGTCTGTGTGTAGTGTACACGAGTATGGTGCCAGCTTGTTTATCATCGGTTCTTATTGCACGTGTTGAATAGTTGCTTCTTCTTGGTTTTTTGTTCTGTTTCTTTCTTTTTTTCTTTCTTTTTTCTTTCTTTTTTTTTTCTGTGTTTTTTGTTGTTGAAAAAAACGAAGAAAAAAAAGTTTTCTTAGTTTTATCATTCTTGTCTCGTGTTGCATTTTGCTGTTAGTTTTTTTTTAATGTGGGTTTTTTTTTGTTTGTTTCTTTCTTTTTTCTTGCTTTCTCTTTCTTTTCATTTTTTTATTTTCTTTTTTCTTATCTTTCTTTCTTCTTTTTTTTTTGTTATTTTCTTTTTTTTGTCTTTCTCTTTCTTTTCTGTTTTTTTTAAAGCTCGTTTTTTTTACATTTTTTCGTTTTCATAAAAGTCTTCCGCAGCAGGTTTTTTTTCACCAGCGGATTTGCTTATGCAAGATATTATTTTTTTTATATTATTATTTTTATGGTTACGCTATGCATATCTTTTACAAATGTTAGTCTTTTGTTTATTTTACGTTATTTCTTAGCCAGCTCATAAATTAGTTTGTCAGCAGTTCTATATTATATTTTGTTAATTTATGTCAAAACCCCTTTAGGTACATTTATTTGTATATGCTCATGTATCTATTTATTTTATTGTTTCTAAACGCAATGGCTCAGCGGACGAAGACTGAATAAAAGATTAAGGAGTCATCACGTCACTGGTTCAAATCTCGCTGGATTACTGATGGTGATTTTTATATGTATGTATTCTTGGTCTTTTAAAGCAATATCCCAGATCAAGCTATGTGCAGTACTTTTCGTGTGTGTGCGCGCATGCTCAAGCTAACATAATTATGCACGATAAAGATTGCTAGTTTGTGTCAGTTTTTTGGCGGGGGGAAGAAAATAAAAGGAAAGCAAAAAGTCTACCAATTATTTACCTCAGGCTCTGGCGGTACAGTGCATTATGTGGTGGTCAACTATTTGTTAGATTAGTAAAAAAAAAAAAATGATGTGGCGTATGGGCAATCTTTTTGGGGACGGAGTAGCTCAGTGGTCAGAGCACTCGCTTTTGCCAGCCAAGTTAAGCAGCATCCAACGTGGTTACTCCTTGGATGGTTGACCGTTTGCGCGCCTTGGATTCAGTACAGTACCCCAGTTCACCCAGCTGTAAATGGGTACCTGTCCTCTTTAGGGTCAGGGAAGGTAAAGCAGCGAGGGAGAGGAGATGGGTGTTGCCCGCAATATGCTGGCCCCTAGAGAAGTGAGGTCTCTGATGCCTCGCTCCCCTACGACCACCTATGTTACGGGACGCCTTTACCTTTTTACCTTTATGGTCAAGCTGGGAACCAGTAGCACAAGCATTCCCAGCATGCATCCAACTGTAAGGAGAGAGATAGACTCCGCCAGGTTCAACTTGCCCACAATATACTGTCTGATATTAACTATTCAGTGCAGTGTTCCAACGACTCCTCAAGGAGTTAAGGGATACGTCAGCTCTGACCAGTTCATGGTGTAATGACTGTGTGGAGGTGTTCTCTCTCTCTCTCTCTCTCTCTCTCTCTCTCTCTCTCTCTCTCTCTCTCTCTCTCTCTCTCTCTCTCTCTCTCTCTCTCTCTCTCTCTCTCTCTCTCTTCGAGCTGAATGCTATTTCTCTGAAATAGACAAGATAGATAGGTAGATAGGTAGGTAGATAGATAGTAGGTAGATAGATAGGTAGATAGATAGATAGGTAGGTAGGTCGACAGATAGATGAATACAGTGATAGATAGATGGGTAGATAGATAGACAGATAGAATAGAAGATAGACAGATAGACAGATAGATAATATATACGTAGATAGATATAGGGTAAATAGATAGAAGATGATAGTAGATAGATCAGACAGATAGACAGATAGGAGGGACAGAGATGACAGACGATAGATAAATAGATAGATAGATATATGGATAAATAGATAGAAAATTATCGATAGATAGATAGCTGACTGATTATACGAATAAGGACTGAAATAATAAAATAATAGCTAGGTAAAGAAACAAACAAAACCGTCGCTTCTCCAGGCCTCTTCTGCTCCTCATGTTACGACAGATAATTGGAGTTGGCCTTTTAAGGAAAATCTTATTTATTTATTTATTTATCTTTTCATTTATTTATTCATTTGTCCATCTTTATACATTGTCCACTTACTTATACTGACGAAATGATTGCTCTTTCCATTTGTTTCAGGAGCCTGTGCATTTATTTCATTGTGAAACAGCATTTATTTCTTGGTTTGGCTGTTTCCTTACTTGTTTGTTTCTTTTTGTTTATTTATTCAATTCGCTTATTCATTTGTTCTGTATCTTTATTTGATTCTGTATCCATTGAATTATGTTTTGTGGCTATTTTTTTGCTTGTCTCTCTTTTGCCGTTACATTTCTATCGATATCTTCTTTTCAGTTGATAGGAAGTATCTTGCAGTTTCAAGATTTTCTTTTATATTTTCAATGTGCTTTAGTTTCCAAGAGTCACAATCGATATTCTACGGACCTTGTGATGGTGGTAGTTTATGACGTACTTCGGTTATTTATGACGTCCTTCACGTGACCTATGTTTACGTCATTCATTCCCAAAGCGTAAGTATTCATATCTTATTTTTCTTTCTGCATGAAAAGGTCAAAGTGGACTTAGCTTAAGGAGATGTTGAGTAAACAAACTCAGGTAGCAGTATGCAGGAATAGTATATACAGAAAATGCAAAAGAAATTTGATACATTCACAACATCGTGTGCTTTCAGGTTTGTTTTCTTTTTCTTCTGAGCATACACACGCAGCTCATGCTTGCACGCATGCACGTAAGCAGCCTATGCTTACATGGATATATATGTACATGCACACACGTAAGTGAATGTATGTACGAACGCATGCATGCTTTGCAAGTGCGCATGCTCGTGCGCGCGCGTTGCGCGTACATGTCCTCAAAAATGTGTACACATGCACACACACACTATGCACGCACACACATATGCATGCATGCAAACATAAATTATATGCACAAACACGCTCACAGGCACACACGCACACACCGCACACACACACACTCTCTCTCTCTCTGTCTGTTCGCGCACGCGCACGCGCGCGCGCACTCACTCACACACACACACACACGCACACACACACACACACGAGAGAGAGAGAGAGAGAGAGAGAGAGAGAGAGAGAGAGAGAGAGAGAGAGAGAGAGAGAGAGAGAGAGTCAGGCAGACAGAGACAGAGACAGACAGACAGACAGAGAGAGACAGACAGACAGACAGAGAGACAGAGACAGAGACAGAGACAGACAGACACACAGACGGACAGACACATGGATGTGCTGATGCCAGTAGGCACCCACGCCCACAAGTTTATCTGTCATTGCACGTTTTCTCTCCTCTCTGGCTCCATCTTTAGTCTCTGTCTACCTGCTTGCAAGCCTTTCTGTCTGTCTGTCTGTCTGTCTGTTTGTCTGTTTGTCTGTCTGTTGTCTGTCTGTCTGTCTGTCGGTCTGTTTGTATGTCTGTCTGTTGCTCTATCTGTCCTGACTCAGTTTGTTTCTCTTGATCTGTCTGTCTGTCTGACTGTCTCTCTCTCTGCCTGTCTGTTTCTCTCTGTCTGTCTGTGGTAGTCTGCCTATCTGTCTGTCTCTGTCTCTGTGTCTGTCTATCTGTGTCTCTGTCTCTCTGTGATATGTCTCTGTCTGTGTTAGTCTGCCTGTATCTCTGTCTCTGTCTGTCTGTCTCTGTCTCTGTCTGTCTGTCTGTCTCTGTCTGTCTGTCTGTCTGTCTGTCTCTGTCTCTCTCTCCCTCTCTCTCTCTCTCTCTCCTCTCTCTCTCTCTCTCTCTCTCTGGACTGAAATATACAGCAACCCTTACCCCTCATCCTTATTTTACCATACATCCCTGTTTGCCAAACATAGTACCTAGTCGTGGGTCTTTCAGACCTATGGTCATCTGTTTAGGACAAAAGTATCGATTAAACGCCGTATTTCACCTACAATGTCTCTCAGACCTATATGGTCATCTGTTTAGGACAAAACCATCAATTACACGCCGTATTTCAACTTAAATGTCTCTCAGACCTATGGTCATCTGTTTAGGACAAAAGCATCAATTAAACGCCGTATTTCACCTTAAATGTCTCTCAGACCTATGGTCAGCTGTTTAGGACAAAAGTATCAATTAAACGCGTATTTCACCTAAAATGTCTCTCAGACCTATGGTCAGCTGTTTAGGACAAAAGTATCAATTAAACGTGTATTTCACCTAAAATGTCTCTCAGACCTATGGTCGTCTGTTTAGGACAAAAGTATCAATTAAACCCCGTATTTCACCTAAAATGTCTCAGACCTATGGTCATCTGTTTAGGACAAAAGTATCAATTAAACGCCGTAATCCACCTAAAATGTCTCTCAGGCCTATGGTCAGCTGTTTAGGACAAAAATATCAATTAAACGCCCTATTTCACCTACAATGTCTCTCAGACCTATGGTCATCTGTTTAGAACAAAAGTATCAATTAAACGGCGTATTTCACCTGAAATGTCTCTCAGACCTATGGTCATCTGTTTAGGACAAAAGTATCAATTAAACGCCTTATTTCACCTGAAATGTCTCTCAGACTTATGGTCATCAGTTTAGGACAAAAGTATCAGTTAAACGCCGTATTTCACCTAAAATGTCTCTCGGGCCTATGGTGAGCAGTTTAGTACAAAATTATCAATTAAACGCCCTATTTCACCTACAATGTCTCAGACCTATGGTCATCTGTTTAGGACAAAAGTATCAATTAAACGCCGTAGTTCACCTAACATAAAACCTGATGGGACTGACTACGCAGACTGGGTTAACCTCCTCTTCTTGTGCTTTAAACATGAAAGCAATAGTGTAGAACAGTTAAATCTGTGGGCCTGCTACAGGATAGCCTAGTAGTGAGAGCTATGAGCCCGTGATCTGACGGTCGGGGTTTGAGCTACCACCCGGGCACCTGTTCAAGGGGTCCCCCCCCCTAGAGTTTTAAAATTTAAAAATAAATATTTTTCTTTTATATTGAGGATAATGGAATAAACACTTATGTGCTTTTTTACATCCAGTTTCCGTGTGTATGCGGGTTTTTTGTAAATTCTGTCATCTGTTCCCACCGGCACACAATGGCCTACTCTTACGAAAAGCGGAACAGGATTTAACGTGTGCGCAAGATATTTTGCGTGCGTTCGCACACGGGGCCTCGGTTTGTAGTCTCATCCGAAAGACTTTTGAGGAGAGTGAAGTCGGCACTGATGTGAACTCCATGGGAAAATATCCCCCTTGAACGGGAATCGAACCCGGGTCGTCAGATTGCGAGCGCAATGTTCTAACCACTAGGCTATCCCGTCCCCTCTTAACATCAGTACTGACTCGACTGTTCCGGCAACTCCTGCGACGGGACTGGAACCATGCGTGTCGGCGATTGCCTTTCCAGTGGACCATTCCAGCGACGTGGAGAGGAAGGGGGGTCTTCTGCATGGGTAACAGCTTGCCCTCCATACTTACTTACTTTAAGTACCCAGGCTTTGTGCTCTGGAGAATGAACACCCAGAGCGCAAGTCCATAGTTTTACGAGACTGACGATGCCTGCTACTACGATGATGACTGAACTCAACTCCCCCGAAAGTCCTTAGGGATGAGACTATACACCGAGGCCCCGTCTGCAAACGCCCAATACAACATATTGCGTGCACGTGAAAAGCCTTATCTACCTTGCGAAAGAGAAGGCACTTTGTGCTGGTAAGAACGAATGACAAAAAACAACCAAAAAATATACCACACCACCACCACCACCACCACCACCACCACCACCACCACCACCACCACCACCACCACGGTGTCATGTTTAGATATCACTCCTCGAAGTCGAAATGGGGGTACCTTAGTGGTAGGTAAAAAACGGTCACATACACACAAAACAATGTCACCATTGATCAACCGCGAAGCTTTAGACGATCAGTGAAAAAAATGGACGATCAGTGAAAAATGAACGATCAGTGAAAAATAGACGATCAGTGAAAAAAATGGACGATCAGTGAAAAATAGACGATCAGTGAAAAAAATGACGATCAGTGAAAAAAATGGACGATCAGTGAAAAAATGGACGATCAGTGAAAAAATGGACGATCAGTGAAAAAAGAGACGAGACGATCAGTGAAAAAAGAGACGATCAGTGAAAAAATAAACTATCAGTGAAAAAATAGACGATCAGTGAAAAAATGGACGATCATTGAAAATATGGACGATCAGTGAAAAAATGGACGATCAGTGAAAAAATAGACGATCAGTGATAAAATAGACGATCAGTGAAAAAATATACGATCAGTTAAAAAACAATCCTTTACCAAGTATTGGAAATCTGGATGTGTTATATTCATGAAACATGAATAGGAATCTTTAAAAGCAACACTCATTTATATATTCATTAACTTACGATAAAAAGAATGTAACCAATCACAGGCAATTTCAACGAAACGCAAATCGAATTCCAGAAATCCTTGAATTATTGAGTAATTTTGACAGAATTTTTTTCTCAAATGATTGATACATCTACGAGGCCTAGAAAGTCGATAAAGGTTCAGCCAATATCAAACAAAAAGAATCAAGGACACAACACCGCGCGCGCGCGCGTGCACGCACGCACGGACGCACACAACACACAAACACACACACAGATGCAGCGTTTGTAGAATGAAGGAATTAATGAATGAATAAAGTAATGAAGGACGAAACGAACGAACGAACTAACGAATGAATGAATAAATGAACGAATGAATAATCTTTAATGCACAAGAAGGAAGATTTTAAGCCAAACCTAGCCTTACAATTTGTCGCCTTGTAAACATACCTACATCAACACAACAACTAAAACGTAGAAATTTATTGGCGTGGGGTGAGGGTGGGGGTTGCACACATAATACAGTCTAAACAATACATTACTATCAACTTACCCTTTAAAACCACCACCACCACCACCACTTCCCTCCCCTACATACACATACACACGCTCGCACATACATGCAAAAGGCATTTAAAAGAATGATAAAGGCAATACATCTTCAAAAACGTGGAATAGAATAAAACAGATAAAGCCACTTATATTAGAGAGAGAGAGAGAGAAGAGAGAAGTCAGAGACAGAGAGACAGACAGAGAGAGAGAGAGGGAGAGAGACAGAGACAGACAGACAGAGAGTAAGGCAGACAGACAGACAGAGAGAGAGAGAGGGAGAGAGAGACAGACAGACAGAGAGAGAGAGAGAGAGAGAGAGAGAGAGAGAGAGAGAGTAGGTAAACAATTAAAAGAATAACTTGTTGCATGTGTTAGAGTAGGATGAATGCAAGCGCTTTAATTTGTTTTTGCAATATATAGTGCTATATAAATTCCATTTTTTATTATTAATGATATTCCTTCTGCTATTTTTTACAACATATTCATCAGGAAAAGAAAAGACAACTGTGTACAAGAAAACAAATGAGAATGCCGGCACACACTCTGAAGATAAACTGACTATAAATAAATAATGACCTCTAATTGCACCATCTGAACTGGTTCCTCGAAAAAAATAAACAAATCATGCTTTGGAACAAGGTATTCCGATCCATTCCTCTTCCATAGTTAAAGCCCAAACAAAGACCCTCCTCCCCCAATAACCCCCCCAAAACACAACAACAGCTATTAACAACATCCCAAACCCCGACAGATAACAAAGTTCTTATCCTGACAAAACGACAACATAGCAAAACCTCTTCAGAAAACTTTTTTTTGGGTATCTTCCAAGGATTTAGAAAGAAGATCCTGAATACAAATACCAAAGAATCTATAAACTATAGCGGATACTGTATAACAAAGAAAGAAAGCAGATTTCAAACAAAAGGGATTTCAAGAAATTTGCAGTAAGAATGTTGTTATTGTTGTTGTTGTTGCATTAGTAACCTCTGTTTCAAATGTCTTCACAAATCTCCACCCTCTTATCTCTGCAACTGTCTTCACCTGTACACTCCATCCCGTTCCCTTCGCTCAGCCGCAGATACTCTGTGCTTTCAAACACCCAGATTCAAGCAAACCACTGTCGGCGTCGCTCTTTTTCTATTTGTGATCCATTAACCTGGAATGGCCTCCCTCAATCCCTCCGCAAAAAGCCTCCATTTGATACTTTCAAAATCCAGCCTTAAAACACACTCACTTCCTAAGAAAGGAAGGGGGCAGGATGGTTAAGACGTTCGCCTGCCAACAAGTAAACCGTGAGGTTCTGGGTTCGATTCCCAGCCTCGCCCTTTCTTCCCAGTTTGACAAAAATGGAACTGAATGTCAAAGTCCTTCGGATGAGACTATAAACCGAGGCCCCGTGTGCGAACGCATGCAGAACATCTTGCGCACACGTTAAATCCTGTTCCGCTTTTCGAAAGAGTAGGCCATTGTGTGCCGGTGGGAACAGATGACAAAATTTACAAAACCGCATATACACGGGGACTGGATGTCAAAAAGCACATGAGGGCTTATTCCATTATCCTCGATATATAAAAAGATGTACCCCTCATAATCTATCCATAAAATTTAACAGTAATTCCCGTCTCCATCACAATGACTAAGCGTGCTGTGCACGCGTGCGGGCGCGTATTGTTGATTTTTGTTCATTTTATTTATGTGCGATTGTATGAATGCAAATTATTTGAATGTTCATGCTTTTATTTGTAGGTTCACCAAATTCGGTGGTATATAATTCCATACATTACTAATATTATTATCAAGCAGTTCAATTCAGTATTCTACTCTGATATATGAATGGCAGATCAGATCGATTACCTACCTTTGTTTTTCAGTAGCCTTAGGCGTCTGTTAACATACCTCATCGAATTTTACTCAATGATCATCAACGCCATAATTCTTTTTATTCTTTGCATTTATCTTCGTCTTCGCACTCTTCTTATTCCGTGACACACTCTCAATGCAAAAATTCATCACCCAAACCTTCCAGTCGTGCTACTATCAACTGCGGCACATCAGTGCAGTTCGAAAGTACATGTCCACTGATGCAACATCCAAACTAGTTACGTCTCTCATTCTTTCACGTCTTGACTATTGCAATTCTCTTCTGACTGGTCTGCCAGCATCATCTATCCACTCCCTTCAACGTATACAAAACTCTGCAGCTCGACTAGTCCTCAGAAAGAAAAAAATCTTAGCATATAACTCCTCTCTTGCGATCTCTCCACTGGTTGCCTGTGCCACAGAGAGTAAACTATAAGATCAGTACCCTCTGTTACAAATGTCTCCATAAAACAGCACCTTCCTACCTCTGTGAATGTCTTCACCTGTACACTCCTCGTTCCCTCCGCTCTGCTGCAGATACCTTGTGCTTAAGAATACCTAGATTCAACCAGTCCACTGTTGGCCATCGCTCTTTCTTTGTTTCTGGTCCATCAATCTGGAATGACCTCACTCTCTCCCCTTCGTCAAAAGCCTTCTTATGATGCTTTTAAATCCGCCCTCAAGACACATTTATTTCAAACCTAAGATTCTCCCTTCTTGTTCCATTGTTTCATTTTTGTCCCTGCCCTCAACAGCCGAAACCCCATCACCCTGCCGAGTGTACAACCTTTATGTGTGTGCGTGAGTGTGTATGTGCGTGCGTGCATGCGAGCGTGTGTAGTATTCATTTTAATTTGTAAAAAAACAAAAACAAAAAACCCCAACAAAACAAGCTATTAATTGTAGCTGGCTGCATGTGAATGAGTAGGATGAATGAAAGCGCTTTGATTTTTTTTAAAGCAAGATATAGCGCTATATAAATTCCATTATTATTATTATTATTATCATGTCCTCTTCTCCCTCTTCTCTTTTCCCCCCTTATTTTTCTCCTTGTAATCATTAATTTCATGTCTTCCCTTTTTGCCATATAAATGGATTTAATATCATTTTATGCACTAATTCACACACATATATCTTTTAAAACACAAGTTTCCAGCTTGCTAATTTTAGCTCAGACCAGGATGTTTTACTAGTTCAGAATTGAATCACTGTCTTGAAACGCGGAAAGCGTGTAAGCCAATCTTGTTGAAGTGAAATTGGCTTGTCACAAAGAGATGTATGCTGTGTCGAATTCTCGCTGTTTTATTGAATACGGCTGTATGGTTGTCTGTCTGTTTGTTCATCGCGCTGTATGTCTGTTCTGTATGGATAAGTAGCGTGAAGTCTGGTATAGTTTGAAAACGACTGGAGTCGACTCGCATATTAGTCT
>CM054138.1:70839385-70844385 GCA_028751875.1 Rapana venosa
AAGAAGGAAAATGCAAAGAAGAATGCAAAGAAGGGGGAACAAGAAGACAACAACAAGGACAACACAGGAAGAAGAATGCAAAGAAGAATTCGGAGAAGAATTGTGAGGAAGAATGCAAAGAAGAATGCAGAAAAATGCAAAGGAGAAGCAGAAGCTCGAAAAGGAAGAAAAATACGAAGACGAAGAATGCAAAGATTGCAAAGAAAAAGATGGCAAAGAAGAAGAGAAAGAAGAAGAGTAACAACAAGAACAACTACAACAACAACAACAAGAATTAAGAAGAAGAAGAAGAAGGCGTAGGTACCGCTGATATTCCCGCAGGCCAAAGCCAAACATTGACGAGGTACATGGGGGTATGATTATGGCTTCAGTTTGTCTCTGCCCTACTGTTGTTCCCAGCCCCAAAGTGGGGGAGACTATTGCACACTCACAGGCTTCTGTCCTGGCGTATCGTGTAGTGTGTGTGTGTGTGTGTGTGTGTGTGTGTCTGTGTACGTGTGTGTGCGTGTGCGTGCGTGTGTGTGTGTGCGTACGTTCGTGCACGGGTGCGCGCTTGTGTGTGTATCAGAGTGTGTGTTTGTGTAAATGTGTGGGTGTGCGTGCGTGCACACGTGCGCGCTTGTGGGTGCGTGCGTGCGTGTGTTCATGCATGAATTTGTGAGTGCGTGTGTGTGCGTGCGTGCGTGTGTTTGTGTGCGCGCATGTATGCGTGTGTGTGCTCAATTTTGTCCTAGATTTTTATGGTGGTGCTACTGCATGTTAACTCGTTCTTCAACACTACATCATGCCAGTCCGTTTCTGAAGCCACAATGCAGCTACCTTTATGGTGGATAACAACGTTTGCACGCGCAAAATCTCAGCATTGGTGGCTGGTTCCTAGAGCTGTAACTGAGGAACAAACAACAACAAAACAACGAAAAATATCAATTGTCTTCATCAAAGAGATCATTTGTCAAAGGCTATGAGAAAATAGTAAAGACGGAACCTTTCAAGGACTACTCTTGAGGTATTCTTCAATGAGGAAGATCATTCCTTTTCAGGACTTGAGTCCAGGCTGGTTTTTTTGTTTCCTTGATAAACATTCCGTTAAAGATTCTGGTTTGTAATTTAATCGTCGCCTTTTCCCGGTACATCTCAGCGAGACACTTGTCGTCATTCAGCAGTTTGTCTACTCCAATCCAGTTGTACTGTTTATATATAGCCCCGACAACCAAAGAGATCACATCAGAGCTATTGCCTTCTTAAAGCTCAAATCTCATGATAAAACCAATGCAGCCGTAGACAGGCTAAAACAAGATCAAAACCAGCTCTTCGGGCGTTCTTCCTATCACTCACTTCCCTAACAAACCATGAGAGTCAGCCCAGGATGGTAATTGTATTGTTGGAAAACCACTTAAACGACACAAACAAGCCAGTACACGAGTACCCCCAAAACAGCGGTGTTTGTAATAATAGTAATAATAATAATAATATATGGAATTTATATAGCGCTGAATCTTGTAAAACAAACAAATCGAAGCGCTTGCACTCAAATCATTTACGCGCATGCAACTTTCCTCAAATATAATAAATAGCATATTTCAAATTTATGTACGCGTACGTGCACACACACACACACACACACACACACACACACACACACACACCACACACACACACACACCACACCACACCACACACACACACACACACACACACGCGCGCGCGCGCGCGCGCGCGCGCGAACACACTTAGGAGATGAAGGATGCTGTTGAAAAGTAGGGAAGGATATGAGGGGAAAGTGTTAGGAAGGAAATAAGTGTGTTTTGAGGCTGGATTTGAAGACATCAAGTGAAGGTTTTTGGCGAAGTGAAAGAGGGATGTCATTCCAGGTGGACGGACCAGAAACAGAGAAAGATCGACAGCCAACAGTGGTTTGTTTGAATCTGGGTGTTCGAACATAGTACAGAACTATGACATGCTAACTCATAAATGTAAAAGTGTTCCACAGCCTACATGGTCTTAGGGGAGTGAGACATCAGAGACTTCATCTTCTCAAGGGGCCAGCATATTGAGGGCAGCGCCCACCTCCTCTCCCTCGCTGCTTTACCTTCCCTGACCCTAGAGAGGCACTCGCTTAGAGTACTCACTTTCCTCCAGCTAAGGTTAAGCAGCATCGCGCGAGGTTACCATTTGGATGGGTGTTCACCCAGTTCACCCAGCTGTAATGGGGTACCTGCCTCATTAGGGTCAGGGAACGTATGCTAACTCATATCAAATGGAAATTGAAGGACTCTCTCAAAACGAAAAAACACTGTCCCGTGGAACATTGTGAGACAGAATCTTTAAGGAGCCTGCAGAAGAATGTCTGTGTCTAATAATTATCCTGGACATACATCTCGACAGCCAGTGTCTGTCACTTTTGCAAGACAACATTCATATTTTCATAGCCTGGTAAAGCTGCCTTTGAAAAATGACAGCGAAAAGAGAAATTGTGCTTGAAACACAAAAGGAAGAAAAATGAACATGAATAACTATTTGTTGTTTCTGTTGATGTTGTTGGTGTTTATTGTTTCTGTGGTTGTTGTTTTTGTGGTTGTTGTTGCTGTTGTGGTTGTGGCTGTTGTGGTTGTTGCTGTTGTTGTGGTTGTTGTTGTGATAGTTGTTGTTGTTGCTGCGCCGTTGTTATTATTGTATTGCTGCTGTTGTTGCTGCTGCTGCTGTTGTTGCTGTTGTTGCTATTGTGGCTGTTGTTGCTGCTGTGATGTTGTTGCTATTGTTGCTGTTGTTGTTGCTGCTGTTGTTGTTGTTGCTGCCGCCGTTGTTATATTGTTGTTGCTGCTGTTGTTGTTGCTGCTGCTAGTTGTTTGCTGCTGCGTTATTGCTGCTGCTGTTGTTGTTGCTATTGTTGCTGTTGTGTTGCTGCTGCTGTTGTTGTTGCTGCCCGTTGTTATTGTTGTTGCTGCTGCTGCTGCTGTTGTTTCTATTGTGGTTGTTGCTGCTGCTGTTGTTGTTGCTTCTGCTGTTGTTGTTGCTGTTGTTGTTGTTGTTGTTGTTGCTGCTGCTGTTGTTGCGCTGCTGCTGCTTTTGTTGCTGCTGCTGTTGTTGTTGTTGTTGCTGCTGCTGCTGCTGTTGTTGTTGTTGTTGCTGCTGCTGTTGTTGTTGTTGTTGCTGCTGCTGTTGTTGATGTTGCTGCTGCTCTTTTGTTTGACGTTCCCCAGTTTAACACCTAAGAATCACCGTGAGACCATAAGTACACGCAGGATGAGAAGTTTGCGTGTATGGCGGTTTTCATCTACCTCGCCATACAGACAGCAACACTTTCACTTCCGACGACATTTCCTCTTTAAAAAGAGAGTAGAGGCTCTTCGCTAAGTAACTGTAATAGTTAAAGACAATCCCAACTTTACATTTCAGAGTATAGTAGCTTTTAGATGTAGTACTTGACCTTTTGATTACATCAGAGGCAGACAAAGGTTATGGCTTAGGCCACAAATAATCGGTGAATCTCATGGGTTTTTCTTTTCGTTCTCGCTTTGTCCATTTGGCCCTCCTTCGCTTTGTTTTTCTTTCTTGTGTCTCTGTCTGTTTAGGTTTTTTTGGCCTGTTTGTCTGCTGCCTATCTGTCTGTCTGTTTATCTGTTTGTCCGTTTTTCTGTGTGTCTGTCTCTCTACCTCTGTATTTTTTCCTTGTTCAGCATCCCTATTTTTGTCTTCTGTTATGTTGTCTGTCTCTGTTTGTCTGTTTTCTCTGTCTGTTTCTCTGTCTGTGTCTATCTGTCTGTCTGCCTCTCTTTCTCTGTATCATTGCCTTGCTAGCATCTCTCCATCTTTCTGTCTCTGTCTATCTGTTCGTTAGTATGTCTGTCTGTCTGTCTGTCTGTCTGTTTGTCTGTCGGTCTGTCTCTCTACAATAACAGAAAGTCCCTACCCTCAACCGTCTAAACACTAACCATTAACTTCATGTCTCTTAAACCGAGAGTAAAAAGGCGCCGCCTTCAATGAAATGAAACACTCAAGTCAGTCAGTCAGTCTGGAGTATGTCACATAAAGAAAGGAAGAAGCTTAAAACTAAAACCATTGAAATAGAGAGAGCGACCACTAGTCTACTAATGCTACTACTATTCCACTTGGTAACACCACCCCTGTCGCTGCTGTTGATACTGCTACTGCTGCTATTGCTGCTGCTGATAATGATGCTGCTGCTGCTGCTGCTGTTCCTTCCGCTGCTGCTACTGATACTCCTCCTCCTGCTGCTGCTGTTACTGCTGATACTGCTTCTGTAATTACTTCTTCTTCTGCTGCTACTACTACATATAGTTGTATATATAAAAAGTATGTGTATGTGTGCATGTGTGTGTGCATGTGTGTGTGCGTGCGTGTGTGTGTGCGTGCGTGCGTGCGTGTGTGTGCATGTGTGTGTTGTGTGTGTTTGCGTACTTGCTTGCTTGTGTGTGTGTGTGTGTGTGTGTGTGTGTGTGTGTGTGGTGTGTGTGTGTGTGTGTGTGTGTGTGTACGTTCGTGCTCGTGTATGTGTGTGTGTAGAGGGACAGATAACGAGATCAGACTATATTATAGGCAGCAGCATTTCCTAAATCCATCCAAGAAATAAGGCCTTCCTGAACGAATTCTACCTTCCGACAATTCGGTCAGCGCAACTGACCTGTCCAGATCATAACGAGAAGAAAAGGGGATTTATGACAGGATGGACATTCTTACACTTGTCCAAAAGCTGGCATGTAGAAAAGTATAGGGGCTTACTTGAAAATTGCTATTCAAATGATTGTTTCTTTTCTTCTTTAATTATAGCAATGACAACGATAAACCATGTGCTTAGTGCCGATACGGAAAAGCTCTAGGCGCTGTGCAATATTTTGTCCTATCTCTTTCTCTCTCTCACAAACACAAACGTCTGTCTCTCTGTCTCTGTATTTTTTTCCTTGTTCAACGAACGCACGCAGAACATCTTGCGCACACGTTAAATCCTGTTCAGCTTTTCGTAAGAGTAGGCCAATGTGTGC
>CM054138.1:70846885-70851885 GCA_028751875.1 Rapana venosa
GTGTCTATGTATGTATGTTTGAGAGTTTGTGATTTGTGTACATGTTGACTTGTGGAATGTAGTGTTGACTACATACGGTGTCCATGTAGATGCGGGTGTAGCTTGTACAGCGGTATCTGGCCTCCTCTGTCACCAATTGATGATGGCCTAGAGAAACACACCATCTCATTTCTTCCTATGATCCTCGCATTCCAGGAACCAGCCATCATCATCGTTACCGTCACCGTCACCGTCGTCGTCGTCGTGGTCGTCTTCATCATCATCATCAGCATCATCAGCATCAGCATCATCCCCTTCATCATCATCCTCCTTATCACTGTAATCACTACTACCATCATCATCATCGTCCTCGTCGTCGTCGTCATCGTCATCATCATGATGTGAAGATAGGGGAGGCATAGGTGTTGTTTCAAAGATGAAAGAAAATGTGGGGGGGAGAAAGGAGAGGCTGAAAGCTGAAAGGTGTGTGTGTGTGTGTGTGTGTGAGAGAGAGACGCTTTGACGCTTTGACCAATTTATTGTCATTGCCCAAAGTGGCCTATTGACAAGGGGGGTTATACACGACTTTCTTTTGTAAATACAAATAAATACAAGAAAAATCACATGATGCATTTAACGTAACGAAAACCAAAAAACCAAAAATGAGCTCTTATGAACGGATACGACTTTACGCTGTGACGTAAACTCAGTTTCAAAATGAACACAAAGTAATAACAAGGATGAACAATAAGAACCAATAAGCAATAACTAAAATAATGAAAAGAACATTCTAGAATGCTATATTAGACCATCCATTGACATTGTATGTGAAATTTTCAAAAAATATTCTTGCTGGAGACTACAGCGTAATTATAAATGTTTCTTTATGTGTTTCACAAAATGCTGGAGTTTACATAATATAAATGTTACTTTAGTTTAGTCACAAATGTTAAGCTAATTGGAACTTAGCTGTAATTGTCTTAATTTCAGTGCTTCAGCAATAAACTTTGCAACCGATTTGATCACAATATCATCATCGGACGATAAGATAGAAAAAATATCTTGCCTTCGGAAAGCTTCTAGATTGAGAACATCACAGTTTTCACGTATGGAAACATATGATTGACAATGAAACAGGAAATGCACTTCATCATCAAGAATATGACCACACATAGGGCATGGGAACTGTGTGGACGTCTCAGGTTGAAACCATCTTTTGTTTGCATTGAAGCCGAGTGCTCTTAGTCGAAATCTTGCATAAATTAGTCGATGCCATTTGTCAGTGACTATTCGAAGATACTTTTCAGCTTGAAAAGCACACTTAAACGAAAAAAACCAGCAGTATTTATCTTTACTTTCCATGTCCGAGTGCCAATTTTGTTTAAATGAACAAATGAGTCTGTCTTTCAATTCAGAGAGAGAGAGAGAGAGTGAGAGAGAGAGAGAGAGAGAGAGAGAGTGAGAGAGTGTGTGTGTGTATGTGTGTGAGTGTGTATGTGTGTGTGAGAGAGAGTATGTGTACGTGAACATGTGTGTATCAGTGTGTGTGTTGTGTGTGTGTGAGTATGTGTATATGTGTATGTGTATGTCTGTGTGTGTGTGTGTCTGTGTTTGTGTGTGTATGTGTGTACTTGTGTACATGTATGTGATTGACATGATTGTAGATTCACAAACACACATACACATATACACACACTCAACGCGCTTACGCGTGCATGCACGCAATTAAAGAAAAAAAAACCCGCTCTTTGTACTCCATTCCTTTGTATAGAGGGATGCAGTGGTAGGTCCCTAAGGTTACATACAGGGCCAGTGGTCGTTGTGTTCTGGATCCACAATCCTCCAAGCTTTCTCTTTTCTCCAACACAAGACAGAGGCATACTTTCTCCTCGCTTCTGTTTGTCTGTCTTTCTTTCTGTTTCTGTCTGTCTTTCTGTCTTTTTTCTTTCCTTGTGTGTTTGTTATTCTATTTTTCTTTTTTCTTTTCTTCCTTTCCTGTCTTTATTTATTCTTTCTTTTCTTTCTTTCTTTCTTTCTTTTTGTTTCCTTTAAAAAAAATTCTTTTATTTATTATTGCCTTTTTTTCTTTCTTCTTTTCTTGCTTTGGTTTAGTGCTTTAGTCTGTTTGCCTGTCTTTCTCTCTTTCTTCGTTTTCTTTCTTTCTTCGTTTTCTTTCTTTCTTTCTTTTTTTCTTTCTTTCTTCGTTTCTTTCTTTCTTTCCTTCTTCATTTTCTTCGTTTTCTTTCTTTCTTTTCTTTTCTTTCTTTCTTTCTTTCTTTCTTCTTTCTTCTTTTTCTTTCTTTTTCTTTCTTCTTTTCTTTCTTTCTTTCTTTCTTCTTTCTTCTTTCTTTCTTTCTTTTCTTTTTCTTTCTTTTTCTTTTCTTTCTTTCTTTCTTTCTTTCTTTCTTTCTTTCTTTCTTTGTTTTCTTTCTCTCTTTCTTCGTTTTCTTTCTTTCTTCTTTCTTTCTTTTCCTTCTTCTTTCTTTCTGTCTGTCTGTCTGTCTTTCTTCATCTTCTTCTTTTTTTCTTTCGTTCTTTCTTTCTTTTTTTTTCTTCTGTCTTCTGTCTTTCTGTCTGTCTGTCTGTCTGTTTTCTTTCTTTCTTTCTGTATTTATTCTGTTTCCTTTCTTTCTTCTTTTTGTTTTGTAATTAACTTGTTTTACACTCATGATCTTCTGTTGTTCTTTTATTTGCTTTCTGTATTTATTCTTAGTTTACGCTTTCTTCGCCAAATTCTTTCTTGTTTGTATTAAAACTTTGTTTACACTCGTAAACTTTGCTTGCTTGTACAATATGGTTTTTGCTTACTGGTATTTGCTAGTCTTTAGTAAAATGTCTTCTTACCGCAAACTTCCGAAATGTCTGAAAACGCCACCAAAGTAGAAGCTCTTCCTGAAAACAGTCATTGATTCCCCGTATAGGAGGAGTTCCAGGAAGCTGTTTTGCTGCCGATATTTTCCCAGTTAATATGAAGTCGGCTTTAAAAATAACACACCCTTCCCCTCCCTCATCAAAAAAAAGGAAGACAACGTCAAAACAGAGGGAGAGGATAGGGCAGGGTCAAGTCAAGTCAAGTCAAAATTTTATTTCCAGATGGTACATTGAATAAGCAATGCATTTGCTTTTTTACATCAAGCCATCTATCTAAGAACAGATTTCTTAATGATTATACTGAAATACTACATCATTGCATCCTTTACCATTAAATTAAACCAGTAAAAGGAGGAAAATCGATAAGATAAAACATTGAAAAATACAAATTACCACATATACATTACACGAAATACTCATAGACCTGGCGTGTGCGCTGCTCAGTCCAACACTTATTAAAGAAGTGGTTGTGTGTGTGGTGTTGTGTGTGTTGTGTGTTTGGTGATGTGGTGTTTGTGTAGTGTGTAGTGTGTGTTGTGGGTATTGTGTGTTTTGTGTATGTTGTTTGTGTGTGTGTGTGTTTGTGTTGTTGTTTGAGTGTTGTGTGTAGTGTTTGTGTGTTGTGTTGTGTTTGTGTAGTGTTTTGTGTGTGTATGTGTGTGTTGTGTGTGTTGTGTTTGTGTGTGTATGTGTGTGTTTGGTGTGTATGTGTGTGTATGTGTTGTGTGTGTGTTTGTGTGTGTGTGTGTTTGTGTGTGTGTTGTGTGTTGTGTGTGTATGTGTGTGTGTGTTTGTGTGTGTATGTGTGTGTGTTGTGTATGTTGTGTGTTTGGTGTGTTTGTGTGTGTATGTGTTTGTGTTGTTTGTGTTTTGTGTGTGTTTTGTGTGTTGTGTGTTGTGTGTTGTATGTGTTGTGTGTTTGTGTGTGTATGTGTTGTGTGTGTGTTTGTTGTGTGTAGTGTTTGTGTTTGGTGTTGTGTTTGTGTGTTTTGTGTGTTGGTGTTTGTGTGTGTGTTTTGTGTGTGTTTGTTGTGTTGTGTGTGTGTTTGTGTGTGTGTGTTGTGTTGTGTGTTGTGTTTGTGTGTGTGTGTGTTGGTGTGTTGTGTGTGTGTTGTTTTGTGTGTGTGTGGTGTGTTTTGTGTGTGTTGTTTGTGTGTGGGGTTTGTGTGTGTTTGTGTGTGTTTTGTGTGTTGGTGTGTTTGTGTGTATGGTTGGTGTTGTGTGTGTTGTGTTTGTGTGTGTTTGTGTGTGTATGTGTGTGTATGTGTTTGTGTTCTTCTTTCTTCTTTAATTTAACGTCTTTTCACATGATGTGATATTAGACCAAAACTTTGTGTATGTATGTGTGTGTTTGTGTGTGTGTGTGTGTTTGTGTGTATGTGTGTGTGTTTGTGTGTGTGTGTGAGTTTGTGTGTGTTAGTTTGTGTTAGTTTGTGTGTGTTTGTGTGTGTGTGTATGTGTATGTGTTTGTGTGTGTTTGTGTGTGTGTTTGTTTGTATGTGTGTGTTTGTGTGTATGTGTGGATCTGTGGATCGGTGGTCTAGAGGTAACGCGCCTGTCTAGAAAGCGAAAAGTCCGGGTCTGAAGTGTGCGGTGGTTCGTACCCCGTTTGGACCGGAAAATTTTCCCCCATCCATTAGACCATGAGTGGTGGTCTGGGCGCTAGTCTTTCGGATGAGACGATAAACCGAGGTCCCGTGTGTTACACGTAATTATTTAGCGCACGTAAAAAAACCCACGGCAACAAGAGAGTTGTCCCTGGCAAAATTCTTAGAAAAAAGCCATTCTGATAGGGAAACAAATACAGCTGCAGAAAAAAAAAGAAAAAAAAAAAGGGCGAAAGGGTGGCGCAGCGCTAAGTGGCGACGCGTTCTCCCGCTCTCCCCGGGGAGAGCAGCCCGAATTTCACGGAGAGAAATCTGCCGTGACTTAAAGTGGTATGAAATAAAATCTGAGCGCTTTGATTTGTTGCTTTACAAGATTCAGCGCTATATAAATTCCATACATTATTATTATTATTATTATTATTATGTGTTTGTGTGTGTGTTTGTGTGTGTATGTGTGTGTATTTGTGTGTGTTTGTGTGTTTGTGTGTACGTTGTTGTTGTTGTTGTCTTCGATTTTACTTCTTTCTTCTTTTTTTCTTTCTT
>CM054138.1:70856885-70859385 GCA_028751875.1 Rapana venosa
TGTGTGTGTGTGTGTGTGTGTGTGTGTGTGTGTGTGTGTGTGTGTGTTTTCTCCTGTCCTCGGCTTGAGATGCTAGGTTTACCAATGGGGATATTTTTGTGTGTATTTTACTGTTTTTGCTTACCATGTGTGTGTGTGGTGGGGTGGGGGGGTGGGGGTGGGGGGATGTGGGGGGGAGGGGAGTTTTGTGGGTGTTAGTGTGTGAGTGAGTGAGTGAGTGAGTGTGTGTGCGTGTGTGTGAGTGAGTGTGTGTTTGTGTATGTGTGTGTTCGTGTGTGTGAGTGTGAGTGCGCGCGTGTATTCGTGAGAGTGTCTGTGCGCACGTGTGTTTGTGTGTGTATGTGTGTGTAAGTATATGTGTAAGTGTGTGTGTGTGTGCGAGTGTGTGTGTATGTGTGTGCGCGCATGTGTGTGTATGTAAGTGAGTGTGTGTGCGTGCGAGCGCGAGCGTATAAATTATGTGTGTGTATGTGCGTGTATGTGTGTTTATTGTGTGTGTGTGTGCGCGCACATGTATGTGTGTGTGCGCGCGCACATATGTATGTGTAAGTGAGTGTGTGCGTATGTGTGTCTATGTGCGCACGCACATGTGCGCGTGTTTGTCTTTATGCGCGTGTGTGTGTATGCGCGCGCATGTATGTCTGTGCATGTGTGTCAGTATGTGTGTGTATGTGCGCGCGCGCATGTATGTGTGTGCATGTGTGTCAGTATGTATGTGTATGTGTGTGTATGTGCGCGCGCGCACATGTGTGTGTGTGTGTGTGTGTGTGACATTTCCAGCAGGCATCGCTGAAATCCCCTGAGGTTATTAGTGAAGCCAGAGAAAGCCTGCCAATTCCAGATTGGAAAGGATTGACTGACAGACTTTGGTGTTTTTCTCTTGTGCTTGTTGTTGTTGTTGTTGCTATTGTTGTTGTTATTGTGGTGGTGATGATGATGATGATGAAGAAGAGGATGATGGTGATGATGATGATGATTCTTTATCTCTTGTTTGATGATGTTCTTGCTATTGTTGTTGTTGCTGTGATGATGATGGTGATGATGATGGTTTTTATCTCTTGTTGTTGGTGGTATTATTGTTGTGGTTATGATGCTGATGATGCTGATGATGGTTTTAGCAGTGTTTTTTCATATGGTTTTGGGTCAAGATTTGATACACAATTTTATATGTATTTTTTCCGCCCCCTTCCGTGTTTTTTTCTGTTTGTTTTGCAACTTGGTATTGTTAAGATATGCTCTGATTACTGAACCAATACTCTATAAAATTTTCTTTATAAGCCATTATTTTTTTCAAAAAAGCAGATAAATCCTAAGAGATAAGCCGTTTATGCGTTCATTTGTGCATTAGAATGTGTGTATGTATGCTTTGTGCGTGCGAGTGTGCGTGCGTGTGAGTGTGTGTGTGTGTGCGTGTGTGTGCGTGCGTGCGTGCGTGCGTGTGTGTGTGTGTGTGTTCGTGTGTGTGTGTGTGTGTGTGATTGTGCGAGAGAGAGAGAGAGAGAGAGAGAGAGAGAGAGAGAGAGAGAGAGAGATAGAGAGAGAGATTATAAGGTTGAATCATATTTTATCATTTTCGGTGTTAAATGTTTTCTTCCGTTGATTTCGTTTAATTCATGAATTTGTCTGTTTATTGAGATAAACAATGTATTGGTATGTGTTTCGACCTTTTCTTTTTAGTAGAATTGCTTGTTTTCGTGTTGTTGTTATTTCATAGAAAGGCTGTTGCATCTTGGTGATACTACACCTAGTTAAGAGCTAAAATTAGATATACACGTCAATAACAACAACAATAACAACATAATAATAATAATAAATGGAACTTTTATAGCGCTGTATCTTGCACAGACAAATCAAAGCGCTTGCACTCAACTCATTCTTACACAGTCATGCAACCAATAGCAAGTAATAGTTCTAACAAGTCCAAACACACAACACACACACACACACAACACACAAAACACACAGGTTATACACTTTGGCAAGGTAATGGAATCTTTGGCTGTTAAAAAGCAGGGATAGCTATGAAATGAAACAGGAGAGGAAATTCTTAAGTTTGAAACAAATAAATTATGTCTTGAGGCCAGATTTAAAAGTGTCACAATAACATAATAATAAGAACACAACACAACAACTAAAAGACGATACCCCCAATAATAATGATGATAATATAAAAAATGATAATAATAATAATAATAATAATATAATAATGATAATAATAATAACACATAGAATTTATATAGCGCTATATCTTGCAAAGAAAACCCCAATCAATGCGCTTTCATTCATCCTACTCATTCACATGCAGCCAGTTACAATTAATAGGGTTTTTTTTTTTTCAAAATAAAATGTATACACACGCGCTCGCATGCACGCACGCACACACACGCACACACACGCACACTCACGCACACAAATAAAGGTTGTACACTCCGGCAGGGTGATTGGGTTTTGGCTGTTGAGGGCAGGGACAAAAATGAAATGGAACAAGCGGCTTTGAAAT
>CM054138.1:70866885-70924385 GCA_028751875.1 Rapana venosa
ATATCATATATCGTATCTATAGAGAATATATAGATAGATTATCCTCTGTGTGTGTTTCCCCTCTCTCTCTCTCTCTGTCTCTCTGTCTGTCTGTCTCTCTGTCTATCTGTCGTCTGTCTTCTGTCTGTCTCTCTCTCTCTCTCTCTCTCTCTCTCTCTCTCCTTTCTTCCTCTCTCTCCTCTCTCTTCTCTCTCCCTCCTGCTGCAAGGTCAACAGGGTCTGTAAGCTAGGTGCTTGTTTTTCTTCATCTGAAATGTGGAAGAGCAAACTGCTGTTTGTGCACTTTGGGTGTCTTGAAAGAAGGAAAAAACAAAGAAGAAAAACTGGTTAATCAGACGGCGAGATCAGACGGGCAGGATTTCCAACGAGGGGAATAGGATTTCACAATACGTTTTATTGACAAGTAAGAGATGTGGAACAGGCAGACAGTGAGAGAGAGCCAGAAAGACAGACACGGAGAGATATAGAGACATGAACAGACGACAGACAGATAGACAGACAGTTACAGAGACTTGAGAGAGAAAACATACGGACAGACAGAGACAGATACACGGAGACATTTAGACAAAGAGAGAGAAAGAGAGCGAGAGAGAGAGAGAGAGAGAGAGAGAGAGAGAGATTGATTGAATGACTGATTGACTGACTGACTGATTGATTGATTGATTGATTGATAATCTTTATTCCTAAGGGTAACAGACACAAATTGACATACTTTTTTCATCTGTACCTTGCAAGGGAAGAAAGACACAGAGAGAGAGAGAGAGAGAGAGAGAGAGAGAGAGAGAGAGAGAGAGAGAGAGAGTTTAAAATTATTTTATTTCCACGATAAAGGTATAAGCAATCATGTGCTTTTTTATATCCAGTCCCCCTGTTTATGCAATTTTTGTAAATTTTGTCATCTGTTTCTTAAAAAAGCGGAACAGGTTTTTTAACGTGTGCGCAAGATGTCCTGCGTGCGTTTACACTGGGACCTTGGTTTATAGTCTCACCCGAAGGACTTTAGGGGGGAGTGAAATGGGCACTAATGTTAACTCCAGGGGGGAATATTCCCCTTGAACGGGATATGAACCTGGGTCAACAGATCAGGTGTGCAATGTGGGATGTATTGACATACTTGTTTTTCCCCACCAGGCCTTTGCGAGAAGAAAGAAAGAAAGAGACAATGACAATGACAAATTCTTTTATTTTGAGGATAATGAATAAGCACTCATGTGCTTTTTTACATCCTGTCTCCGCCCGTATGGATACATCTTAATAATAATCCAACACTTATAATACTCTCACACAGTAGAAACATAGGGAAATAACCCTTAAAAAACAAACAATAACAAAAAACAAACAAATAAAAGAAAACCCTAAAAACACCCCCCCAAAAAAAACAACCAACAACACAACAACAGCCGAACACCCCGAGCAATACAAAACAAACAAACAAAAGAAAAAGAAAAATTAAACCAACGAAAAGAAAAAAAAGAGAGAAAAACAAACAACAAGAGAGAGAGAGAGAGAGAGAGAGAGAGACAGACAGACAGACAGACAGACAGACAGACAGATAAATAGACAGACAGACAAAGACAGAGAGAGAGAGACAGAGAGATTGAGACAGAGAAACTGAGACAGAGACAGAGAGCTAACTCCTGCTTTAATGAGAAATAAAACCGCTGTCCCAGACAGTCCACAGGGAAAACGGACCAAGACGAAGACTGGAGATGGGGAGTTGATCTCTGTGGGGAAACTAAATGACCCACTACACACACACACACTGACGACTGCTCTGATTGGTACCCAGTGTTTCGTTCTGATCAATGCATCTCTGCCTCTACCCCTCCTTCTCTTTCTCTTTCTCTGCCTCTATATGTATGTCTGTTGTGTGTGTGTGTGTGTGTGTGTGTGTGTGTCTGTCTCTCTATCTCTCTTTTTCTGTCTCCTCTGTCTGTCTCTCTTGTTATCTGCCCTCTCTGTCTGCCTGTCTGTCTCTACGTCTCTCTCTGTCTGTCTCTCACTGTCTGTCTCTTCTGTGTCTCTTCCCTCTGTCTCTCTGTCTATGTCTCTCTCTCTTCTCTGTCTCTGTCTCTCTCTCTCTGTCTCTCTCTGTCTCTCTTTCTTTCTTTCTCTGTCTCTGAATGTATTTCTTATTCTGTCTCTCCTTCTCGTTGTTCCAGTCTGTGTGTATCTGCCTGTAGTCATGTCTGCCTCTTTTGGCTCAAAGCGCTTTGCTTTCATCAAGTAAGAAGTTACTGCCTGTCCCTTTTCCCTCTCTCTTTCTTAGCAACTTTCTTCTGGGTCTGTCTGTCTCTGTCTGCATGTCTATGTGTCTGTGTGTCTGTGTGCCTGTCTGTCTTCTCTCTCTCTCTCTCTCTCTCTCTCTCTCTCTCTCTCTCTCTCTCTCTCTCTCTCTTCTCTCTGTGTCCTTTATTCTTTCTTTATTCTTTTTTATATCGAGGATAATGGAATAAGCACTTATGTGCTTTTTTACATTCAGTCCCCCTGTGTATGCGGTTTTGTAAATTGTCATCTGTTCCCACCGGCACTCAATGGCCTACTCTTACGAAAAGCGGGACAGGCTTTTAACGTGTGCGCAAGATGTTCTGCGTGCGTTCGCACACGGGGCCCCGGTTTATAGTCTCATCCGAACTTTTGGGGAGAGTGGAGTCTGCACTGATGTTAACTCCAGGGGAAAATATCCCATTGAACGGGAATCGAACCAGGGTTGTCAGATTGCGAGCGCAATGTTCTAACCACTAGGCTATCCCGTCCCCCTGTCATTGTCTGTCATTGTGTGTGTGATATCCCCAGTTCATTTGTGCATGTATGTGTATATGCATGCATTAAATGTGTATGTGTGTGTGCGCATACACGCATTTATGCAATGAATGAGTATGTATACGTGCATGGATGCGCACGTGTCTAAGCTTGCATGTGACCACGCGAGTGTGTCGACGTGCACGCATGCATTTTATCCTCAAATATTTCAACCCCTATGGACTATGAAAAGAGACTGGCAGGAGAAGAGGCAGGGAGAGATCTACTGCTGTCTTAACGAGAACTAAAACCGTAAATCCCTGCCCCAGACAGTCCACAGGGAAAGCGGACCAAGATGAAGACTGCAGATGGGGATTTTATCTCTGAGGGCAAACTTGATGACCCACTACACACACTGAAGACTGCTCTAGCTTCTTGGGCACACAGCGCTAGTGCTGATCAACAGTGCGAAGTCTTGTAATCTTGTCTACTTCTCTCTCTATATGTTTTCCTGTTATTCTCTCTTAGTTTTGTTCTTCTTTTCTTTCTTTCTTCCATCTCTTTGTATCTCTCTGCTTCTGTTGTTATGTGTGTATGTGTGTGTGTGTGTGTGTGTGTGTGTGTGTGTGTTTTGTGTGTGTTTGTGTTGTGTGTGTGTGTGTTTGTAAGTGAGAGAGAGAGAGTGTGTGTGTGTGTGTGTGTGGGTATGTATGTGTGTTGTGTGTGTATGTGTGTGTATGTGTGTGTGCATGCATGTGTTTGTGTCTGTATGTGGGTATGTATGTCTGTGTATGAGAGTGTGTGTGTGTGTGTGTGGTGTGTGTGTGTGTGTGTGTGTGTGTGTGGTGGAGAGAGAGAGAGAGTGAGAAAGAGAGAGAGAGATTGTGTATGTGTGTGGATGCTCATATGTATACATAAATGTGTGTGCATATACATGCAAGCATGTGTCTGTATGTGTGCACGAGTGTGTTTTGCCCGCGTGTATGTATACATGCATACACGCCCTTTACATGCTAACGTCTCAGTTTCTATCGACCAGGAAAACAGACTAACAGGAGAAAAGGCAGGCAGAGGCGTGCTCCTGCTTTAATGAGAAAGAAAAACCCTGTCCCAGACAGTCCACAGGGAAAACGGACCAAGGCGAAGACTGGAGATGGGAGTTTACCTCTGTGGGCAAACTTAAAAAAAAAACATTTAATTTTAATACCACTTAAAGTCACGGCAGATTTCTCTGCATGAAATTCGGGCTGCTCTTCCTGGGGAGAGCGCGTCGCCACAAGAGCAGCGCCACCTTTTTTCCCCCTGTCTGTAACTGTATTTATTTCCCTATCAGAGTGGCTTTTTTCTACAGAATTTTGCCAGGGACAACTCTTTTGTTGCCGTGGGTTCTTTTACGTGTGCTAAATAATTATGTGTAACACACGGGACCTCGGTTTATCGTCTCATCCGAAAGACTAGCGCCCAGACCACCACTCATGGTTTAATGGATGGGGGAAAAAGTTTCGGGTCGAAACTGGATTCGAACCACCGCACATTTCCGACCCGGACTTTTTGCTTTCTAGACAGGCGCGTTACCTCTAGACCACCCATCACTTGGAGGATGACCCACTACACACACTGACGACTGCTCTGTCTCTTTGGGTGCATAGCGCTTGTTCTTATCAACAGGGTATGAAGCTTCGTGCTCCTCATTCTCTTCTTCTCTTTCTTTTGTGTCTCGCGATGTATCTCTTTGTTCTCTCTGTGTCTGTCTCTCTCTCTGTCTGTCTGTGTGTTTGTCTCTCTCTCTCTCTGCATGTGAATGTGTATATGTATGTGTGTGTGCGTGCATGCGTGCGCACATGTGTGCGTGCATGTCAGTGTGTGTGTTAGCATTGATCCGTGCGTGTATATAAACAATTTCTGTATGAAAGCCAGATGAGCACTGTAAAGTTTGTACAGTACATGATAAAGCAACACGGGGAGCGAGAGAGATGGGGTGATAGGCAGACAGACAGACAGACAGACAGAGACAGAGAGAGAGACAAGGAGAAAGACAAAGACAGACAGACAGACAGGTAGACAAACAGACAGAGACAGAAGGGCAAACAGACAGAGGCAGAGACAGACAAACAGGCAGACAAGTACACAAACACACAAAGAAAAGAACACACACCACCAACACTGACAGACAAGTTCCAACAACATCAGAACAAGGGAGACAAACCCCAGTAACTCGTGCCGAAGGCTAGAACCTAAGGGCAGACAACCCTGATGACCAGGGGAGACTACCTCATCTGATTTACTGCCCCTCCGAGAACTGGACCTGGCTGTAGGTTTACCTTGTGTTCGCTGGAGGAGAGAGAGAGAGAGAGAGAGAGAGAGAGAGAGAGAGAGAGAGAGAAGACAGAGACAGAGACAGACAGACAGACAGACAGAAGACAGGGAGACAGAGAGACAGGCAGACAGATAAACAGAGAGATATAGAGAGTGGTAGACAGAAAGAGAGACAGAGTGAGACAGAGGCAGACAGACAAAGAGACACAGAAAAAGACAGTGAACAACAGAGAAAATCCATCTCTCTGTGTTTGTGTTTATGTGTTTGCATTTGCATGTACGTTTACATAAATGGACACACACACACACACACACACACACACACCACACACACACACACACACACACACGCACACACACACACACACACACATACACACAGGTGTGTGTGTAAGCTTCCAAATGTCTGGGGTCAGTATATGCACACACACATACATACATGCATGGAGACACACTTGCCAATACCTCTGCATACAAGAGTATAAGAAAGAGGAACACAAGACTATGAAGTATTCTGATCACACTGCCCATCATGGTCATCATCAGCAAACAACGTTACAGGCCCTGATAAGCCTGGTCATTTGACGTGTGATGAGGGGACTAGGAGGGTAGGGGACTTATCGCATCTAATTTGTCTCCGCTTCAGTGGAACCAGCCTGTCTGTACTTGTCCTTCCCATCCTCGCTCTCTGCACCCATTACCAGTCTCTCACGCTTCCAGACAGAATAAAGAGGGAAGGAAGTACTTAGGGAGGTAGTTCTAAAGACAAGAGCATAACGAGAGAACAATTTATAGAGAGGGACAAGGGATAATGTTCGTGGTAATCGGTTTTTATAGGTAGGACAAGTGTGTGCATGCACTTACTGTTTGATACACACATTCACACAAACAGACATATAAAGAAGAGCACCTACTCACACCTAGAAACAGTTGCTTATGTACATACTCACACACACAGACAAACCCTCAGGCACATGTCCATCCATAGACAGAGACCAACTGATTAATCAACAGATAGATAGACAAATAGATATATAGATAGATGGATGAATAGATGGATAGATAGATACATAATAGATAGATTGATAGATAGACAGATAGATAGATAGGTGGGTAGGTAGAAAGAAAAAAATGAGAAGATATAAAAGAGAGAGAGATGCCTGTTATGCAAAGGGAGGTACGCCCACATTTTTACATATAATATTTCCCCTTGGGTTTCTCTTTAATTCTAGAAACAGCCTCTTGTTTTAGAAGACAAGGAAAACCCCATCGTTTAAAGCAAACTCTTTGCGCCAGTAGGGACCTACTGCAAAAATATGCACACAAAACAATGCATGCACACTGGTGTCTTGTTAAGACTTTATCCCTGAAGTCATATTGTGGCTACCTTAATGGTGGACAAAAATGGTCACATGTGCAAAAATCTCATCGCTTGCGAACCTCAGAGCTCTATGTGATGAACGAACAAAAACTCTGATATTCTCCTGATCATACCAGCAAACAATGCTTAGCCATCCAATAAATAAAACAAGCAAAGCAGACTAGCTACAGGCCAGACACACTCTGTAGCAAGGTAGTTATTGGCCTACTAAACTTGTCTATCCAGAACCTCAATCTTGGACACACAAACACACAAACACACACATACATCTCCAAACTGAGTTTTTGTATGTCCTCAACACAGACACTGCAAAGACTACATAATATTCTCTGACAAGACACGCCAATACATCAGGCTTTGATCACAGCCACAGTAAACACGGCACACACGTCCACAGACTATAAAAGCCATAGAGACAGCCAGAGGCTGCTGTGGCTAAGGCCAGTGATGCCGAATGTACGTGACTTTTGCACAGATGGATAGACCTGGTCCAGCGAGTGCATTGAGCTACATTGTAGAGAGATTTCTGCAGACCCCTTACATCTAATCCGATCTTCACAGAGATCTAATACTACGTGGTCTGGGCTGGCTGGCTGGCTGGCTGGTTGGCTGGCTGGCTGCTTTCATGCATAAGAAAAGAGGAGAGGTGCTGCTTATTGGGTGATCAGGACGTGGAGCTTAGTGTCCTGCCTATGCAAATGGTATGGCTTGTCTACTCGCCTGCCATGCCTGATTGCAGTGCAAGGAAAGAGAGAGAGAGAGAGAGAGAGAGAGAGAGAGAGAGAGAGAGAGAGAGAGAGAGAGAGTTTATTCAGATTCGATCAAAGCACCAACTGAAAGGATAATCATGAAACATGACATATATATAGGATAAGTGCATATTTCAATTAAAGATATATAGTAAAAAAAAAAAGTCATAATCATTATGTCATAAAGTAGTTCAAGATATAGTAAAGACCAGATGTTTTAAGGCTTTGTAGATGCATAGTGCAAGATTATAGTAGAATACATTCTTTTTTTTCTTGGTGGCATCAGTATAGCATTTAAAAAGTGACAAGGACTTTTTCAAATAAGATAGGTGGTTGAATCAATTTTCAGACCAACATTGAGACTACAAGAGACATAAACATATAGCTGCCTTGAGACAGATAGACAGGCAGTCAGGCAGGCAGACACAGAACAAGTAAAAAGAAGTAGATACAGGGATGGCAGAGCCATGTAGGGTGGCAGGGGTAGTGTCTGGTCTTTTCCTGGGCTTGGAACTCTGCAGGAGGTCTGCTTGCTGGCCTCAGCCGACACGTTCCGACTTCAGGGCAGCTCTCCAGGAATCTCATTAGAAAACAGTTTCAGATTTGCATGAAAACAGGCAGGAGAATAGACTAGGCAGACAGCACGTAGGAATGAGAGAAAGAAGATAGGCATGTAATGATAAAGACAGAAAAAAGAATTAACAAAAGGTGACATTTCCAGCTCAGAATTTTCAGAAGGTGGAGATGGTATTTATACTAAAATGACTCTCCTGGCATTACCGCAGTGAAGGAGATAACATAAAGCTGAAGGAAAGAGACAACCGCTCATCCACCACTTATATCAACATTTGTGAAGAGACTTAAAAATGAAATGGAACCACTCAATCAATCAAAGAGCAGGTAGGAAGAAAATGGACTAAACAAATACACACAAGACAGAAGGAAGAACGAAACTAACAGACAAGCAAAGAGAAGACAGACCAGAGAAAAACATATACAAGGCATACAAAACAAGACAAAACCCACCGGTGAACGAAACTAAGGAATCAGACAAAAACAACCAGCCTCTGTCCTAAGCTGAAAGCCAGAACAAAGGGCAGACAACCCTGATGACCAGGGGGGACTACCTCATCTGATTTACTGCCCCTGTGAGGACTGGGTCTGGCTGTAGGTTTGCCTTGTTTCCACTGGAGGAAAGAAAGAGAGAGAGAATGCGCATACACACGTTTGGGCGTGCGCATGGGTGCCCACCTGTGTGTGTGTGTGTGTGTGTGTGTGTGTTTGCACATGCGTGTGTGCTTGCATGTGTGTGTATGTGTGTGTGTTTGCTTGCAACATGTTTTCCCTATGTATGTTTTCCCTATATATACGCACATGCACATTCATGCATGTCTTGTTGTGATGCCACATACATGTATGTTTATATAACATATATTATATATATATATATAAACATATTAAGTATATATTGCAGCTTTGGCTATCCCAAAGAGAATTTCAGGTTTCTATCCTTCATCCAATACTATAGCTCACAGATATTTGAAGCTATAGATCATCTCTATTTTCTTGTCATCTATAATTATGTCAGTGTTGATGCCATTGGCACTTTTTGTCATCAGCTGGGGTTTTCTCTGTACTGATCTGCATGCCATATGCCAAAGATATATATATATATGTATACATCCATATATACATAATTTATATGCAACATAACAGACCAGTGTATAAGTCTGCAAGTAAATGTATATAAAAGGAGACATAAAAACCTTGACACTGACCATATTATCTAGCATGATCAACAACAACTTTCAGTACCCTGACAAAACCTGACCGTTTGACACATTATTTAGGACTAAGAGGGGAGGGAACTTATCGCATCCAATTTGTCTCCACTTCAGTGGAACCAATCTGTACTTGTCCTTCCCATCCATTGTCCCCCCTGCACTCATCACCAGTCTCTCGGGAGTCCAGACAGAATAAAGAGGGAAGGAAGTGCTTAGGGAGGTAGTTTTACAGACAAGAGCATAACGAGAGAAAGCAAGACAGACACCAACGGGGAAAACGTGCGTGATGTGGGTTGGTAAAGAGAGTGAGAGACTGCTACTGAAAAAAGACGTGTGTAGATGTGTACCCAAGCTGCTGTTACAATAAACACAGCAACACAGACGGACAAATGTATACAGATATGAATTTAAACATGCAACACACACATACATCTCCACACACACGTACACACACATATCCATACACATGCATACACACATGCATGTGCACACACAGATGGTACATGCGCACACAAACAGCTACATGGACAGACGACAGGTAAATAGATGATTGATATACTGCAAAATGGATATACAGATAAATGAATTATTATATAGATAGATAGGTAGATAGATTGACAGACAGACAGACAGATAGATAGACAGACAGACAGACAGATAGATAGATACATAGATAGATAGATAGATAGAGACATAGACAGACAGACAAGCAGACAGACAGACAGATAGATAGATAGACAGATAGATAGATAGACAGAAATAAAGAGACAGAGAATAGAAGAGGAACAAGAAGAAAAGAAAGTAGAAGAAGAAACGTCTCCAAGACACTGGCACCACAACAATACGGGTGATTGGCGTGGAGGCAGCAGACAGGGGAAGACAGTAACAAAGTCATCTTCAGCAGAAAGTGACAGTGGGCTGACAACCGTCATCACCAGGGGGAGCGACTCATTGGATGTAGTCCCTACTGAAAAGACTGTCTATGCCTTGTTTTGGTCTGCTGGCAGTAAAAAAAAAGAGTAGGGTTGATGTATCAAAGTGAATAGAAAAACAGGAGAGAGAGAAGGTCAGATAAAGACAAAAATACAAAAAAGTATGACATTTTGGAGAGCAGGAAGCAAAAAAATCCTGAACGTTCCTGAAACCAGCTTTAATAAGCTGTCAATTTGATGACTGTTTTTCTGTCTGTTTTTTTAACCAAGCAGCTTTAACTTTTTAATTGTGCCTAATATTTTATTATCTATCTTTTTTGCCAGGGGAAGGGGGGGGTGGTGGTGGGGAGGAGGTGTCTTTCATGCATCTAAGGCAGGAGCATCAATATCCAATGTAAAATAATAAACTGATCATAGTCAACTTCCCCCTTTCTATTGTCTTGAGTTGATAAAAGGGACGGCAGTCGAAGGTCACAGACTAATGAAAAAGTATTCCGGTTACTAAAGACTCTGGAATGAGGTGGCTCAGTCTGCATGAGACAGTATCTGCTATCAATTTACAGCCTTCAAATGGCTGATAAAGCTAGCTCTTTTCTAGAATCTTGCTGACGTTACTTTCTGATTTATGAAATTTTTCATTCTTGAAGTTGGAATGCAGATACGTTAATGGTGGGGAAAAAACGATCACATATGCAAAAATCTCACCATTGCTGATTCTTGAAGAGCTCTAGCCAAGGAACAAAAAACCCTGTCTTTTAGAATATTAGAATATCCATTAAAGCCTCTCTGAAACATGGAGCTATTGAACAAAAACAGATCACTTTAAGGATTGATTTGGCATGCAGGTAAAATTCATAATTCCAACCTTAATAAGTTGATACTTCTCATGAGATTGATGCTAACATATCACAATCAACCCCCCTCCATCCTCATTACCACTGCCTCATCAAATCATATCTGTTTCCGACAGTAGACATTCCCGTAAGTCGTAAAACGGTTACACGCACAAAAACCTCACTGTTGGTAAACATCCAAGCTCTAGCCAAGGAACGAAAGAAAAAAGATAGAAGTATTGGCAAATTAAAAAAGAAACAGTCAGACGTGACAGACTAACAAAACCAGCCATAAAAAAGGATTCAGCTACAAACGGCACTGACATAGGCTGGATGGATTTAAAGACAGACAGAAAACGTCTGCTGTGAAGTGACATCCTGACTGGAGAAGTCACACTTGTCCAATGTCTGCTTTGGTATTTTGTTATTTATTTTGTGTGGTGCTTTTAGTCACAATCATTCACCTTTGTCTTTCTGTCAAAAACACCTTGTGTAAAAATGAAAGTATCGTATTGTATTGTATTGTATGACATTTTGGGGAGCAGGAAGCAAAAAGCCTGAACTTTCCTGAAACCAGCTTTGATAAGCTGTCAATTTGATGGCTTTTTTTCTGTCTGTTTAAAAAACCAACCCCTTGTTGTTTTGGTGTGGTGTTTTGTTTGTGTGTGTGTGTGTGTGTGTGTGTGTGTGTGTGTTGTGTAAATGGTGGTTGTGTGTGTAATGTGTGTGTGTGCATAAGTGTGTGAGTGTACATGTCTATATGTATATAACAATAATAATATCGATATTGATTCCAGAAAGGCAATGGCCCCATTTGAAAGGGTATCAACATGTTCAAATTCGCTGTAACATTCATTGACATAATTGGATCTGTGACAAGGCTTCCATGTCACGCAATGTTTTTAGTCAGGTAGGCTCACTGGCTGCTCTGTTTTGATATATAAACACATGGTATTGTGTGCACACATAGCTGTCTGGGTACATTCCGCTTGTTCTCTCTCTCTCACACACATGCACTCACTCACCTGCACACATGTACACACCATGCATGCGCGTGATCACACACACACACACACAAACGCACCCACACATGCGCGTGCACGCACACACACACGTACACACACACGCACGCACACACACACGCACGCACACACGCGCACACACACACTCAAAAGCCTATCAGAATCATGATCTGTTATCCCAGGAAGAATCTGACAGTGTCCATGATCACTTTTAGGATGTCTAGTCCAGCATCAATCCTCTCTTTGAATCACTTGCGATCAGCAGGTGTCCACAGCTGCAGCCTGGAGGTGATGGTCCGTTCCTCCTCAGACATGTGCTTGGTGTCTCTTTTCACAAACCAGAAGAAATCAGCTTGTTCAATGGAATCTTCTGTCCACTTGAACTCAAACACCACGTCATCACTTTCACAAATAACAAAGTCTGGTTTGTCCTCAGAAACAAGCACGTGGCTAAAATCACGGTTCTTAGAGGTGTTTCTGAGTCTTCTCTGCAGCAACCTGTCTGTTAACTCAGCCATGTAGTCTCTGATCAGCTCCACACTGCAGCCAGTCTCTTCAGCTTTCTGTAGAGGGCTGTCACCATGGGGGTCCCGGTAGTGGTACTCTCAGATGAAATAGACACATGGTTAGCAAGGCTGATGTCACACTGCTGATCAGGAGCTGGGTCTGCTTTTAGCACGGTAACTTCATGTGACATAGACTGGAATTCATGTGCAGAAGATAGCACGTGCAGTCACAATCATTGTGTGTTGTTTGGAGACAGGGGCGTGTTGATGTGTGAGACCGCACTAGTTGTCTGGGGTGTGAATTTTCAGATGCGAAAATTTCACTTGTCTGACTTTCCTCTTGCCTTTTTGCTGTCTGCCTCTTCCCCTCTGCCTTTCTGTACTCCTCCATCTGTCTCCTCTCCTCTGCCTGTCTTTTCTCTTCTAGCTGTCTTCTATCTCTGTTGAGATATCTGGGAGGTTTCCTACAGAAATGCTGGCTTCGTGTTCAGAGCCAGTCTTCAATCTGTATGTATATGTAATGTGTGTGTGAGTGGGTGAATGTGAGTAAATAATTATATTCATTACAACACACTAGTGTATAAGCCTGAAGATAAGACTATACAAAAGGGACACAAACTGTTAGGTTAGGCACAACTGATCACACAGTCCATCTTTGACATAAGCAAACTATGTTACAGGCCCCGACAAACCTCATCATTCCCTAAGAATGTAAGATCAAGAGGGTAGGGAACTTAGCGCATCCAATTTGTCTCCACTTCAGTGGAACCAATCTGTAGTTGTCCTTCCCATCTATTGTCCTCCCTGCACTCATCACCAGTCTCTCGGGCGTCCAGACAGAATAAAGAGGGAAGGAAGTGCTTAGGGAGGTAGTTCTACAGACAAGAGCATAACGAGAGAAAGCAAGACAGACACCAACGGGGAAAACGTGCGTGATGTGGGTTTGTAAAGAGAGTGAGGGACTGCTGATGAGAAAGACGTGAATGAGAGTGACCCTGTACATCCTGGGCAGTTTATAGAACATAGATGTATACATAGGTGTACCTGCCCATGCATACAGACATACTTTGATACACTCACTCATAGATACACACATGCACACACACATGCACACACACACATGCACATACACACACGTGTACACATACACACAGATACACACACATGCACTTACACAAACTTGCACACTTATACACACACTCACAAACGCAGTCACACATGTACACACATGAACACATACTCGCGTGCCCACACACACGCGCGCGCACTTGCACGTGCACACAAGCATGCACCCATGCGCACACAAACATTCTCTCTCTGACTCTCTCTCTGTGTCATTGATAACACACACACATACAATCACACACACAATCACACACATATGCACACACACACAACTAGTGACAAAACAAACTTTCAATCACACATAAACATATCCTTTTTTCCCTACATTTATCCCTATCTGTCTCCCTTCGCCTAATATCACTTATAGTGAAAAGACGTTCCATCGAAAGAACAACAGCAACAACAACGCACGCAAGCATGCACACAAGCAAGCACGAGCACACACATACACACAAGAAGAGGAGGAAGAAGAAGAAGAAGAAATCTTTCTCTATGACATTGATGCCACAACAATACGAGTGATTGGCGTGGAGACAGCAGACAGGGGAAGGCAGTAACAACGTCATCTTCCAGACAACATGACTGTGGTCCGGCAGACCTGATCACCAAGGGGAGCAACTCATCGCATTTACTTGCTATTGAAAAGACTGCCTATGCTTTTCTCAGTCTGCTAGTAGCTACAGAGAGCAGAGTGGGTATAATTATGATAAACGGACGAAAGAAGACAGAGAAGAAAGAAAGAAAACAAGAGAAGACAAAAATGGCAGGAGAGATTTGTTATCTTTAAGTCCTTTTGGAAAAAAGAAAGGCTGGAGAATGGACTAAGAACGCTGAAAATAGACGAAAAAGGAGGCTAGAGGAACAGGGCAGAAGCAAAGAGAGTGAGGATAGAAAAGAAGGAATTCCTAGCACAGAATTGCCAGAGGGTGAAGATGCTATTTATACTGACAGACCCCCACTCCCCTTCCCACCCCCGGCATCCCCAGGGGGGAGGGAGGGGGAGAGTGGAGAGGAGGGGGGGGGGGCTGGGGGAGGATTCCATCTGTCTCAATCAGCAAGGCATTTCTCAGACAGCAGAATCAGGACACCAAATGGGGAAGCAGTCACTTGTCAGGGCCTGGCGGAAAGAGCCATCAGAACAGCAGTCAGGCCCTAGCCTAATGGCCGTGGATGGGGTGGCGGGATGTGAAGCAAGGCAGTGTGGTCAGAAGGTGTCTGCTTGTCAATGGGCAAGACTGCAGATGGTTTGAGAGCTAACACCTGTTAAAAGGCTCCTTTGCTTCTGTCTGGTTGGGTTTTTTTTTGTCTTGTGTGTGTGTGTGTGTCTGCGCGCGCGCGTGTGCGTGCGTGCGTGTGTGTCTGGGTTTGAGTAAGAGCCATGACATATTTGGGTGGTTTTTTCTTTTGTGGCGGTGTGTGTGTGTGTGTGTGTGTGTGTGTGTTGCGTGTTTCAGTAAGAGCCATGGACTGTCTGTTGTGCTTTTTTTCTTTTTATGATGTGATGTGTGTGTGTGTGTGGTGTGTGTGTGTGTGTGTGTGCGCGCGCACGCGCACGTGCGCTAATGTTCCGATACTGTGTTGCGGTGTTTTTTTCTGTGATAAATGTGCCTTTCAATTTCTGAACTTTTGTTTGTGTGTGTTTTTTATGCATGGCTTTTGTAACCCCTGAGATTTCTTCTGTCTGTGCGATACTGACGTGTTTGAATTGAAATGAAGTATGCTGTGTTGAAGTCTTCATGGTACAGAAAAGAAAGCATTGAACAAAGATTGGTCGGTGGTTATGATGAGACTACTTAGGTATAGTTTCTTCAGAATTTCTGATCAGCTTTTGCATGTGCTAACTGTTCAAAGCTCCCAAAGTCAAGTCAAGTCTAGTCAAGTCAAAATTGTATTTCCAGATGGTACATTGAATAAGCAATGCATTTGCATTTGCTATTGTTTTGTTGTTAATCCATTTTCCGATTTTCAATAGAGTACGCAAGCATACGTGTGTGTGTGGGCGGGGGAGGTGTTCTTCTCTCCCCTCCCCTCTCTCTCTCTCTCTGTGCGTGCTTGTGTGTGTGCGCGCGCGTGCGTGTGCGCGTGTTTGTGTGTGAGTGCAGATTTACACCCACCACCCCTCCTCCAAAAAGAAAGTTCCAGAATATCCAAGTACAAAACCATGATTGCTGATAGACAAAGAGAAACAAGAAGAGCATTGCGCAGACCAACACACACACACACACACACTGGCTGGCCAAAAGCAAAGCTGATCATCATCAGAAAGATCACCTTCTGTGATTTATACCCTGTAATGTCGTCTGGGAGTCTCTTTACTGAACTTAGAGATGATTGAATGAAGACAGCACGAGAGAGAGAGAGAGAGAGAGAGAGAGAGAGAGAGAGAGAGAGAGAGAGACAGAGAGACAGAGAGACAGAGAGACAGAGAGAGGGAGAGGACTCAAACTAGAGAGAGAGAGAGGATATAGAGGAGCAAAGAGGGAGGGAAGGAGGGAAAGAGAGAGAGAGAGAGAGAGAGAGAGAGAGAGAGAGAGAGAGACAGACAGACAGACAGACAGACAGACAGACAGACAGAGACAGAGAGAGGGAGAGAGAGAAGATCAAATCAAATCAAATCAAATCAAATTCGTTCGCTTCGAGGATAATGAATGAGCACATATGTGCTTTTTTACATCCAGTCCACGCCCTTGGGGATATATCATATACTAAAATAAACTTAATACTTATACACTCGCACAAAAAAGAACAACAAAAATTAACCAACAGACAAACAAAAAAATACCCATCCACAATATAAAGGAGGATAAAACCAAGAGGGAGAGAGAGAGAGAGAGAGTGAGGGACAGACAGACAGGCAGGCAGGCAGAGATAGAAAGAGAGAGAGAGAGAGAGAGAGAGAGAGAGAGAGAGAGAGAGAGAGAGAGAGAGAGAGAGAGAGAGAGAGGGAGATAAAGAAGAGAAAGAAAGAAAAAAAGAAGAGAGAGATAATAATAAATATTTGTTTATTTATTCTATTATTTCGAGGATAATGGAATTAGCATTTATGTGCTTTTTATTAAAAAAATCCAGTCCCCGTGTGTATGCAGTTTTGTTAATTTTGTCATCCGTTCCCACCGACACACAATGGCCTACCCTTCCGAAAAGCGGACCGGGTTTTAACGTGCGTGCAAGATGTTCTGCGTGCGTTCGCACACGGGACCTCGGTTTATAGTCTCATCCGAAGGACTTTTGGGGATAGTGGAGTCGGCACTGATGTTAACTCCAGTGGAAAAATCCTCTTGAACGAGAATCGAACCCGGGTCAGCAGATCACGAATACATCACTCTATCCACCAGGCTATCCCGCCCTCCCAAACCGAGAGAGAGAGAGAGAGAGAGAGAGAGAGAGAGAGAGAGAGAGAGAGAGAGAGAGAGAGAGAGAGAGAGAGAGAGAGGGAGAGAGAGAGAGAGCTATACAACAGGTCTTAGGATGGGATGGGCATATGAACGGGAGGCTGGCATGACAGACCATACACTGAGAGGATTGGGGGACTGTGTACCATCTGTGGTCACTTGATGGTCAGCTTCATACGGATATGTATGTATATATGTATATAATTATGTGGCCTTTGCTTGACCTATGTGACCTGAGAACTTGGCGACGTGCGTGCAACATCGTTTGTTTTTAATATTCTGATAGCAGGGCGTGGGGGAGCGGTGGGAGGGGGAGAGGGACAGAGAGAGAGAGAGAGAGAGAGAGAGAGAGAGGAACAGACACACACACACACACACACACACACACACACACACACACACACACACACCACACACACACACACACACAAGGCAGGCAGACAGACAGCAGCAGACAGACAGAGACACAGACGGACACAGATAGAAAGAGGGAGGGAGAGAGACAGAGAAAGACAGACAAACAGATGGACAGATGGACAGACAGACAGATAGTGAGGCAAAGATAGAGAGAATTTTTAAGGAGAGAAAAAGCACTGAAATGCAACAAAAAAAATCTAGAGATGGAGTTTGAGATAAGGACGGTGAAAAAGAAAGAAGAAACTATGAAAAGAAGCAGCGAATCTATACACACACAACTACAGAGTAATAATTGGAGAAAAGACAGAGGTAAGTGTCGCCCATTCATCCGTGTGCTGAAACCATGTTGACAAGATGTAGATATCAAACAAAACAGCGGCAATCAGGGGAAGTTCCAAGATCTAGAACTAATTTAGCCACAGTAATCTTCACTTTGGGGACGGGATAGCTCAGTGGTCAGAGCACTCGCTTACCCCCAGCCAGTATTAAGCAGCATTGAACGTGGTTACCAAGTGGATGGGTGACAGTTTGTGTGCCTTGCCTTTAGTACAGTCCCCCAGTTCACCCAGCTATAATTGGGTACCTGCCCTCTTTAGAGTCAGGGAAGGTAAATCAGCGAGGGAGAGGAGATGGGCGCCGCCCTCAATATGCCGGCCCCTGGAGAAGCTGAGGTCTCTGACGCCTCACTCGCCTACAACCACACAGGTTATGGGACACAACCTTCACTATAATATTCCTTCCTCGTAAAGGACATGCTACCGTGTACGTGTGCACCTGCTTGTGTGCGTGTGTATCCGCTCACGACCATGCATATGCACACACATTTTTTTAAAATCCCGTTTCAGCTTCCATTTTAATGACAGCAAAGGAAAGAAGAAAACAATCACTGTTATGATCAGGAGATGAAAAGCTGCACGGTGTTAAAGAAGGCAGCAGCAGAGGACATGGACAGGAGAAGAACAGACATTGGTTTCCAAGAAAGGGGGCAGGAGGGGCTCTAATCGGGGAATGACGATAGTGAAGCACGTGCAACAGGATTTCTGTCTGTTGGCTACTTTGAAATAACCTTGACATTCAGCACTGATGGCCTGTGCATTAGTGTCATGGCAAAGCATGTCCCAACATGAATTTTACTTCTTCTTCTCCTGATTGCTTTGAAGATGACTTTGACACAAAACATGGATGACATTGGCAAGAGGATTAAAGGGTGGCATAAATTACCAAGATGTTACTTGGTCACGTAAAACATGAGGCGAACACCCCCCCCCCCCAAAAAAAAACAACAACAACAACAACCCCACAAACAAACAAAAAATTAAAAAAACGAGTACAAAAAAGCAGCAGTAAAAAATTTAAGAAGGAGAGTGTTTGAGAGTTAGAGACCAGAAAAGTAGTTAAAAAATCCACCAAAATGTACATTTTGAAATGTTATCTTCACATGTACAGAGTTAACATAATTTTAACTTAATTAAGCTAAGAGATGGTTGTGTATGCTTTACAGTACAGATGTTAACAGTGATCCTTTCATTTTGTTCATCACCAGAGTGATTCAGGAATATCTTTTCTCACCGGTTCCTACAGCGACCAAATATCTGTAACAGCACAGTAAGGGTTATAACTGACATGACTGTTGTATAATTACCAGATCATTATTTTGTTTTGTTTTGCATTTTTATTCAAAAAGACAGCTCAGTTGTCAGAGCACTTACTTTCCCCAAGCTTAGGTTAAGCAGCATTGAGAATGGTTACCAAGTGGATTGGTGACTGCTTGTGCACCTTGGCTTCAGCATAGTCCCCCAGTTCACCAATCTGTGAATGTGTACCTGCCTCTTTAGAGCCAGGGAAAGTAAAGCGGTGAGGGACAGGGACAGGAGATGGGCATGCCCTCAATATGCTGGCCCCTGGAGAAGCTGAGGCCTCTGACGCCTCCCTGGCAAACGACCCCATAGGTTATGGACCTTTACCTTAACTTTTTTCAATCAATGAATACACAGAGACGTCATCCCATTCTCAATTAATTCTGAACGTTTATAAATAGTGCCTTGAATATTGATCGGAGAAGATCCATCCACATATCTATCATCTTCAACATTGTCTTGAGCTTTTCTGTCTTTCTTGGCTATTTTCCCTCTAGTGTTAAGATCACTTATATTCTTTTATTACTAGGATAATGGAATAAGCACTCAAGTGATATTTTGGTTCCAGTCCCGGTGTGTATGCAGTTTTGCAAATTCTTTCATCCATTCCCATCAGCACACAATGGCTTACTCTTCCGGAAAGCGGATCGGGTTTTAACGTGTGCGCAAGATGTTTTGCGTGCGTTTTCACACGGGATCTCGGTTTATAGTCCCACCTGAAGGACTTTTGGGGAAATGGAGTCGGCACTGATGTTAACTCCAGAGGAAAAATCCTCTTGAATGAGATTCGATACCAGGTCAGCAGATCAGGAGTGCAGTGTATATCCTATCACTCTAACCACCAGGCCATCCCGGTCCCCCTCAGTTTGACTGTCGGATGCATGACATGTTTGCAGGAAGCCTAGCAAGAAAGATCAAGATCAAGACTATGAAAGAGTTCTACATCAATGATTATTAGTGTCAAGTCAAGTCAAGTCAAGTCAAAATTTTATTTCCAGATGGTACATTGAATAAGCAATGCATTTGCTTTTTTTCATCAAGCCATCTATCTAAGAACAAATTTCGTAATGATTATACTAAGACACTACATTATTGCATCGTTTACCATTAAATTAAACCAGTAAAAAAAAAAAACATTGAAAATACAAATTACCACATATACATATACACGCACACACATACTCATGCACACCGAGCGCGTGCGCGCTCACTCCACAACACATTTAAATAAAAAATGTTTTAAGAATTAAAAAAAAGAAAATCATAAAACGTCAGGACACAAAATTACTTCACTTACTGTTTCATCCATTTTTTCACGTTTTATACTTTAGATAATAAAAAAGATACAGGAATAAAACGTGGAGATTAGGAGGGGACGCAGGATGGAAACGAGGGGCATTCATACAGCTGGTGGGTGGGTTTATGAGCGGGAAACGTTCGAGGGGATTGTTATGATGTCTGGTGTAGGATGAATGGAGATGGGTTGAGAGCGGAGACGATGAGAGCGAGAGCAGGGCCGGAGCGATAGCTGCGAGACCCAGTTTTGCGAGACTCTGGCGAGGAGTCAGAGCAGAGACTGGCGTCGATGCAGACCTCTCTCTGCTTCCTCTCCACTCACAGACCCTCTATCTCTGGCTCATTCTTCAGCACTGCCACTGCCCTCTAGCTCATCATCCTCTCTTCTCTCTCTCTCTGCTTCTCTCCCTCTGCTCTCTCTCTCTCTCTCTCTCTCTCTCTCTCTACTCTCTCTCTCTCTCTCTCTCTCTCTCTCTCTCTCTCCTCTCTCTCTCTCTCCTCTCTCTCTCTCTCTCTCTCTCTCTCTCTCTCTCTCTCTCTCTCTCTCTCTCTCTCTCTCTCTCTCTCTCTCTCTCTCTCTCTCTCTCTCTCTCTCTCTCTCTCTCTCTCTCTCCTCTCTCTCTCTCTCTCTTCTCTCTCTCTCTCTCTCTCTCTCTCTCTCTCTCTCTCTCTCTCTCTCTCTCTCTCTCTCTCTCTCTCTCTCTCTCTCTCTCTCTCTCTCTCTCTCTCTCTCTCTCTCTCTCTCTCTCTCTCTCTCTCTTCTCTCTCTCTCTCTCTCTCTCTCTCTCTCTCTCCTCTCTCTCTCTCTCTCTCTCTCTCTCTCTCTCTCTCTCTCCTCTCTCTCTCTCTCTCTCTCTCTCTCTCTCTTCTCTCTCTTCTCTCTCTCTCTCTCTCTCTCTCTCTCTCTCTCTCTCTCTCTCTCTCTCTCTCTCTCTCTCTCTCTCTCTCTCTCTCCTCTCTCTCTCTCTCTCTCTCTCTCTCTCTCTCTCTCTCTCTCTCTCTCTCTCTCTCTCTCTCTCTCTCTCTCTCTCTCTCTCTCTCTCTCTCTCTCTCTCTCTCTCTCTGGACTAAGGCGTGGAAACACAAAACACCCAAAGGTATTGACTAATATGATCAGGTGAACTTAAACAGAATTTACTCTTTAGTTTCGTAGGTGCACCAGCTTTTTCTGTACGTTTGTAAATAGTGCCATGGATATTGATGGGAGAAGATCCATCCACACATCTATCATCTTCAACATTGTCTTGAGCTTTTCTGTCTTTCTGAACTATTTTCCCTCTAGTGTTAAGATCACTTATATTCTTTTATTCCTAGGATAGTGGAATAAGAACTCCTGTTATTTTTTGGTTCCAGTCCCGGTGTGTATGCAGTTTTGCAAAGTCTTTCATACATTCCCATCAGCACACAACGGCTTACTCTTCCGGAAAGCGGAACGGGGTTTAACGTGTGCGCAAGATCTTCTGCGTGTGTTTTCACACGGGACCTCGGTTTATAGTCCCATCTGAAGGACTTTTTGGGGAAATGGAGTCTGCACTGATGTTAACTTCAGAGGAAAAATCCTCTTGAATGAGATTCGATACCAGGTCAGCAGATCAGGAGTGCAATGTGTATCCTATCACTCTAACCACCAGGCCATCCCGGTCCCCCTCAGTTTGACTGTCGGATGCATGACATGTTTGCAGGAAGCCTAGCAAGAAAGATCAAGATCAAGACTATGAAAGAGTTCTACATCAATGATTATTAGTGTGTGTGTGTGTGTGTGTGTGTGTGTGTTTGTGTGTGTGTGTGTGTGTGTGTGTGCGTGAGTGCATATGTGCGTGCGCGTATATGTGTTTGTGTGTGTGTGTTTGTGTGTGTGTGTGTGTGCGTGCATGTGTATATGCATGTGTGCATGCATGCCTCTACCTTTACACAAGCATCCATGCACATCCAATAACCCACCCACCCACCCACACACGTGTCACACACACATACACACACACACACGCAATGTCTTTCTCTTCTTCCCGGTTCTACTTTTAATAACAATAAAAATAAATAAATACAAAAATATCACAAGCATGATCAGAAAATAATGATCTGCTTTCAGCGTTAAAGAAAGCAAGAACAATGAACGTGGACAGCAAAAAGAAGAAGAGCAACAGCAAAAAATGGATTTCCGAGCACTGGGACAGAAATTGGGCACTAAGAAGAAGATGATGAAAACGATAAAGCACGTGCAGGAGAGAATTTCCTTCCTTCCTTTCTTTCTTTCTTTCCCGAGATAACCTTGACAAGCAGCTAGCACTGGTAGCCTGTGCATTAGTGTCATGGCAAAGCACCTGCAACGAACGCCATTTGTGCTCTTTTCGCTAGTGCTTTGGAGATGACCTTGACGCAAAGCATGGGCAGCGTGTACATTAGGATGAAAAGTGGTAAAAAGTCACCATGATATTACTTGCTGATGTAAAAAAATAATAAGGCAAAAACTAGAGAAACTGAAAAAGATGAAACTGGGGAAAACAGTTTGAGAGTGGAGAGAGAGAAAGAGACAGAGAAAGAGAAAGAAAGAGCGAGAGAGCGAGAGAGAGAGAGAGAGAGAGAGAGAGAGAGAGAGAGAGAGAGAGAGAGAGAGGAGAGAGAGAGAGAGAGAGAGAATGAATTGAAAAAAGGCTAAAGTGCACTTTTTGATAGGGTTCAGCGCATCTCCTTGTTCAGTAATATGTTTTTCTGTCAATTTTAAATCACAAACCACTTTACAGTCTAATGTTTACGTCATAACACATACATTTAAAAAACAATATCAGGTTTTTGTTCTATCCCTGACAGAAATGGTCATAAGGATCTGTTTTAAAATCTGTAAGGTAATGTAGAGCTGGCAACTAATAGATTATTTTCTACATTTGGCAATAAAGACGTGACCAGTGGTCTTTGGTGTCGTTAAATGTTGTGTTGTTTTTTATCGTTAACTGGCCAGCATGCCTATCACATGATAGTGATTTACACCTGCAACAGGCGCAGCAGCTTTAGTCAAGGTGATCATGGATTATCAGCTTTAGTCAATGTGATCATGGATTACCAGCTTTAGTCACGGTGATCATGGATTACCAGCTTTAGTCAAGGTGATCATGGATTACCAGCTTTAGTCAAGGTGATCATGGATTATCAGCTTTGGTCAAGGTGATCATGGATTACCAGCTTTAGTTAAGGTCATCAGAGATTATTCTAAGTGGCAAAGTTAGCTTTCAAAACTAATATACGTGGGTGTGTTGTGGTCTGTGTGTGTAAGTGTGTGTGTGTGATTTTGTGTGTGTGTGTGCGTGTGTGTGCGTGTGTGTGCGAACGCGCGCGCGCGCGCGCGCGCGGTGTGTGCGTGTGTGTGTGTGTGTGTGTGTGTGTGCACGCGTGTGACAGTTACTTATTTATTTATTTTATTTCGAGGATAATGGAATAAGCACTCATGCGCTTTTTACATCTAGTCCCCGTGTGCATGCATTTTTGTGAGTGCGTGTCTGTGTGCGTTTGCGTGTGCTTATGCACGCTCACGCACGTGACTTGACACGTGACCCTTGCAAGCTTGAGGTGACTAGACATGTTTATTTTCAAATCTATTTATACCAAAATAATACACGCTTCTCACAACACATCACAAACCGACCTTTCCTTCAACCCTAAGCGCTCACCATACTTCTAGACAAGACACAAACAGACCCATCCCAAGGGGATTAATTTGAAAGAAGAGCATAAATTTCTAAAAGGGGCTCACAGGAATATCTTGACAATAATTTCGCAACAAAGCGAAGTGCGTAGCTTGCATAGTCTATAAGCCTGCTTTCAGTAAATATCTTGACATTAATTTTAGCAACAAAGCGAAGTATACACCTTGCATAGTCTATAAGCCTGCTATATACCTATTCTGTCATTCTCCTGGCTATTTCCTCACTCTTAACGTACTATGAGGTCAGTCGTCTGGGCATAAAAGAAGCTTTGATGATGGACAAATCGGATTGAGCTTTCGTGGCTGGACTGAAAGGTTAGCGTTCGATTAGATGCGTAAATGCAGGGTCGTTGAACCGTTTGGATGAAGAAAGAGTACTGATTCTGGTCATAGTTATGTGAAATGGAAATCTGCAGGGAAGGAGGGATGGAGAGATTGAGAGAGAGAGAGAGAGAGAGAGAGAGAGAGAGAGAGAGAGATTGATAGAGAGAGAGATTGAGAGAGAAGAGATTGAGAGAGAGAGATTGAGGAGAGATAGAGAGAGAGATTGAAGAGAGAGATTGAGAGAGAGATTGAGAGAGAGAGAGAGAGAGAGAGAGAGAGAGAGAGAGAGAGAGAGAGAACACTGAAGCATTTAAAAGCGTTATTGCACTTTAGCCTTAGGTCAATATACAAAACATGTTTGAGGCAAGGGGTAGGTAGACATCACAGCAGTAGACATATAGACAGTGCATCACAGAAAGAGCTAGATTGATAGTGTCACAGTTATAGGTTGTTTTCTATGTGACCGTCCCGAGTTCTGTTTCAGGCTGGGTGGAATTTAGATTTTTTTTAAACCATAAAAAGCAAAGATTGCTTAGAAGCAAAGTGCGCTTCTATCAAATTTGACAGTTGTAGGGTTAAGAAAACTGTTACTGATAGTTGTTTACTAGTTATACAGTTTCCATGGCTTGCTATTTTTACATTTTCTGTTACTTACTATTTTCTTTTTTCTTTTTTTTAACTTACTGCTTAACATTGTTTAGACTTTTATAGATTCTTTACTTATTCTCAATCTGTTGCTTACTATTTTCTTTTTTACTTCTATTGCTTAACATTGTTTAGACTTTTATAGGGTCTTTACTTATTATCAATCTCTTTTTTGTGTTAAAGATAGCATTTACAGTTACCGCATTAAAAAGAACTGTAATTTATTGTTGCTTACTTTTTGTATTTTCTAAATGCTCTACTTTTAATCATATCTTTTCTACTATCACCCCAGCACCTTTCAATCAGCCTTTATCACTTTGTTTTGTGCATGTGCACACACTTCGTGTGCGCTCTTTTATAACCAATTTGAATGGAAAATGAAGACACCCAAGAAATGTTCAATTCGTTAGCGGTAGAGATTTCCGTCGCTGATGGCTGTTAGAAAGTGTACCACAGAAAAAGAGCAGGATCGATGTGTGCCAGAAAAACAGGCCGGATCACACGCTGATCTGCAAATCTAAACAGGGACTCAGGCACACAGACCATTTCTCTTCTCCTGATTACTCTCTGATGACCTCACCACGAAAGATCAAAGGCACGTGTGGAATAACCTTACAGCAAATGAAGACTGAATTATCGGAGTTTACTCGCTCCTTTGATAAAAACGATAAGCAAAAAAGTCAGAGAAGATGGACGAGGAAGAGAAAAGGATATAAATGAAGGAAGAAAACAGAGAAAAGGTAGGGAAAGGGTGAAAACTGAGGATCAGAGAGAGAGAGAGGGAGAGAGAGAGACAGACAGAGAGAGAGAGAGAGAGAGAGAGACAGACAGACAGACAGACAGACAGACAGACTAACAGACAGACAGGCAGGCAGACAGACACACAGAGACAGACAGACAGAGATAGACGAAGATATAGAGACAGACAAACAGATACATAGACAGACAAAGAGACAGACAGAGACGGAGAGACGGACAGACAGACAGATAGAACAAACTGGAATTTCACACAGAGAAATCGAGTAGGACTGTTCGAACTAAATCAACACTAAATGTCAGAACTTTATTATTCCTTTTAAAGAGAAACAGAGCATCAACCTTATCTGGAAAGAAGAAAGAGATAGATAGATAGATAGATAGATAGATAGATAGATAGATAGATAGATAGATAGATAGATAGATAGAGAGTTGAATACTAATCATGAGAAAATAAGTCAATCAGAAGGTCAAGTGTAAGACCTGGGAGGGAGGTCAAAGGTATCGTGGTGTGGCCTTAACCTGACCGGTAATCAATTTCCCATCACCTGTAACACCCCCCCCCCCCCCAACCATCCCACCCACACCCCTAATGGCCTGGAGAGAACGGGAAACCAGATGTCTGTCTGCCTATCTGCCTGCCTATCTGTCTGTTTGTCTCTGTTTTTTTCTCTGAATGTTCTCTGTCTGTCTGTCTCTGCCTGTCTATCTGTCTGTGTGTGTCTGTCTGTCTGTCTCTGTTTTTTCTCTGTATGTCTCTGTCTATCCGTCTGTGTCTCTGTTTATCTCTGTCTCCCTTTCTGTCTTTCTGTTTCTGCCTATCTCTGTCTTTATGAGGGCCTTGTGTAAAAAAGCCTCTGGATTATCCAAGTACCCTAAAAAATTCGAGTACGAAAATCGAGTTCTGTCTCTGTCTGTCTGCCTGTCTGTCTGTCTACTTGCCTGCTTGCCTGTCTGTCTCTTTGTCTCTCTCTCTCTCTCTCTCTCTCTCTCTCTCTCTCTCTCTCTCTCTCTCTCCTCTCTCTCTCTCTCTCTCTTCACCCAAATGTGTAGTATAGAAATACTAAATTACACAAATATCATACACAAAATGTCAGGAAAACCACCCAATATCCTTGAGAGATAGAATATTGCTCCCCTCACACACACACACACACACACACACACACACACACACACACACACAACACACACACACACACACACACACACACACACACACTAATCCAAATGAAACAAAACCAAAAGAAGCAAACAGATGCATCTAGCTACCCCTTCCAAAGCCACAAAATTACATATATAAATTAAGTATAATTATCTAGATCCGATCATGATCTTCTTATTTGTTTCTTGCTTTCTCTCTCATTTTTTTTTAGTGTTTATCTTCTTTCGTAACTACCTTTCTTTATATCTTTCTCTCTTTCATTCTTTAAAAAAATGTTATCTTCTTTCTTTTTTTGGTGTGTATTCTTCTCTGTCATTTTCTTTCTGTCTGTCTTACTTCCTTCATTTTTTCCCTTTCAATTTTCTGTCTTTCTTATGTCTTCCGTTTAGAGCTCCCTCTTTTCTTCTTCCTTCTCTTTTTGTTTTGGATTCTTTACCCCAAAAAATCAATGAATGTCTTCTTCTGAATCTCTTTTTTCTTTTACTTAATATGCACGTGCTTCTGGAGCCCCAGTGTTAATGAGAGTGAACGGGAAAGAAAGCACATTTCCTGCACACACTGAACTTGTGCTGGAAATAGCATGTCTGTGTATATGCCAAAGTGTATAACCTTTGTGTGTGCATGCGTGCGTGCGTGCGCGCGCGCGCGCCTGTGTGTGTGTGTGTGCGCGCGCGCATTTGAATTTGTTAACTATGTTAATTGCTATTGGTTGTACGTGCAAACATTTGTTGAATGCAAGCGCTTTGATTTGTTTGTGCAAGATATAGCGCTATATAAATACCATTTATTGTCATCATCATCATCATCATCATCGTCATCATCATCATTATTATGGTCAATCCTTTGCAAGAGGGGCTAGATTTGAGGTCATCGACAATGCCCTGCCTTCCTTCCTTCATTACCCATAGAAAAAGCTTACAACTGGTCAGCTATTAACATAGAGTTCGTGTATATCAGCTGTGAGACTGAGGGCTGGACACTGCAGACTCAGACATCACATGTTCACCAAGTTCCACATTGGTGATTCTGAGGCGTGCCCCTGTGGCACTTCTCCCATGACAGTGGAACACTTCCTCCAGACTTGTCCAACACACCGAAACCTGAGGGCCGAAATCTGGCCTACTGACCTGCCGATGAGGGACAAACTTTTCGGCGACGAAGAAGAAGAAGGAGAAGAGGCGAGGGAGAGAGAGAGAGAGGGGAGAGAGAGGAGAGAGGAGAGAGAGGAGGAGAGAGGAGAGAGAGAGAGAGAGAGAGAGAGAGAGGAGAGAGAGAGAGAGAGAGAGAGAGAGGAGAGAGAGAGAGAGAGAGAGAGACGAGAGAGAGAGACAGAGACAGAGACAGAAAAACCGAAAGAGAAATCTGAAATGTGGTAATAAGTTTTCAAAATGTCACCAGTATTAATAAACTCGTCACCCAGCGGTCTTCAAAGGCAACAAACGGCAAACGAAACCTGGGCCGACCTTTCCCATCCACATCATTTCCGCAATCTTTTGCACTTTTGTACACGTGTTTCACTGTAACATTTTTGCAAGCTCTTCAAATTTATATTAGAAACAGGATATTGTCACTCAAAATACATCTTTTAATTTTGGTAGAAGAAAAATAATGCAAAACAAACAAGGAAAATGTCGTAATCTTTTTTTAATGGCACTGAAAGGAGAATGATATTTGAGATGCTAGAAAAAGAAACGATTGTTTTATTATTTAGTTACGAGTTTCTATGCAAGAAGCCACGACATGTAGAATATTCCACAATTGCTACCCCATTTCTGCCTACAAGTTAATTTGCAGACGCTTATTTTGACGGAACTGCCATCATGCCTATAGGCCCAGAGAGAGAGAGAGAAGAGAGAGAGAGAGAGAGAGAGAGAGAGAGAGAGAAGAGAGAGAGAGAGAATGACAAATTTTAATGAATTTAGGCCTCTACCCATTTTCATGGGGTACATAAATCTCTGTAAACTCAAGGCTGCGTATATCAGGTAAAAAATTGAAACAAGTGAAAAGAACACACAAGCATAAATGATTCACATCAAGAGTTACAAAATTCTAGGTGGACAGGAGACTCAGTTTACTTACTCTTAGTTTGAAACAAAATCCATGCTGTCTAATCATTGAAACGTTCTGGGTGGCCATAAGGCTCAAATATTTTGCTTTCTGATAGTGAGTAGGAATCTCTTTCAGGATATTAGGTCTTAACGCAGCATACGTATCACAATGAAAACACAAATGTAGTTATTTTCTTCTGATCCTGGACAAAATGGACAGTCATTATTTGTAACATCTGCACACATGTGACGATTTTTGTGAACTCTAAGGTCACTGATTCCAAAGAGTACTCAGATAAAGATGTCTCTGAAACATTTTTGTTGCACACCATCTAAATAAGTTTCTAGGGTGTGAGAAGATTTGAAGCATGCATATAAATTCAGCCTGTTACTGGTACTGATGCTTGTCAACCATTCTTGCTTATACACATCTAGAAGTCTTTGTTTAAACGATAACAAGAAATGCATCTTGGTTGTCAACTCCTTGATCCAACCAAACATACCCAAATCCCAAACTTTGTAACATGACCTTCAGTTTAGAATTAATTGGGGAGAGAGATAGAGAGACAGACAGAGAGAAGAGAGAGAGAGAGAGAGAGAGAAGAGAGAGAGAGAGAGAGAGAGAGAGAGAGAGAGAGAGAGAGAGAGAGAGAGAGAGAAGATGGAGATACAGGCACACACAGAGACTTGCAAGCACACACAACGGAAAGGCCGAGTGGTTGTGCTATCATTCTTGCAATCTGACGGCAAACCGATGACGGTGGTTCAAGCTTCTCTTCAGCTGTCCACTGAGAGGAGTTGTTGTTTATCTCCGATGTAAGACTCCCTGTACTTGTGTGCATATCAATACAATTATTCATTCTGATAAAGGAACAGGCCAAGTAAAGTGTGCAGCGTGGGTAATGAAGAAAGAAGGAAAAAGAAAAAAGGAATAACAAAAAGAATCGAGAGAGAAAGAGAGAGAGAGAGAGAGAGAGAGAGAGAGAGAGAGAGAGAGAGAGAGAGAGAGAGAGAGAGAGAGACAGTCAGGCAGACAGACAGAAGATGAAAATAACCGACTCTGACCAGCACAGCTTGCAGATTCACGGACAAGAAGCAAATCAGACCAACTAGTGGATTCACTCCAACCACCCACCTCTCCCTAGTCCACCCCCGCATGAAATCACCCCTCCACATCAGTAGGTGTGAGGTTTGTCCTCCAAAATCACTATTCTCTGATGCTGGTGTCTTTAATGGCTTAGTTGTTCTCCTTGTGAACGTAGGCTTTATCACAACGAGGGTTAGATAGTTATCGCCTTCTTTAATTCAGCATTTGCAATGTTCCTGTAACAATGGCATACAGTCTTCTTATTTTTAAATCGATATCTGACCTGGATTGTTTATTTTAAAAAACCTTTTTAAAATAAGTTTATACCACTTTAAGTCACAGCACATCACTCTGCGTGAAATTCGGGCTGTTCTCCCCGGGGAGAGCGCGTTGCCACAAGAGCAGCGCCACCCATTATTTTTTTTTCTTGTCTTCAACTGCATTTGTTTCCCTATCAGAGTGGCTTTTTTCTACAGAATTTCACCAGGGACAATTCTCTTGCTGCCGTAGGTTTTTTTACGAGCGCTAAATAATTTTGTGCAACGCTCGGGACCTCGGTTTATTGTCTCATCCGAAAGACTAGCACCCAGACCACCCCTCATGGTCTAAAGGATGGGAGAGGTTTTGGGCCCAAATGGGAATCAAACCACCGCACACTTCCGACCCGGACTACCAGCTTTCTAGACAGGCGCGTTACCTGTAGACTACCGATCCACTTTGTCTAGTCATGTATCAGTTAGGATGCAAATATCAGCTATTTTACATTCATCAATTCTGGCTCTTATGGTAAAGTATACTGATGCTGGCAGAGTTAAACAAGAAATTAAAGAAGGAAGAAGAATGGGAGGAAGAAGAGTCTTTGTTATTAGTTGGACACTTTGTTTTTCAATTGTTAAAAGCAAGGAATCAGCCAAACATCCAGCAAAGATACCAGAAGAGACACATACAAGCGAGAAGAAAATCCATTAATTATATTCAGTGTAAAGATAACAATCACAGTGGCAAACTTCCCAGGAAGGTCAGAAAGAGTGTCGGTGACTTTTTGAAGTCCACGCTGAAGTCAATCACTGTTGACACCGACACTGCCAAGAGCATGGACAAGTGGCACCCTTTATTTGTACAAGGATGTTCAGTTCTAGAAAGCTTCAAAGATGTCTGCATCAAATCAAGGAAGAAATTTAGAAAAAAAAAGACAAGCAAAAGGAAACACACAAAAAAGCACTACCAAAGTAAGACAGAAAATGAGAAAGCGACTACCCAAAAAAAGGACAGACAGAAAAAATATATCTTGAGAACAAAAGAAAGAAGAAAAAGGAACACTAGGAAGGCAAAAACCTGCAACCTTTGGCCGATTCAACACCATCATTAATGAAACATATTCTCCTCCCCCTTTACCTCATTATTCTTCGTTTCTTTCTGACTTCTTCTGCTGCTCTTCCTCCTTTTTCTTCATTCTTTCATTAATTCATTCAGACTGATCAATGCCTGCCCCCCTTGACCCTGTCGTGCTGTTCTGGTCACGTCTTTAATGACGGTGGAAGAGAGAGCAGGCACGCTCTCCGCGTGAGCTGGACTTCAGATGGAAATAACGAGCTTCATCAGCATTAGAGAGTGTGGGCAGGAGAGCAGAGGTGACCAGCACTGAGAGAAGAAAAGTGGTTTTGCAAGATGTCAGAGAAGATAAAAATCAACTCTGTAATCCAACTATAAGTTTTGACACCAGAAATAAGACTGGCACAACAAAGTTGTAATTATTCTTCCTTAAAGCACTGGCTGCATTGTGACTCTAAAAATAGAGAGCGAGAAGTTCAACCACGACTTCAGATTCATGAACAAGACGCAAATGACAAAGTTCATTCATTCATTCCAGCCACCCACATAGCATCCTCTCACACACACCCACATTCTCAGACGTGAGGTTTTCAATCCAAGCATTGTTTACTTATCGACACTGGTGATTTCTCAAGTCCAGTTTATATTTCATCTCATTAACAGACTTTAGCCATTTTCTTTTTATACATTTACCCTTACGCAGTCATGGTTACATGCAATCTATTGTCATGCTTCAGAACAACCAGTATCTGACATTACTTATCAAATTTGTTTGATCCTTTATAAGTGGTTTACTTAAGGTGTAAAAAAACAAAACGGTGAGCGCTGTTGCTTCGCATTGGGATGATCGTTCCTGTGCCTTGGTTTCAGTAGTTCCCCAGTTCACCCAGCCGAAATGGGTACCTGCCCGGTTTAGGGACAGTAAGTTAAGCACAGAGAGAGAGAGAGAGAGAGAGAGAGAGAGAGAGAGAGAGAGAGAGAGAGAGAGATGGGATCTGCCCTCAATACAGACTCCAAGAGAAGCCCACGTATCTTAACTCGCTTTTCAACGACTGCATAGGTTACAATAATAATAAATGTATGTTTTTATTATTGAAGTCGCAAAGGTAGAATGCTTTTATTTCACGAGATAGCAGTAGTAGTAGAAATGGATTTTAAAAAAATAAAATTTGATTTATTAGGCAGCAATAGCAGTGTACGAGATTTCTTCACGAGATATCAATAGTAATCGCAATACCGCTATCATTGGTAACAGTGTTGTATTATAGTTAGTCCTATCTCATCATGTCAGAGCAGTAGTGTATTATGGGTGGTAGCAACATATTATACTTGGTTGTTTATGAGGCATTGGTTTTGTATTGCAAACAGCTTATTTCATGAGGTAGTAGTAGCATCAAAGGTAGTTTTACTTCATGAAGTAGCAGTAGTGTACTACAGAACGTTTCATTCCAGCAGATGGTGGCAACAGTGTACTACGGAACGTTTCATTCCAGCAGATGGTGGCAACAGTGTACTACAGAACGTGTCATTCCAGCAGATGGTGGCAACAGTGTACTACAGAACGTGTCATTCCAGCAGATGGTGGCAACAGTGTACTACAGAACGTGTCATTCCAGCAGATGGTGGCAACAGTGTACTACAGAACGTGTCATTCCAGCAGATGGTGGCAACAGTGTACTACAGAACGTGTCATTCCAGCAGATGGTGGCAACAGTGTACTACAGAACGTGTCATTCCAGCAGATGGTGGCAACAGTTGTGTATTGTAGATGGTTTTATTACACAAGGTGACGTTATAAATGTACTGGAGTGTTTTTTCATGTCAGAGGTATATTTTACACGGTTTTGTCTTCCAAGTCTACAGTAGTATTGCATTGTGGATGGTTTTGTTTCATGGGGTGAAAGTATAGTAAATTACAGATAGTTTATGAGGTTGTGCTTCGGCACTCCTCTCCTTCACTGCGACGTGCCGAAGCTCAAGATTCGGAAGAATTACGATTTTTTAAATACACTAAACCATTGTCAACTTTCGGGAAAATACTCTGGCCTGTAGGGCAATCATTTTTCTAAACACAGTTGCTTTCCTTGAGCATAAGTTTGCCTAGTTTGCTTGTGTTAGCTACTTTTGGCATGCAAACAAGCGTATTCCTTGGAATTTCGGGCTCTCCAGTGTTATGAATTTAAAAACAAAAATTGTATAGTGCAAAAAGTGACATCAGATGGATTCAGCCAGCTTCAGAGAACTTTACTTTGGTGAAAAATCATCACATTGTTTCAAGGAGAATTGTTGAACACTTCAAGCCAAAAAGATAAGCAGCCCTAATTTTCCAAACTTTATTTTTCAGTATTCAGCGACATATATTTTGAAAATTTGTTTTAAAAAATTAGTCTATTGAAAAACTGTATAACAATCTCAAAAGAAAACATATAAACTTTTCAACGATGTTTAATTTGTATGTCATTATTATGTTGTGGAAATCCCTGAATTTTTCAAATATAGCCACTTCATGCGTCACCACAAAATGACAGGATCCATTTTACTGCGACTTCGAGTTAATGAGGTGGCTGCAGTAGTGTACCATATATTAAAAAAAAATTATTATTCATATTTCAAGGATATTGGAATAAGCACTCCTGTGCTTTTTTTCCATCCAGTCCTCGCTTGTATGCAATTTTGTAAATTTTGTCATCCGTTCCCACAGGCACACAATGGCCTACTCTTCCGAAAAGCGGAACGGGTTCTAATGTTTGCGCAAGATGTTCGTTTATTCGAGGTGTCAGCAGCACTGTACATTTTCCACGAGATAGCATCCCAGTATTGCAGATCAGTTTTATTTCATGACATAAACGTAGTAATGTTCTACAGATGGTTTTTCTTTACGGGTGGCACAAGTGTTTAGTTTTCCGACAGAAGTCATCTTTGCACAAGGTCACAGATGTAAGTAATGCATCAAAAACTGTTTTGTCACGAGGTTGCTGACATAGTAGTCTACTAAAGACAACTATTAACAAAGTGGCATCAGTATCAGCTGTTCAAAAATGCTTTTCGGTTCACGAGTAGCTAGTAGTATATTATAGGGGAATATTTATATTGGTGTAGTAGTGGTATGATTTCATTTTTTAGATGCACTAATGGCAATGTATGATGGATCCATGGGCGAGTTTTGCTTTATGTTTTAAATAGCACGTTACCATTAGCTTATCAATATTTTTTTTTATTGAAGTAGCAGAAGCAGCGTTACATGGCTATATATTCCACAATGTGGTGGTAGCAGTGTTACAGATGGTTTATTTCATGAGGTGCAGCAGTCATACGTTATACATCATTTTATGAGGTGTGTATTAGTGTATTATAAATGGTGTGTTTCACGAGGTGACCATTGAAGTGTTTAGAGTTAATTTCAAGAGTCAAAGTAGAAGTGTATTACAAGTTTATTTAAAGGGTAGCAGCAGCAGTTTGTTAAAGATTGTATTTGTAGATGTGCCAATAGTGGTGCATTATATAGTTTATTTCAAGAGGCCGTAGTAGTAGTAGTAAATTGTAGATGCTCAAGTTCATAAAGTGCAGTAGTATATATATATATTTTTTTTTAAATAAATAGTTCATGTAATGATGTGGCAGTGCCGTGTATTATAGATGGTTTCTTTCACGAAGTTGCAGTAGCAGCCTATTGTAGTTTCACGAGGTAGCAGTAGTAGCCTAACGTAGTTTCACGAGGTAGCAGTAGTAGCCTAACGTAGTTTCACGAGGTAGCAGTAGTAGCCTAACGTAGTTTCACGAGGTAGCAGTAGCAGCCTAACGTAGTTTCACGAGGTAGCAGTAGCAGCCTATTGTAGTTTCACGAGGTAGCAGCAGTAGTAGATTATATAGATGGTTCATTTTGATGAGGTAGCACATTATAGATGGTTCATTTCACGAAGTAACAGTACACTATAGACGGTTTATTTCGCGAAGTAGCTGTACATTATAGATGGTTTATTTCATTAAGCACAGTAGTAGTGTATTCTAGAGGTTTTTCGTAGGTTACAGCATTACATTTCATAGTTTATTTCTTGAGGTAGTGGTGGGTAATAATGTATTGGTTTTTAAACATTTTGTGGCAGTCACACTGTATTCTACATCCGTTTATTTCTAGAGATGCTTCCAGTTTACAAGACGATAGTATAATGTATTGAGCACAACAGACTTCTTTCAGAATGCCTTGGTCAAAATGGCTGTAGGCGTTTCTTGTTCAGGTGTGCGCGGGTTATAGCCAAGCACTTTCTTTGGGAGGTGGTTTTAGTGTATTATAGATGTTCTTTGTTTCAGGCAGATCATGGTATTCTAAGGCCATGTTTTGTTCCAAATTGACGGCTGGAGACGCGTTTTATTTCAGGCTTCTTACAGTATATAGACGCTTTGTTTCAAGTCTTTGGGTTTAGCATGTTACCAGATACACGAGGTTTACTCTGGTGATTTTCAGCAAGTTATAAACGTTTTGTTTCCAGTTGGTTAAGATAGTGGTAATAGTACGCTATAGACACAAACTTCAGGTTGGTCATAGTGTGCACCATCGAGATTTTACCACCAGGTTCTTCCACTGCCCGTAGTCCACTTTCGATAGCAAATCGTTCCACTTAAGGCCAGTCCACTCCGTCTTTCCATCATTCTGTCAGTCCCTTCATCTCCCTCTTTGTACTGTTCCCTGTAGGACAGTTTTGTTTTGTTTTGTTTTTGTTTAATATCCATTCACTACTTGGTGATAAGGACACACCCGCATTCATACGAACATCTCTCTCTCCCTCTCTTATATATATATATATATATATATATATTCATATTCTCACAACTATCTACAGTAGATGTCTTACTGGGGAAGAATATATAACCTCAGCAACTGATGTTATGAACTGCTGAGAGTCATATAAAACTTCTTGAACAGTGGAATATTTTTTATGAATATCTATTCCTCTCCTTAAACAGGTCAGTTAGGATTGGGCAATCAAACAATAAATGGTGGATTGAAAGAGATTGAGAACAGCAACATGTCATATTTTTAGATTTGGTGTTTCATGCATTTAGCCTCATTTTATATATGAAAATTTCTACTTTCCGTGAGCAAGAAATGTTTTCAAAGTGTGTTTTCTTCATTTTGGAATGTATACAATTCATCAATTTAGCATTAATTTCATGCGAGGACAATGCGAGATTGGAACCAAACGTTTCAATGTTGCAATTGGAGGCACCTTGTTTTGCTAACGAATCAACCAACTCATTCCAATAGATTCCACAGTGAGAAGGGACCCAGCAAAAAGTTATGTGTATGCCTCTGCTTGCAATACAATGTATCAAGAATTTAATTTCAAATACAATATCTTTCCTTATGCTCCCATGCCACTTTAGTCTGCGATTTTTTTTCACTCTAAAGCTTTTCATAATTATGGTTCATAGCAACTCAAGGCCAGTTCACGGATATTCTTTCCATCGTCTTCTCTGCCCGTTTCATCTCCTTCCTTGTCCCGTTCCCTGTAGGGAAGTCTTGGCCAGTCCAAATGTTCGTGTGACTTGCCCGTACCACTTTAGTTTGCGTTTTCCCCCCAATTAAATCAGGTCTTCATAAAAATAATGGCCCAATGGCGTTTTTATTTTAGATTTTCACTTCATTAGTGATGTGATCTCTATACGAGTTTGTGAAACTATCTCATCTCCACTGCCATTATCCTTTCAATATATATTATGGCCCACATTTCACATGCGTACACAAATATGAACATGATCAGGAAACGCATCAGTCTGATCTTGAAGCCGATGGCGATGTTCTTGTCATTCCAGGACGACTTTCAGTTTGGTCATTGTAGCTGTGGTCTGGTTCATTCTGGAAAGCATTTCAGGTTTTGATCCATGCTGCGATATAGATACGGTTTCCTGTGATTCAAAGGTTTTCATTTGGCTTGGTCATTTGGATATATTTTGTTTCAGGCTGGCAGTTGTAGCTGGTTCTGGTGGTTAGAGTTAGTTATATTCATGATATGGATTTTGCTTCGCGTCAGTGGTTAGTGTTGCAGGCTTTGTTCCAGACTGGCAGCGATAGCGTGTTCTACGTTGTGTTCCCAGTTGGTGGTTGGTTCTGGCGGATGGTTTATAGTGCCGCACACGCACATTCTATTTTCAGGTTGCCGGTTATAAGGTCACTAGTATGATACGCGATACACACTTTTCAAGTTATGATTATACTTTAATCCGAGGTTACTGCCGACAGTGTTATACACGCTATGTTTAGGGTTGGCGGTTACAACCTTTTAAGCGTTTTGTTAGAGGAGGTGGTTACAGTGGTCCACACCACCACTCAAGATCCAATTGAGGGAGGGGGGGGGGGGGAGGGTCGAGTTTTGCCTCAAACGGGAATTCAACCCACGCTTCTCGCCTTCTAGGCAGGTACATGCAATACGACTAGACGACCCTGAACAACTGGCTATTTATACACGCTTTGTTTTGTTTTGGTGGTTTTTCTCTGCCATAGATTATATCAGTTTCCAGTTGACGGTTATTATGCCGTTATTTTGGGGTTTGTTCAAGTGCGTTATAGGTTTGTTTTGGTTGGTGGTTACTATGTCAAACGTTTTGGTTTCCACCCGTGACTTTCAGAACGTGTTGTTATAGGGCGTTGCCTCTATGAGTCGTTTCAGATTGCTGGTTTAGCATGCTGGAGAGGTAACATTTGCACTTTTTTATTTATACTTTCAGATTTATGTCCCATGGAAGACAATAAGCAATAGTTGTCGTTTGATAAATAATTTTATCCACGGGAAAGGGAGTCACAGTGTTTCGTAGAATTGTAAGGCAACTGGTGTTGAAGGTGGTTTTATCTAGGGGTTGTTGGTGGTGGCAACATTTTCCGTGGTATTTCAACAGTCTGCTATACTACAGGATAGGTGAAAGTAAATGTAGTGATAGTATGCTGCAGACAGAGGAGCAAGGTATCTGAATGATGACAAAACACACTCCTGCACACGCACAGGTCACAAATAAACAAACAACATGCGCATGCACAAATCTCCCGCCACAGGGAGAGAACCACAAAGCTTTCAGAACTTTGCTAAGTGCTAAGGGGGGGGGGAGGGGGGGGGGGGAGGGGTCACCAAAGAGGGGAGGTAAGGGAAATGGGGATTTCCATGGAAAGGAGATGGGGGTTGTAATAAGCGCCCCTTTCAAAATCTTTATTTCAGCAGAGGAAAAACTGGAGGGTAAGGAATGAGGGTGTGTGATTTCTTCAGGGGAGGGGGTGGGGTGAATGGTATTGTCTGGATTTTTTCCAACTCTGGAATAAGGCAAGTTGGATCCTAGGAGGGGTGAATCGGGAGTTGGGTGGTTGTTATAAAACTACATTTTAGAATCTTATTTCAGTAGCTGAGGAGTGTGTGATAAATGTAGTGCAAATAATACATTGGATGGCTTTAATTTCACATCGGTCGGGTCAGGGATGTGATAAGAGTATTGTTCTAGACGACTTCAAAATTTAGAAAAGCCAAATAGTCCTAGCTAATCCACATTCAAGCTGTTCCTGAGTAGGCATTAGAATCAAACGTGGACATGTTACAAATTTACAAATATAGAATTGTTCTAGGAGACTTTAGATCCAGATAAAGCCACTTAGTCCTAGGTCTTATATTCCAACCACCCACGTTACAGCTGGTGGATATTAAAATGAAGCGTGGTGGTGGTCACAAATGAACAATCCGGCGATTAAAACCAAACATGAAACCATATCTGTCACCAAACCAATTCAGTCATGATACTGTTGTCTAAAGCGCCAGCGATCTCAGAGGCCATGTTTCTCTCAATAACTCCTAACAGCTGACCAGGGCCACAAATGAATGGACAGTATGTAACAGAAAAACCACATCATGGCAATTCAACTAAATCGGAGCTGGTGATTTCAGTTTTGATCATTTCAGAAAAGAAAATGTCCGCCTTTCTCAGAATTTTGGGAGTATCCTGTAGAACATCGTTGAACAGTTACCACCCCCAGGTCTAAAGATTTGTGCTGTGATTTTTGCTTTTCGTTAACGCCATCCAAAATTCTTTGTCAACTCCACTTCACATGTCGAAGATAAAGCCATCCAAAGTACATTAACCCTACCCAACATGTCATCCAAATATAAAATCTACCCCATATGTCAAAACTTTTGCCATCCAAAATGCTCCATCAACCCTACCCCACATGTCAAACCAAAAGCTATCCAAAATACGGTATAAAATCTACCCCGCATGTTAAAACTGAATCTATCGGAAATTAATACTTCACATGCTTTAAGTCGAGCCATCCAGGTCACTCCTGGGGCCAGTGTGATGGAAGGCATTCAGTTGCACCACTGCTGTTGTCCAAGCTGACGACTGCTGCTGCTGCTCCACGAAACCTGCACTTCATCCGCCTCACCCCCCCCCCCAAACACACACACTCACCACCACCTTTCTGCAAGGTATGCCATCACAGTTATGCCATCCTGACAATACTTTGCATAAAGCCTAAACACACTATATTTCAGTTTATATCCGCCGTCCTATGTGGCTGATTCACTTCACAATGAAAAACTTCTGATGGAGGAAGAATTTCAGCGGAACCGGCCTCTCGAATGGAAGACGAGTTACGGTACAGACAAATGCACATTACCGCGCCGACAAGATTACCTCCTTTGCTCGTTCTTTAAGGGAGCAAAAGCATTTTTACCGTAAGAGCGAGTTCATTGGAAGTGACCCACGACCAAAACTGGATGTAAAACTTTCAATTTAGTGGGCGCGAAAGTTTGCTGATTACGATGTATGGTCCTGACAATTCGAACGCAAAATAAATTACGGTTGTTTGGTGGATCATAAAAGTCCGCCAACTGATACGACCGCTCTTTGATCGAACAGGCCCCGGTTTATAGGTTAAAACATCTTAAATGTAACAGCCTATCTGGCAGCTGTGAAAAGTTTCCGAGCTGTTCCTCAACATTTCTGATGTTTTCTTGAATCCTCTTGTGTAGCTTTCCATCTCCTGTGGTAGTCGTGCTGCTGCCTCTTCCATCCTGGACACCACCTGCACTGCACACAGCACCATCAGTGACACGTCAGTCACCACATAACTCTGCCTTCACACTGAACTATCATCATGTGTCACAGCTAATTGTCATGATACTGCTGTCACACTAGACTACTGCAACCATGTTGTCAAATCGAGCTACCACAACAGTGTTACCATTCTAAGCTATTGCCACACTGCTGTCCAGTCGATCACAACACTATCATCACACTATGATTATCATTGCAACCCTGCTGTCACACTGAACTTCCACGACACTGCTGGGGTTGAATGTATCTTTTGAATTGTGCTTTTTGCTATAAATCATCTGCTGCCTTAAAGCATAAAATAACATAGTTCTAAAGCTGACAAAAAAGAAAACTGAAATAGTTCCATGTAAGAATTTGTGCTAAACTGCATGTTATTAACAATGGTCTGGTTTTAAGAGATAAAATCGTTTACAACTCGGAAAAAAGCATCTTCCTCACTATTTATAACTCTGTTGCCGTATACACAGATCCAGGGAGAACCTAGATAAATGCAGAAAAAGGAGAACAGTTTGCAACAAGCTTTCTTTCAATGTTAAACTTGTATATTTAGAACTCATTACAAAAGACCTCACAAAGTGCTTATTGTATAATGTGGGCTAGGTATTTCAATATACATGTAAAACTAACGATAAAAAGTACAATAGCAATCGAGGGACTTTTAGATTTGAGCGCAAAATGTCATGTCATGAACCGTATTAACGGCTTAGAAATTTTACGTTTCAGGTATTTTTGTAATGCATCCCGTTTTGTAACAATTCAAAAAGTCTATCGGTAAATACTTTTTCATTATATGAAAAACATTAGGGGAATGCACTACTGCACTGTCAAAATTTCCCCTTAGCCTACATTCCTTCAGCAGTCATTAGGAAAATGAGCGGAATGTTTTAGGCCGTAAATCTTGAACAAGTTAACCCTGGCAGACCCCACCCTCCTCCAAGTCCCCCAAAGCCTGATGGGTGTGCTTGTGTCATCCATACCACCAGCCAAGGTGGCCTAGTCTTGTAACAGAAATGTGCTGGTTCTGAAGGGGCCTGAAAGATGACCATAGCCGTGTGTGTACACTGAACTTTGGTTCACAGTCCAGTCTCACCTGGAGGGTTTGGAGAGGAACACGGTTCCACCTGCTATAAAGTTAAGAGAAAAAGCCACCCCCTCGCCCAACAGACGAGCTATATGGACTGAAACCAGCTCTCTCTGATGACTGTCAGATCCCATGTCAGACTCCACACAATCTGATCACCTGATGCCTCATGTCTAGTCTGTCAGACGAGATGTCAGGCACTCCGATCACCTGCTCTCTCTCGCTCTATCTATCTATCTATCTATATATCTATCTATCTATCTATCTATATGTGTGTGTTTGAGACAGAGACAGACAGACAGACAGATAGACAGAGACAGACAGCCAGTCAGAGAGAGAGAGAGAGAGAGAGAGAGAGAGAGAGAGAGAGAGAGAGAGAGAGAGAGAGAGAGAGAGAGAACTTACTTTTGTGCACAGTACAAGTCCCAGTCTGGCAGACAAAGACAGAGAGACAGACAGACACAGAGAACGAGAACAGATTCGGAATCCCATTCAGAACTTTTACCTTGCAAGTCTCCCTCTTCCCTATCCTCCTCTGAAAGCCCCAATCCTGTCAACACAAGAGGCCAAAGGCGAAGGGGAGGAATAGTGCACTTAAACAGCAAGAGTGCTGTCAGTATAGACTATAAAAGATACTTTAGAACAACTTTCCACTCATGAGCTTATTAGTACTGTATAAAAAAAGACTTAAAATCGGTCACACTGTAAATAATGTACTTTATAAACTATAGAAATATACTTTTCTTCTCAAACACTGACCACTCTGCTTTTTAACATTTTGAAAAAAATGCAGGCGTACAACAGAACCATACAAAATGAAATATCGAGAAACAAAATATACAACACAACTATGCATCATACACGAAATACTGAGAAGCACCCCCTCCCTGCCAGTAGTCACTAAAACAGAAATTACTTGTGACAAACCAAATTCTGTAAAACTTAAAATTCATGTTGTGGTCATCATTTTTATTTTATCCATTATGTTTAAAAGCACTGTTCTGTGCAAACCTTTCTGTCATTGAGAGGTGAATTAAATAAACACTGAAAATTGAGAATGCTGATGGCTGAGGTACCAACAAGCACCCGAGTTCAAAACTGCACACAAAACGTACTGAACTACCAGACAGATCCCATGCAATACCTGGGGACCTACCTCAACACCTGCTGCTTCTCGCCACTGCTCTTCCACTGCCAAGTGGCGAGAAGAACATCCAGAGACAGTGTTGCCAACAGTCAGGTGCTTGTCCGCTTTGCCCAGTGTGTACCACGCACAGTCCAGCCAGCAGGTAAGTCCCATGAAAATCCCATTCTCCTTGACGACATGTGAGGTGTCCTGTACAGCTGGCCTGCCCTGCATGTGCTTGGACTCTGGGAGGATTTGAGGGGGGCTCGCTCCCCCTCTCCCCCCCCCGAAAAAAAAGAAAACAGCAGAGGTGGTTACATGTCAGTCTCCAAACAGCTTATTCTCTACCTAGCAGACAGGTTGCTTGTCTTGCCTAAAGGTAAACAATGTCGGGTAGTCATGGAGAAATGGGACTTAGATCACGGGCTTTAAATTAACCACATAATGAAATTTTATCGACGTGGGTTGACAGGATTAAATATTTACAAGTTCAATCATGGTTTAAAAAAAATAGCGACGTTACTGTAAGAAACAAGCAACATAATGATCTGTACTACAAACCAGTTTTTAATACAAAACATCCACTGCATAAAGCTTAGGTATTCTATGGAAAACATGGGTCTAACATTTAAAGCAAGATTATATAACAGAAAACAATGTTTACATTGACCACGATCCCATCTCAAGTCTCTTTTTCAAAAACCACTTCTGGAAATACAAAACTAGAAAAGATGAGATCTTTGGCAGCAACTACCTCTATGAAAAAAAAATCTCATGTGCATGCCAGAATGCATGTTCCAGTCAGGAAGAGTGTCAAATGGAACTAAATGTGGAAGGGAAGGGCAAAATCTTTACAAGATATGACCACAAGCATTATGTGGTTTTTAAAAGGTAATTAAATGATATTCTGTATTTCTCCGATGACCTAAATTTTATTGCAGAAATCAATTTATCTTCATGCCAGATGCCCGTTCAGGGTCCTGTCCTTCCTCCTTCCCCTTCCTGAATAACCTGTACAAACATTGGAAGCTGTACTGAAGGGCTGATCACCAGATTCCTTTATTTCTCTTGTTCTTCTTTAGTCCGCATGTCTTCAGGGGTTTCTCATCCTACCTCTTAAGTTGTTAGTCCATCTTTTCTTTTGTATTGCTTGCCAAGTCCTCTGTCTTCCTGTCTCTGCAGCTCCCTGGAAGATCCCTCTGGTAAGGCAGCAGGATCTTCTTGCATGCTGATACAATGTAGTTTTCCCTTATTGGCTGCTGTCCACAGATCTTGATGAGTACCACGCACTGTCTGATGATCTGGCACACTTGTTCATTAGATGCTCAGCTTATCTGGTGCTCAGTATCTGGAAGTGAACCTCATGTCTGTGGGTAGCAGTTTTGTTGCTAGATCTGCTGCCGTGGTCTAAGTTTCACATGCATACAGTAGCTGAATATACTGCTTCAGGCTGAAATCCAATCTTCAAGTTTCATAGCAATGCTCTTCCGTCTTTTCCTTTAAAAACAAAACAGTTCATCTCTGACAAATGAAATATGGAGCCATTGTATAATAATGCTACGTGCGAGTATTGCATTTAAATTTAGTAATGCAATAGATAATAATAATAATAATGTATGGAATTTATATAGCGCTGAATCTTGTAAAGCAACAAATCAAAGCGCTCAGATTTCATTTCATACCACTTTAAGTCACGGCAGATTTCTCTACGTGAAATTCGGGCTGCTCTCCCCGCAGTTGCTTTTCTGAAAAGCAGTGTATGAAGAGAGAAACAAAGCCAACAGTGTGTTTTGGCTTCAGCAGAGACTTAAGCATTATATTATGGAGCAAAACACCACTGCCGTGTCCATATTCAGTGCTTTGGAATATACTTGTCATCGATTTAGTAGACAGATCCAATGAAAGGATGTTCTAAAGGTAATGCAGGTGATCATATCGAGAGTGCAATATACAATCATACTGTACGTGGATGAAATTAGGAAGACTGATTGAAAGGGAATCGGAGTTAATGAAAACTTTAACACCTGGTGCAGAACTACTACAGATGATTCTCTTCAATTGAAAGAGGAGACAGAACAGGCCTTTGGAGTAGAATTCTTAACCAGTCATTCTTCTGAACTTAATAAGTGGAGTCTCCCTAAACAGATCAGTTGTGCTATTCTGGCAGCCTGTAGCGGACAATGAATGACTACAGAGCTCACATCTGGATCATGCAGAACCGCCAGCACAGGCCAGACAAGACTAGACCTTTTATCCGCACCACAGCACCCAACAGCACCAGTCCTACACGCCTGTATCAGACACAGCAGGAGGGGCCTGCCGATCTACGCTGGGTGCAATACTGTTACATGTCTAGATAATGCAATACTGCTCCATGTCTAGATAATGCAATACTGCTACATGTCTAGATAATGCAATACTGCTCCATGTCTAGATATTGCAATACTGCTCCATGTCTAGATATTGCAATACTGCTCCATATCTAGGTAATGCAATACTGCTCCATATCTAGGTAATGCAATACTGCTCCATGTCTAGGTAATGCAATACTGCCCCATGTCTAGATAATGCAATACTGCTCCATGTCTAGATAATGCAATACTGCTCCATGTCTAGATAATGCAATACTGCTCCATGTCTAAGATAATGCAATACTGCTCCATGTCTAGGTAATGCAATACTGCTCCATGTCTAGATAATGCAATACTGCTCCATGTCTAGATAATGCAATACTGCTATATGTCTAGATAATGCAATACTGCTATATGTCTAGATAATGAATCAAACTGTCCAGACACAGTATGACTGAAGTAATTAAAAAAACGTACATACTGCTCTGACCACTGCCACCATATTGTATAATCTGGTGCTTAGCGAGAATCACACAAGCATATAAAAGACTGGAGGTGTCACTTGGTGGTGTAAACTTGATTTACTTCTGTTATTCTAACATCCAGTATAATTATACGAGTGAGTGAGGGAAAGAGAGAAAGAGAGAAAGTGAGAGAGAGAGAGAGAGAGGGTTGGTGTGATGTGCATCACTGGTCAGAATACAATACGCACCAGTGGGTATGTATATTTTGTGTTTTACTTAGTGAAAATCTTTTCATTCATATTGTGAAAAATTTTCCTTGGTGACAGACAATCCTATACTAAAATCCAAAGGAGAGAGAGTGACAGAGAGAGAGAGAGAGATAAGAAGAGAGAGAAATAACTCGAATGATTTATGAGGGTGATTGGATAAGCCAGAGGCTTCTTGACACCAGGCCCTCATGGGGAAAAGGGCAACAAACACCAATAAATCAATGAATTAATAAACAAGCTAATGTGAGACAGAAATGAAATCGATCACTAATTGTTTACATAGACAACTATTTAAATCGCCATTCAATTATTGATAAATGAACAAATCAAAAAAAGACCACAAAAATAACCAAACATATAAATACACAAGACCAACTAACTGCAAAACACCCCTCCATAACACCCCTCTAGCTCTCCCAAGCAAACAACCCCTCCCCCAAAATCAGACAAGCACATGCATGCATGCACGCACGCACAAACACACAGAGGTAAAGTGCAAGATGAAGAGTGTCAATGCTTATCTATAAGCCTTGGGAATAAAGACTCTCTCATCTTTCCCTTTCTCTCTGAACAAGCAAAAAATCAAATTTAACAAACGAAAATTGCTGTTTCTTAATAACACTAATCTTAAACTAAGCATGCTAATGTGGAACAAAAAAAGTGAGCAACACACAAGCCAAGAAAGAGCATCAGCTTTTAAAGCCCTCATTTCTTTCCATCATCAACGAGGTTTTGGTCTTTACTTTTTCTCAAAGGTGTCATCAGTGTAAGTATGCGAACATTTCCATCAATGTCAAACTTGCTTTTAATCTGCAGCATTACAACTGACTCGCAAACTGGAAAAACATGAAAAGAAAAAGCATAACCCAACCCCACAAAAAAGGAAACAAATCCTCTACACATATATCCAGTGTCATTTACAGCAATGTTGGTAACTTGGAAAAAATTATGCTAGCTGACTGATGGTGTTCTGGAAAAAAAACTGCCTAAGTTTTCAGTTATCTTCATTGACTTGTCCAGTTTTTGCCACTGCCATCAGTTTGACTTACATGATTTTCCCCATTGCCCGTTATACATCACACTCACTCACACTCACACTAACCACATACACATGAGGAGGCATGAAGTCTCCTCTCCTCTCATCTCCCCCCCTCCCCGCCCCCCTTACACACAAACGTATATCGAAGACATAAGTTCAGACTCCTCTCAACCCATTATCCCCACAAAACACACACACACACACACACTCTCTCTCTCTCTCTATCTCTCTGGTGAGGCATTAAGTCACTCTCCTCTCAACTCATTTCCACCAAACATTCTCTCTCCTCTCTCTCTCTCTCTCCTCTCTCTCTCTCTCTCTCTCTCTCCTCCCCCCCCTCTTCCTTCATATGATACATAATTGGTAACTCGGAAAAAATATGCAAGCTGGCTGATAGTTGTATGGAAAAACTACTGAAGTTTTCAGTGTATTTTTAATTGACTTGACCACTTTTAGTCACTAATACCAGTTTGACTTGCATGACTTTTCCAGGTTGCCCATGATACACACTACATGTACACGAATTAAGTCACCTCTCCTCGTAACTTACTAACTCCCTCCAAACCCACCTAACCCGCACACATACAGCTTCAGTTTAATATACTGATCATATACCTTTCCTTTCATAAATTTCCAGCATCTCTGCTCCCCCCCCAACCTAAATCGACCCCTCAACACACACAAACTCCCCTCCTTTAAACAAGTTGTTAAAGCATATAAATCTTCAACTGATTATGCCAATGAGGCACCCCCCCCCCCCTTATAAAACATACAAACCAAGAAGAAACAATCAGCTTTCAATACCATTATTTATCTCCATCATTCAACCAGAGTTTGGTTATTACTTTTCTCTCAATGGTGTCATCAATGTCAATAATTCATGTCGACATTTCCATCAATAGTAAATCTTGCTTTTAATTTAAAACAATTTGTAATAATCGTACAACTGACTCACATGGTGTTTAAAAAATAAAGAAAAAGTATAACCGAACCACAAAAACCCACAAAAATGAACGCAAGATCATCTACACACATTTACAGTGTCATTAAGAGCAATACTGGCAACTTGGAAAAATTATGCCAGCTGACTGATGGTGTTCTGGAAAAACTGCCCAAGTTTCCAGTTACCTTCAATGACTTGTCCTGTTTTTGCCACTGCCATCAGTTTGACTTGCATGATTTTCCCCATTACCCATGATATATAACACACACGCACGCGCACACACACACACACACGCGCGCGCGCGCACACACACATGCACATACGCACACACATGCACATTCACACACACAAGGAGGCATGAAGACTCTTCTCCTCTCGCCTAATGATTCCCTTCCCTACCCTTCTTGTCTAAACACACCACACACACCACACACGAGGCATAACGTCTCATCTTAATCATCCCCCTTCCTACCCCTTCTAAACACACACACACACATACGCACGCACACACACACGAGGAGGCATAACGTTTCATCTCCTCTCACCTAATTATTCCCCACCTTGCCCCTTAACACACACACACACACACGAGGAGGAATTAAGTCTAGACTCCTCTCACCCCATTACCCAATCCCCCCACTACACACACACACACACACACGCACGCACACACACACACGCACACACACACACGAGGAGGCATTTAGTCGTTTCTCCCCTCATTCTTCCCACCACACAGAAACACTCTCTGGTCATATGGCACATGAATTGTAACTAGGAAAAAGTTATGCAACCTGACTAATAGTTGTGTGAAGAAAAAACTCCAAAGTAAATTTATGTCTTCAGCAGTAGGTCACGGATATCAGTTTGACTTGAATGACTTTTCCAGGTTGCCCATGATACAGACTACATGCACACATGTCAGGAAGAATTAAGTCACTTCTCCTTTCGACTTAGAACACTCCCCACCCCATCCACTCTACCACCCACTCACATCCGACACACATACTTTTCTTCAATTTGATATTCTTATATCTTTTTTCTTTCATAAATTTCCCTCACCCCCCAATCAACCCCCTCAACACAGACATCTCATCTCATCTGCTCCCATAACCCCCTCTGGGGTTGCAGGAGCACTGCAGTGTTGAACTTTGCACCAGTTGGCTCCATTTGCGGCGGTTGTGTGCAAGTGCCTGGGTTGTGGAAAGCTCTTCCCGGTCCTTTCAGTGATGTTATCTGCCCATTTCTTCTTTGGCTTATCTCGCCTTCTCTTCCCCTGCACTGTTCCTTGCAATATGGTCTTGCAGAGCCCATCTGATCTTGTCACATGCCCATACCATCCGAGCTTCCTTTTCTTGACCGTGGTCAGCAGGTCTTCGTAGTACTTTACTTGTTGGGTGATGGTTTGTAAGACTTCGTTGGTAATGTGGTCCATGTATGAAGTGCCAAGCAGTCTTCTGAGGCATCACATCTCCAAAGCATGGATCCTCCTTTGTAGATATGCATTCAATGTCAAGGATTTCCATGCATACACACATGTGGATATTACCAGTGCATGCAGTAGCTTGACCTTGGTCCTGATAGAGATGTTTTGGTCTTTCCAGATGGTCTTGAGCTTCGCCATTGCTGCTACTGTTTGTGCAGCTCCTGCGAGGATTTCGGTCTTTGAACCTTCTTCACTAATAGCTCCAAAGTACTTAAAGTGATCTACAACCTCAAGGCTTTCTCCTATCACCAACACCGTGAGCGCATAATGACTGATGCCTTAGAAGATCACACCGGCAGTCAGTATTGGAAGGCGGACAATCACCAACCTCAGGTTTGCCGATGACATCGACGGACTGGCAGGAAACGAACAGGACCTAGCCAACCTAGTGTACTACCTGAATGAAACATCCTCCAGATACGGCATGAAGATCAGTACTGATAAGACAAAACTCATGACAAACAGAGCCCAGCCAATCACTGCTAATATCACAGACACATACACTCTCTAATTGTCTTGAAAGGCACATGAATCAAACTAAGCATGCCAATGATGCACCATTAAAATAAACCCAACACGTTCAAACAAAGAAAAAAATCAGCTTTCAAAACCCCATCTTTCCATTATCCAACAAGGATTTGGTCAATAAGTTCCCTCAAAGTTCTCAAAAAGGTAAAAATGTAAACATTTCCATCAACATCAAACTAGTTTTAATTCAAAACAATCTGAATTACAAGTAATTCACACTATACCCAAAATGAAACAAAGGAGCATAAACTACGAATCACCCAGAAACAAACAAAAACCCACCCATCCTCCACACACATATCCATTTTTATTTAGAGTGCTAATGGCGATTTGGAAAATTATAGTGGCTGACTGATGATTAGAAAAACTGCCCAAGTTTTCAAATATCTTCATTGACTTGTCCAGTTTTTGCCACTGCCATCAGTTCGACAAGCATGAATTTCCCCTTTGCCTATGATACACACACACACACACACACAAGAGGAGGCATTAAGTCTCTTCCCCTCTCACCTCATCTCCCCCCCCCCCCCCCCCCCAGCTTCCCCCCCCTCCTTGCAAACACACATGGAGGAATCAAATCCTTTCTCCTCTCACCCAATAATCTCCTCCACTATACATAAACACACACATGCACACACGCACGCGCATACCCACACGCAGGTGCACACACACACACACACACATACACACACACACACACACACACAAAGGAGGTATGAAATATCTTCTCCTCTCACCTACTCATTTACCTCTCCAACCCCCACAAACACACACACGAGGAAGCATAACGTCTCGTCTCCTCTCGTATAATTATTCCCCCTCCCTGCCCCTCTAGTCTCTCTCTCTCTCTCTCTCTCTCTCTCTCTCTCTCTCTCTCTCTCTCTCTCACACACACATACACACACATACGCACACACACACACACATACGCACGAACGCATGCACCCACGCACACAGAAAGATGAGGAATTAAGTATCTACTCCTATCATCCCATTACCCAACCACTACACACACATCATATGAGGAGGCATTATAGCTCATCTCCTAATTCATATTCCCATCTCTCTCTCTCTCTCTCTCTCTCTCTCTCTCTCTCTCTCATCATATGATGCGTAATTGGTAACTTGGATACATTATGCAAGCCAGCTGATAGTTGTCTGGAAAATATGCTCAAGTTCTCTGGATTATTCAGTGACTTTACCACTTGGGTCACAGGTACCAGTTTGACTTGCATGACTTTCTTAAGTTACTCATGATACAGACTACATGCACACACGCATAAACACACCGGGAGGCATTCAGTCACTTATCCTCTCAACTTACTTATAACCTCCACTCCCCTCCCCCCCCCCCCCACCCACACACACAGACCCCTCCCAACACACTTCCTCAATTTAATTAATCATATTCAGATACCTTTCCTTTGATAAATTCCATGCATACCAACACACCACCCCCCACCCCACCCCATCAACCCCCCGAACACACCACACACACACACACACATACTCTCTCCTTCTCCCACACACACAAATAATAGCAACAGCAACAAAAACAACCAACCAAACAAGATTTTTTAAGGAACTAAATCTTAAACTAGACATAGTGTGGCACAAAGAAAAAAAGCCACAAGACATATTCTAAAACCAAGGGAGAGAAAAAAAGTCAGGTTTCAAAACCATTCTTTCTCTCCATCTGTCAACATGCTTTTAGTCTTTTCTTTCTCTGAAAGGTTCCACCAATGTAAATATGTCAACATTTCCATCAATATCAACCTTTTTTTTATTAATTCAAAACAATCTCTATTATTATCACAACTGACTCACACTATATATAAACAAGAAACATAACCATACAGAAAAGCAAACACAGAAAAATGAAAAAGCAATCTCTACACACATTTACATTTTCATTTACAGCATTAATGGCAACTTGGAAAAAATATGCTAGCTGACTGATGGTTGTCTGGAAAAGCTGCCTAAGTTTTCAGTTATCTTCATTGACATGTCCAGTTTTTGCCACTGCCATCAGTTTGACTTGCATGATTTTCCCTATTGCCCATAATACATATTACACACACACACTCTTACATGCACACACACTCCTGCACACACACATTCACACACAAGGAGGCATGAAGTCTCTTCTCTCACCTCATCCCCCCACCCACCACCACACACACACTTAAACGCATTCACGCGCGCGCACGCACACACACAAACCTACGAGGAGGTATGAAGTATCTTCTCCTCTCACCTGATTATTCCCCTTCCCAACCCCTAACACACACACGGGCGCACGCACGCACGCACACACACACACAAGGAGGCATGACGTCTCATCTCCTCTCACCTAATCGGAATTCTCCTCACCCCCTCTGATACACACACACACACACACACACACACACACGAGGGGGCATAAAGACTCTTCTCCTCTTAGGTAATGATTCCCCTCCCTGCCCACTATAGTCTACACACACACACACACACACACACACACACACTAACACACACACACACTAACACACACACCAAACACACATACACACACGGAGGCATTAAGAATCATCTCCTATCACCTCATCATTCCCATCACACACACACACATTTATACACAGACACACTCACACACCAAACATACTACTACTACTACTACTACTACTAATGTATGGAATTTATATAGCGCTGAATCTTGTAAAGTAAATAAATCAAAGCGCTTGCACTCAAATCATTCATACGCATCCAACCATCCATAAATATCAAGATAAACAAATATCAAATTTATATACACAACACACTTAGGTGGGGGTGGTGGAGGTGAAGGCAGCTATTGACAAGTAGGAACAGATAAAAGGGGAAGATCTCAAGTAGAGTATAAGTGAGTTTTGAGGCTAGATTGAAAGAATCAAATGAAGGCTTTTGGCGAAGTGGAAGAGAGAGGTTGTTCCATGTGGAGGGACCGGAAACAGAGAAAGAGCGACGGCCAACAGTGGTTTGTTTAAATCTGGGTGTTCGAAAGCACAACGTATCTACAGCTGAACGAAGGGAACGGGACGGAGTGTACAGGTGAAGACAGCTACAGAGATAAGAAGGAGCCGATATGTGGAGACATTTGAAACAAAGGGTATTAATCTTATACTTTATTCTTTGTGAGACAGGCAGCCAGTGAAGAGATCGCAAAAGAGGAGTGATGTGTTCAGATTTTTTCTTTCTAAGGACCAGTCGAGCTGCAGAGTTTTGTATGCGTTGAAGGGAGTGGATGGATGATGCCGGCAAACCAGCCAAGAGAGAATTACAGTAGTGCAGTCGAGAAAGAATGAGAGATGTGTCAAGTTTGGATGTTGCTTCAGTAGACAGATACTTGCGAATTGCACTTATGCGCCGTAATTGATAGTAGCAAGACTGGCAGGTCTAGGTGATTAATTTTTTCATAGAGTGTGTTGTCAAGAACCACACCTAGATATTTCACAGAGCTGGACAGAGGAACCGACGTATTGCTGAATTCCTCTGAAGTCGTTGTGATGGAGGAAAGTTTATGTTTAGTTCCCATGAGCATGGCTTCCGTTTTATCGGCATTTAGCTGTAACTTATTTTGAGTCATCCAGTTTTGAATGTCTAGAAGGCAGTGGGCCATATTTGTCAGGAGGGAAGGCAGATTTTCAAGGGCATTGCTGCATTGAAGCCGAGTGTCATCGGCATAGAAATGATGATCAATATGATGGTGGTTTATTATGTGTGAGAGTGGAGCAGTGTAGAGAGTGAAGAGAACAGGACCCAGAACTGATCCCTGTGGGACTCCACATTCCAGTTTGACAGGTTTTGATTGAATTTTGCTGACAATAACTTTCTGGTATCGGTTTGTGAGGTATGAACTAAACCAGGTGAGGGTAGTGCCATTAATACCAAACATATTCTGGAGGCGAGAAAGAAGAATTGAGTGATCTATAGTGTCAAAGGCAGCAGATAGGTCGAGAAGAGTGAGGAGGGAGATTTTCCCTGCATCAGCAGCGAGTAGAAGTGTATCTTAAGTGTGGACTAGGGTGGTTGCGGTGCTGTGGTTGGGGCAATAGGCAGATTGAAAAGGGGTAAGGAGATTATTGGAATGAAGGTGGTTGTTGAGTTGTTTTAGAACAACTTTTTCAAGTACTTTGGAGATGGAAGGTAACTTAGAGACAGGTCTGTAATTCTTTAAAATGTTGGGATCAAGGTCCTGCTTTTTTAGTAGAGGTGTGACTATTGCGGTTTTGAGAGCTGATGGGAAATTTCCTGACAGAAGAGATGAGTTTACTATTTCGGTGACAGAGGGTACAAGTTGTGGAAGGCATTGTGAGAAGACAGGAGCAGGTATGGGATCAAGATCGCATGATTTAATCGTCATTTCTTTCAGAATTGTTGTGATTTTGCTTTCGCTTGTGGGATGAAAGAAAGAGAGAGGAGTGCCAGTGAATTGGGGATCAGGAGGAGCAGGCTGGAAATGAGTCTGATCCAGTCTGGAGCGAATGTTGCGGATTTTATCTGAAAAGTAGGAAGAAAAGATGAAGGGAAGTTCAGACAGGCTGTGGGTGGTAGGAAGAGGGCTTGTTTTTGCAGATCCAAGAAGATTTGAGGTGAGGGTGAACAGAGATTTTATGGATTTAGCGCAGAGAACTTGGGAAGAGCAAAAATTTGTCTTTGCTGAATGGATTAAAAATTCGACTTTGTTTGTTTTCGGAAAAGCTGTTTATTGATTCAGTTTTTGATTTCCGCCAATGAGGAGGCATTAAGAATCATCTCCAATCACCTCATCATTCTCATCACACACATTTACACACACACTCACTCACACACCAAACACACACACAAGGAGGCATTAAGAATCATCTCCTATCACCTCATCATTTTCATCACACACACATTTACACACACACTCACACACCAAAAACACACACGAGGAGGCATAAAGAATCATCTATCACCTCATTATTCTCATCACACACACACACCACACACACACACACACACACACACACACACACACAAGGAGGCATTAAGAATCATCTCCTATCACCTCATCACACACACACATATTTACACACACAGTCACACACCAAACACACAAGGAGGCATTAAGAATCATCTCCCATCACCTCATCATTCTCATCACACACACATTTACACACACACTCACTCACACACCAAACACACACACAAGGAGGCATTAAGAATCATCTCCTATCACCTCATCACACACACATTTACACACACACTCGCACACCAAACACACAAGTAGGCATTAAGAATCATCTCTTATCACCTCATCAGTCTCATCACACACATTTACACACACCAAACACAAGGAGGCATTAAGAATCATCTCCTATCACCTCATCGTTCCCATCACACACACACACACACACACCACAAAACACACACAAGGAGGCATTAAGAATCATCTATCACCTCATCATTCTCATTACACACACACCAAACACACACAAGGAGGCATTAAGAATCATCTATCACCTCATCATTCTCATTACACACACACACACACCAAACACACACAAGGAGGCATTAAGAATCATCTATCACCTCATCATTCTCATTACACACACACACACAGAGACACACACACACCAAACACACAAGGAGGCATTAAGAATCATCTCCTATTACCTCAACATTCTCATCACACACCAAACACACACATGAGAATGCATTAAGAATCATCTATAACTTCACCATTCCCATCACACACACATTTATACACACAGACACAGACACACACCAAACACACAAGGAGGCATTAAGAATCATCTCCTATCACCTCATCATTCTCATCACACGCACATTTACACACACACACGCACTCACACACACAGACATTCACACACAAAACACACATGAGTAGGCATTAAGAATCATCTCCTATCACCTCATCACACACACATTTACACAGACACATTCACACACCAAACACACAAGGAGGCATTAAGAATCATATCATTCTCGTCACACACATATAAATTATTTGAGGAGGCATTACGTCACATATCCTCTCGTTATTCCCAGCACACACAAATACACACACACACACTCACACTCTCTCACGCACACACTCTCTCTCTCACACGCACACACACTCTCTCTCACACGCACACACACACTCTCCCTCTTCATATGGTGCATAAATGGTAACTTGGAAAAACTATGCAAGCTGGCCGATAGTTGTCCAGTAATGTTTACTGACTTGATCAGCTTTGGCCACAGTTACCAGTTTGACTTGCATGACTTTTCCAGGTTGCCCATGATACAGACTATAATTATGATATGCATACACATGTACACGTGAGGAGGCAAAAAGTCACTTCTCTAATCTACTAACCGCATCCCCTTTACCACCCACACACACTCACCAGTCATATATCTTTCTCTCTCCCTCTCTTTGTCTCTCTCAAAACTTAAAAAGAAAGCAACAACAAAAAGCAAAAAAACAACCAAGCAAACAAGTTTTTTAAGGAACTAAATCTTAAACTAATATGTTAGTGCGGCACAAAGAAAAAAAAGCTAACAAAACATATTCTACAACCAAGGGACACCAAAAAATCATCTTTCAAATCCAATCTTTCTCTCCATCAGTCAACATGATTTTAGCCTTTACTTTCTCCCAAAGGTGCCACCAATGTAATTATTGTAAACATGTCCATCAATGTCAAACTTTTTTCAATTCAATAAATCTGTATTATCATTGCAACTGGCTCACAGTATATATAAACAAGAAACACAGAAACATGATCCCTCAAAAGCAAACCCCACAAAAATGAAAACAAAATATCTACACACATTGACATTTACAGTATTAATGGCAACTTATAAAAATTATGCTAGCTAACTGATGGTTGTCTGGAAAAACTGCCCAAGTTTTCAGTTATCTTCATTAACTTGTCCAGTTTTTGCCACTGCCATCAGTTTGACTTGCATGATTTTCACCATTGCCCATGATACATATCACACACACACACACTCCTTCACACACACACAAACTCCTTCACACACACAAACTCCTTCACACACACACTCAAGGAGGCATGAAGTCTCGTCTCCTCTCACCAATCATTCTCCCCCCTCGAACACGAACACACACACACACACACACACACACACACACGCGCACGCACGCACACACACACACACACACACACACACACACACACACACACACACACACACACACACACACACACGGAGGCATGAAGTCTCGTCTCCTCTCACAAAATCTTTTCCCTCTAACACACACATACAGACACACACACACACACACACACATGAATTATATGAGGAGGCATTATGTCAAATCTCCTCTCAACTCATCACACACACACACACACACAATCTCTCTGTTCATATGATGCATAATTGATAACTCAGAAACATTATGCAAGCTGGTTGACAGTTGTATGGAAAAACTGCTCAAGTTTTCAGTCATGTTCATTGACTTGACCACTTTTGGTCACTGATACCAGTTTGACTTGCATGACTTTTCCAGGTTGCCCATGATACACACTACATGCACATACACACGTGATGAGGCATTAAGTCACTTCTCTTTCAACTTGTTAACCTTGCCTCCACACTGCTCCCCCCCCCCCCCCAAGTTTTCTTCAATCATAATCATCATCTTATCAGTTATCTTTCCTTTCATAAATTCCCTGCATCACCCCCCACCAAACACACATATGCTCTTTTTCTATTAAAATGGTTTTATAAAAGCATAAAAGTATGAGCAATCTAAAACTAAGTCTGCCAAAGAGGCACCAAAAAGAAGGGAAAAAACCCCAACCCAAAACACAAAAAGAGAGAAATCTGGTTTGGAAACCATTGTTTCTGTCCATCGTTTAACAAGGTTTTGGCTATTACTTTCTCTCAAATGTGTCATCAATGTCAATATGCAAGCA
>CM054138.1:70929385-70954385 GCA_028751875.1 Rapana venosa
ATTTTCCCCATTGCCTATGATACATATCACACACATACACACACACACACACACACTCCTGCACACACATACGTACACACACACACACGGAGGCATGAAGTCTCTTCTCCTCTCACCTCTTTTTTGTAACCCAAACAGATGAAACAGATGACAAAATTTACAAAACTGCATACACACGGGGACTGGATGTAAAAAAGCACATGGATGCTTATTCCATTATCCTCGATATAAAAGAATAAATAAATAAATAGATAAATAACCCAACCCCCACAAACACACACCGACATACACACACACACGCACCCGTGCACGCACCCACACAAACACACACCTATGAGGTATGAAGTATCTTCTCTCACCTTATTATTCCCCTTCCCAACCCCTAACACACACATACACACACACACACACACACACACACGCACGCACGTACGCACGCACGCAACACACAATGAGGATGAAGTCTCGTCTCCTCTCACCCTATCATTCTCTTCCCTCGAACACACACACGCACACGCGCGCGCGCACGCACGCACGCACGCACACACACACAAACACACACACACACACACACGGAGGCATGAAGTCTCGTCTCCTCTCACATAATCTGTTCACACACACACACACACACACACACACACACACACACACACACACACACACACACACACACACACACACACACACACACGCGCGCGCGAATTATATGAGGAGGCATTATGTCAAATCTCCTCTCAACTCATCACACACACACACTATCTTTGTGTTCATATGCTGCATAATTGGTAACTCAGAAAAAGTATGCAAGGTGGCTGATAGTTGTATGGAAAAACTGCTCTAGTTTCCAGTCATGTTCATCGACTTGACCCCTTTTTGTCACTGATACCAGTTTGACTTGCATGACTTTTCCAGGTTGTCCATGATACAGACTATATGCACATACATACACACGTGAGGAGGCATTAATTCACTTCTCCTCTCAAACAAACTACTTATAACCTCATCTCCTAGCCCCCCCCCTCCCACACACACACACTTTTCGTCAATGTAATATACTAAACAGATAACTGTCTGTTCATAAATTCCCTCCATCTCCCTAACAACCCCTTAACAAACACACATACGCTCTTCTAAATTAAAAAAAAAAATCTTATTACTCTTGAACTAAGCAAGCCAATGAGGCACAAGCCCTCCCCCAAACCAAGAAAAACATGGTTTTCAAAATTGTAATTTTTTTAACCATTCAACAAAGTTTTGCTCACATCAACATGTTTATTACTTCATTGATTTATTCATGTTTGTTTCCTTTATTTCGCTATGAAGGCCCGGTGTTATTTTAGTTTGAGATCGAAGTCTCTCTCAAAAGGAAAAAAACCAATGTTTTTTAAGGAAATAAATTTTAAACTAAGCATGACCATACAGCACAAAGAAAAAACAACCTAACAACACAGGAACCAAGAGGGGGGAAAATCAGTTCTGTGTGTGTGTATGTGTGTGTGTGTACTTGTGTGAGTGCGCGCTTGTGTGTGTGTTAGAAAATCAGAATGCTTGCCTGTATTGTGGAAATCGAAATGCCTACTCATACAAGTAGGGGTAAGCGAGTTACCTTTTTGTTTATGATAGCTGGTGTAAAACTTCTAGAAAAGTTCCCTTTGCTAAAGAATATCACACGAGTCCTTTTTTTCTCTGTTCTTGCAAAGTATTTGATGTGGATGCATATTATTCTGAAAGGCTTTTTCTTTGAGGAAAGGTTGAAGTATGGATGTACCCATACTTGGTAATACTATTTGTAAATATTCTAGCTTTTTTTTTTTAAAGCATTTTAACGACAGAAGTAAGGTATGGCATTGTTACCTCCATGCTCCTTTAATAAATCATTAACTGCAATGGAATATAAAAAGCATATCCATGCTTTTATATTTTGCCCAGATGTCACCACATGCAGAGCATTTCTAATCTGGCAAGAAATCGGTCTTTATTCTTTCAAAAAATCTGCTATTGCACGCTTTACTAACAGCATTATTGAATGTGCAGGTTAAGTCTCATACCAATGCTGGACTTTTTTCCTGTATTTCGCAACTAAACAGTGGCTGATACGATTTGTGTTTCTATCGGAGAAATGCAAACTAAATTTTGTGTACAGCTCCAACAATCTTGCATACAAGCGCATCAGGGAAATTCAAACTCCAACACTTATCCACCAGGTACCATTCGGGTTCTGTTCAAATCTACAGCCAGCTTTCAGGACACTTAAGCTCCTATAAATTCGCTATGTAATTTCCATTATTATTATCAATATTATTATTACTATTATTATTATTATTATATTTTAACTTTAAACACTCAGCTGATGTGCTCATCCACCAGGTACCATTCGGGTTCTGTTCAAATCTACAGCCAGCTTTCAGGACACTTAAGCTCCTATAAATTCGCTATGTAATTTCCATTATTATTATCAATATTATTATTACTATTATTATTATTATTATTATTATTATTATTATATTTTAACTTTAAACACTCAGCTGATGTGCTCAGAACCTGCAAAGCACCGATCCAGCCCGCCAAAGCCGATTACTGGCTTCATAGTTGTATAACTACACTTCTACATTTCTTGGCTCGACATAAATACTATAGATACGTATCAGCGTGGACATGTGCTTACTATTTGTCTTTAGAGTTCAAATGATATAAATTCCATACATTATTATCATTATTATTATTATTAAATGATCAACGCGGTATGCACGCCAAGGCCAGGGCATATCCAGGATTTCACAACTGCTAACACTGGAAGCACCTTCAACTCATAACAGGTCAGACAGACAGACTTTGTAAACACTACCATTGTGTAGTTTTCCTGGGTAGCACAGTCTCTAAGACGCCTTGTGGGAAGAATCCCCAGTGGTCCTGCAGGCAGAAACAGCAGTGATTTTCTCGTGCAGTTTTTCTCCACACACGCCTTTCGGGGAGAATTCTCTTGTGAGCCTGGATAACCCAGCTCCAATCCAATCTAATCCTGTTGTTTATAGCTCCGGTGACCGCAAGAGGCCGTATCAGGGAAGTCACCTTCTCAATTTTAAATCTCTGATTAAAAAAGTGTGATCCAATCCAATCCTGTTGTTTACAGCCCCGTCGACCACAGAGGCCATATCAGGGCTGTTATCTCGTCCACTTTTAAATCTCAGAATAACACTGTGCAGCTCTATGCTGGTGAAAACAGGGTATAAACCAACTCTCCTGTGGTTCCTTGTATCAACGATCTGGCCAGCCATAAGGGTCAACTCAGGGTGGGCACCGCGTTGTGGGAAAAATCACGATAACTCAGCTGAAGTTCGTGCCTCCTATACCTACTTCAGCAGTAAAGACTTCAGAACGTTCCACAACTTTCGACACTATGATGCCTAGCCTGTTCCTGTGATAAAGCACTGGACAAGATTAAAATGGGATCAAAACAAACCTTTGAAGAGATGGACTGTTCACGTAGAAACACTTCACAGATCCACAACTTGTCTTCACTATTGAAGATTACCAGTAGATGACGAAACAAGAGATCTCAAACTTCTTAAAAAAAGTAAAACTTTAAGAAACGAGTATCTATTTATATCTGCAATACTTCTTAGCCAATATGGACGTCTGTGACAACAGGTACACATCACGCTGGAGCGTTTTCAGCTTTACGTGATTTACAACACGTTTAACTGGTGCTCAGATTGAAGCTTTGCTCATAGTTGCTGAAGGCAGGATTGTGCTGGAGGCTGCTGACACACCTTACATCTCCATCTAGCTGTACAACAAACGTAGATGGTCAGATCTCTGTCCAGTCGACAAGCAAGGCAAACCGTCGCGACTCGCGCTGGAATATGGCTGTCTATGGATATCAAAGTTGACAGGAAACAACACTCTTCCGTTGTCCACGTAGCATTAAGGAGCCACAGGTGTCTGATCTTTTAGGTGAGATCCATCATTAGGGACTGCTGCAGAACTAACGATATGGAGGACAGGATAGTAGCTCTGGGAAAAGCTGCTCTGATATAATTGAAGGGAGGTAGTGGAGGAGGAAGGAGATTAGGTATCTTAAAACAAAAACCAAAGCTAACATCTGAACCAGACAAACTCGATATTTCAGTTGACAATGTCACAGGTGATTTTCGATTTTTTTTCCGTACTGAATATTTTTTAACCATAGCCAGCACATACGTGAAAGTCTATCAAATAATCATAGCAAACAAAGATGCATTAGGCTATGAGCGAATACTTGAAATACCCACTACATGAAAAGAGCAAACCATCCAACTTTTTAAGGGGGTGGGAAATTTTACACGAGATGAACTTGAGGGAGAGATACGACTCCTTTCTTTGATAAAAAAAAAGTGGGCGTAAGGGGACACAACTCCCTGAAGCCTTTTTTTTAATGTCGACAAATTTTCAGATGAAATGAAAACTATCATGTGTGAAAATATCTAAAATCTCGCTTACTGTTTGAAAATAACCACAGGCAAAAAAAAACCTTGGCAGCATTGTTGCTTGAGCCTAGGCAGAAGTCTTTCAAAATGTGTGGGATTGTTGAGCATAGGCCTGAAGACTTTTCCCCCCATTAAGTATGTATACGGGTCATACACACCTCTCAGTATAAAATTCAAACACTTTCAAAAGAGTTTTCAACACAACTCTTCCGTCCCTTTATGCATCCATGTATGTATGATGGTATGCATATTATCTCTTTCTCAAGCAAGCACGCACGCACGCACACTCACACAACCACACACACACTCACAAATAATTATCGTGGTAACTGCAGTTCCCACTTAACCCCACTTTATCCAAGTAAGCACATATTTTGCTGAAACATTCCCCCTCCTCTCTTACAACATGTGCTCATTCCATATTCTTCCTCTCACACTCACACACACAGACAACTTGGCCATAACTTCTTTTCTGCCCTTTCCCACATACAGCTATCCATCCTTCCCCTTCTAATATCTTTTCCCCCTACCCCCCTCCCACGCCCCATACTCCACACCTGAAAACGCAAGAATAAAAAAGGTTCGTTTCTGTCAGTCTTGTATCACGTAGCCACATGCCTTTTGTGTCCACATGTGGAGCCAGGTTAGGAAAAAAAAGGTTAGTGTAAAGGTTAGTGTTAGCAATGAACATTAGTAGCTGGGAAAGGGCTGTCAGTAAGCTGGCTTGTCTGCCTGCATGCATGCATGCATGTGGACACAATGGCATATAGACACAATGATATCTACCTTTTGATACAATGGTTTGACATTTTTCTTTAAATCACAAATCACCTGTCCTATCAACAAGCCATGGTTGTTTCTGTTGCTTCACTGATTGCATTTTTGGACAGTTTTCCAGTTCTGGAATCAGCTCAGTGGTTTCCAGCAAGCATACCTTTGTTTTGAAAAAGACTGAGTGTTTCTAAAAATAACCAAAATTAAGTAGATGAATGACGGCACAAGCCCAAAGGTACGTTTATTTCTTATTTCTTGCAGTTCCCTTTTTTAAATTACAATTTTCCAGTTCTAAAATCAGCAATTTCCGGCTTTCTGTATTTTTGAAAAATCTCGTCTCTTTCCAACAAACCCAAGTTGAATTGATGAACGAAGATTGTCATCACCCCAAATAAAACTAGGTGAGAAAAAGCCACTCATTTTAATGTGCTAGCCTTTTTTCTATTCCCACTTACCTAGCCTTACATATCTACCACGATCTCCCAATTTTACTGACAAAAAACCCAGTAGATAAAACTAAGGAATTAGCCTAAAACAAACCATATGCAAAAAGCCTGCTCTTTAATTTGCTAGTCTTTAAATTTTATTTCCAATAACCTAGCCACACAAAACCGCCCCCTCCTTCCAATGATCAGTTTCCCTTTAGTATCTTTTCTACAAAATCAACTATGATTCCCCTCCTCTGCCCCCCAAGTTATTTACATATATACGCACATGCTCACATGCGCGCGCGCACGCACGTACGCATACACACACACACACACCACACACACACACACACACCACACACACACACACACCGTGCGCACACATTAAAAATGTTCCGCCTTTTAGAAGAGTAGGCTATTGTGTTCCTGTGGGAACGGATGGCAATTTTTTCAAAACTGCGCGCAACCGGGGACTAGATGTAAGAAAACACACAAGTGCTTATCCGATATCCTTGGAATGGAAAAATGACACGCACACACGCATAAAAGTTATGTACAATTTTGTCATGCAACCACTCCCCATCCCCAATGCCTGTCCTCAATTTACCTCCATCGTATATCCGGCCCCAGCTTCACTACCTCCCCTTGCTCATTTCATTTTGGTTCAAGCATTAGGCACCACCTGGATCGAAATTCCTTGCCTTGTATCTGGTTCATAGCAACGTACGTTCAAACAAAGTGTTCAAATCTGCTCTTGGAAGTTAGCTTCAGCTATGAAATCTTGCACCTCTCCCCTTCTTCCTGCGACCCTTTGCAGACCAATGTGTTTAATCACACTACAGCAAAAATATTTGTTTCGTTTGTCGCTACTTCGTTAATACAGCCTTTGAGCTCTGCGTTCGTCTATTTCACAGGATTCAATGCTCTGTCTTTTTGAACTCTGAATGACGAAAATTCATCCATCTTAGTGATTGAGAGACAACTTTTGGAGACTTACTGTGCACGCTCCAACTTAATTTTTATCTCCTTGCAGACTTTGCTAGTTCTTGTTCGTTGTGTCCATGCAGTCACATGTATTTTAGCCGTTGTTTTTCCACACATAAATCTCTTTTTAGTTTATCATTATCCTGAATGGGAATACCTTCGATAGACAAGCCTCGACTTTCAAGGGTTTTCAAGGAGGTGCTTGTGACATTTATTATTTTCAAAAGGATTCAAGGTCTTGCATCTAATATTCCTTAATTGTTATTTTGAATCCGAAAATCGCCAATAGGGAATTCCGTTTAAAACGGAAGGAAAATCACCTATGCGATGTATTTCTGGCAGAGAGATGGTATGTAGAACTAAAGGGAGGGAGGGGGGCATTATAAGACTTGGGGGCTTCTAACTGACACAAAACCACACATGTATACCAGCATGCACCCACCTGTACACACAGCAAACGTATGAACACAGCCACCATCATCGACTGTCTATGACCGTAACTGGGCTGGTCACTCTGTCCATCGATTGTGATTGAGCTGGTCACTGCCCATCTGTCTGTCTGCATTGAGTGGCTCACTCTGCCGCCACGTGTCTGTCCATCCTGTTATGAAACTGATCTTCAGTCACTACATTCTGACACTTTATATATTCACAATAAACACAAAATCTAACAAAGAGGACATTCTGTTGGTTTGTGTATTGATTTTGCTTTTTTATACAATATAACTTTGATCATCCATATTATATGCATACTGAGCAGTAACTTTGTTCATGATCCATACTGCAAAACTCCCTTTCACCATTCTCCTCTCCAAATTTAAACAGTTAATTCATGTGAAAAAGCTTGACAACACGGGTTTTTTTTTCAAGCATGACCTAGATGTGACCCAGCTCCTTGAATGTGTAAAAGATTATGGGCAAAAGATACCTAGGTCAGCTGGAAAGATGGAGAAAACTCGCCCTCAAAAATTAGTTTATCCCCTACTATGCAAGCATGCGTGCGTGCGTTCATGTGCATGTCCATTTTTGTGTGTACGCACATAAGCATATCGTATAATTTTGTGTGCGAGTATCTACCTATCTATATCTTGACACTATTTTGTTTGTTGATTCATTGGTTTATTCATGTTTGTTTCACTTTTTGCCCATGAGGGCCTGGTGTAAAGAAGCCTCTGGCTTATCCAATTACCCTCATGAAAATATTCGAGTTCGAGTTCGAGTTCTATCTATCTATCTATATATATATATATATATATATATATATATATATATATATATATATATATATGAATGAGAGGGAGAGACCTTGGGGACTTTGTGACAGGGTCCCGAGTAAGGGTTAGACTCAACAGCAAAGGCGAAGGGGTGGAGATGGGCCCGCTTTGGAGGATGTTATTAAAGCGTAGCGCGTCAGAACATGTATAACTATCACATTTCCAAAAGAAATAAAAAGCTAATTGTAGGCTGTGTGGATAACACACAGGTGGGCAACAGCCCACTGAAGTGGTGTGTGTGTGTGTGTGTGAGTGTGTGTGTGTGTATGTGTGTGTTGGCGTGCCTTGATGACGGTAGTGAAAGACAATCGCGTTCTCTTCTCCCAGAGGAAGAGGAGCTCCGCCCTTGCACGTGCTGGCTCCCCGTTTGTATCCCTGTAGCCACGTGTTTTGCCCAATTTTTGTTGCCTGTATAGGTGTGGAGAGGGAGAGAGAGAAAAAGAGAAAGAGAGAGAGAGAGAGAGAGAGAGAGAGAGATTTGGTATTTTCAAGCCGTAATGCACGCGCGTGTGTGTGTGCTTGCGCGCGCCGGCGTACCGTGATCCTGCGACCGTCACATTTTCCACTTAAAAATACTGCAACATGACTTGCCACAGGGAAAATTCTGTCGAAAAAAGCCTCCCACCCCCATCAGGAAACTATCACTCTGCTAACACGGGAAAAGTTGGGAGGGGGTGGGTGTGCCAGTGGCGATGCACTAGTGGCCACATAGTCTCCCAGCAGAGAAATCTGCCCTGTTTGAAAGTGGCATAGAAATGACCCAATAATTTGCAAAACATGGACCAGCCAATGAAGGACAAGCACTGTTGTTAGCTTCATTCTAACAACCAAGTCAAAGTTCGCCAAAAGTGATAGTAATGAGTACAGAGGAAGTCTGTGAGACATTCATTCAACATACATTTATACGGATCGATGCAAATTCCTTTCAGATATTAAAATCATTGATTTGTTTTTTCTAATGGTAATATTTTATGGCAACTTTGAAAGTCTATTTGCAAATACGGATACAAAAGCTATTTTCGATTTTTATGTATTTGGGTAAAAATCGGTGAAAATTTTTCTAATTTGTAAGGGGTCTTCGATACTATTATGTATGTTTAATGTATACATTAGGCACGTTAAACATTTTGAAAAAAGCGAACTTATTTCCGTACAGTAGCTTTTGCATAAAACTCTTCTGTCAGACAACAAAAAAACCATTAATGTGCTTCCTTCACTCAGAAACTCGGAGCTCAGTGGTCTAAGTGTGGGGCTTATTGGGACTCCGCTGCTCAACATAACGGAATGACAGGCCTACCCTAAATCAAGGTCACGTGTGCCACGCACACTTACCATCTTGCGCATACGTTCGTCAATCTGTCCAACAAGAATATGACAACAATGCCGATGGAATGGATAACATTAAGCCCTGTATACAATCAATGCTCCAAGAAAACTGGAAATTAGAGCCCTGAGCGCAAGAACGGTACACTACCTGTACCCCAAAAAGACCAAGACCACCTTACACACAGCCATTGCACAGCCCTGCACATGGCCCCACGAGTTGATTTACCAGTTCACACTCATTCCTGAAGGAATTCTTCGCAACACGCCCTAAAATGACTTCAGTCATGATATTTGTAAAGTTTTTAACATAAGCGCTAAAGCACAAACAGCTACTGAAAATAAATAAATTAGGAGAAAGACGATTACTAACCTTGTAAAACGAATCATGGACACCCGCTATAAGTCGTTTGTGGTGGCGGGAAGGCCGTTAGGCATGCGCAGGCGCAGAAAGTTTTAAAAATAACTGCAGCCAATCCTTTGCTGATTGTAGGTGGGACAATGGGAGCAGGCGACACGCATTGCGGTGGGGGTTTTTTTCTTTCTGTGTCATCTTCGTTGGCTTTCCTTTCGTGCTGTGTACACTTCGCTCATTTCAAATTCTCCGTCCCTAGCCATACCTAGGCTGGTTATGTCGCATCCTCAAGACCAGAAGCCTACATGAACCTTATTGATGTCATGGGTTGTAGTGGATTTTGGATGCACACATACACACACACGTGCGTGCGCCTACACCACACACACAAAAGATCATATCGACATTACAAGTAAAGGTAGATCAGTTCGTATGGGACTGTTAGCCCACCATTAATGTAGCCATATTCCGACTTCGGGAATTTCTCAACATGACACCAATATGCATGCAGGTATATATATTTTTTTGTATTCTTTTGTCATCCTTTCTTACAGGCACATGGTAGCCTATTTTTTCCGAAAGGCGCAACAAGTTTTAACGTGTGCACAAGATATTAGGCGTGTTCATACACATGTCCTTGCCTAAATCTCTCATCCGAAGACTTTCAGGGGAGTAAAGTCGGTACTGATGTCAACTTCATGAGCACATAAGTGAGTATTCCATTATCCTCAATATAAAAGAATAAAATACAATTTGAAAAAAAAACTCCAGGAGGGGGGAGGAAGATAATACACATCTCTTTGTTTCTGCTTTGTTCTTTTTCTTCCTGTCACCTCCTTGTCTATTTTCTGCCTTCTTGGTCCATTCTGCTACTTTCTTTACCAGATGACTAAAAAGACAACACTTCTCTTCCTCTCCGAAGTCGGTTGCGCCGGGCCTAATAAGCCAGGCTCTTAACGGCAGCCCAACGCATTTTTTGCTCATCTGACAGACAAGAATAGTTGATGTCTGAGCGTTTGACGGAGAAGATGATGAAATAGACTAGTATGTTAGGAGAATGCCAGGAAAAGCCAGTTTCGTAAAATATAGGATATTTCTACACACACACACACACATTCTCTCTCTCTCTCTCTCTCTCTCTCTCTCTCTCTCTCTCTCTCTCTCTCTCTCTCTCTCTCTCTCTCTCTCTCTCTCTCTCTCTCTCTCTCTTGTTTGAGATGTAGTAAATGTTTTATTTTGATATCTTGCTTTGAGTGTACCAATTATGTATAGCTAATTTCAAAGCGCAGATGTCCTTTTTATAACTATATATGATATTCATAAAGATTTGATGTTGGCATTGATGCGTGGTGTGAGTGCGTGCGCGTGCGCGCGTGTGTATGTGTACGTGTGTGTGTGTGTGTGTGTGTGTGTGTGGTGTGTGTGTGTGTGTGTGTGGTACGTGTGCATGGGGATGCAAACTGCTTATACAATATTTGTTTCATATAGTTTACTATTGCTGTTGCTTCCCATGAAAGCACAAAGAATTTTTTGACGTTTCTTTCTGTTAACCATAAAGATACTATTTACGTGGTTTGTTCTCCTTTATATTATGGAAGTTTTGCTTTGTTAGGTTCTGTTTTGGTTTTGGTTTGGAGGGGGGGGGGGGTTGAGGGGGGACTCAATTTTGAATCTGCTCAAAAATAATTGGAAAAGAACAAAGAGATCTCATGTCGTTCTGCAATCAGCAGCTTGTACGCAAAGCCACAGCCATTTTGGCTGATCCTTCTCATGCTTTGTTTCCAGAATTTCAAATGTTGCCTTCGGAACGCCGTTTTCAGTGTCCCATCAGCAAAACCAACAGAAAAAGAAATTCTTTTGTGCCAGTAAGCATTCGACTTCTGAATTCACAATGATGTTGACTACCTAGTTCTTACATTTCTCTGAATTACTTGCCTGATTGTCATTGTTACGAGTGTAGTCAATACATAATTGTGTGTGTGTGTGTGGGTGTGTGTGTGTGTGTGTGTGTGTGCGTGGGTGTGTGAAATAAGTCTGTGTTCTAGTCAACTGTCTTAAAACATTGAATTCATATATTGGTGTATGGTGTGGGTGTGCGTGGGCGTGTTCGCACACACACGTGCGTGCGTGTATACGTGCTGCGTATATGCGTGCGTAAAAATAAGTTTTTATGTCTTCTAGTCAATGGGTTTAAAATTGTGTTCACAATTGATGTGTGTGCGCATGCGCGCGTGTGTGTGGTGTGTGTGTGTGTGTGTCGTGACATTTTATTTGAAAACCAATATGAAATATAGCTTTTGTGTCTTTGATATACTTGATGCGTATCAATCTGCCTGTCAGTATTGTAATTGCCCTTCATGGGATGATTAAAGTGTTTTGACTTGACTTGACTTGACTTGACTTGACTTGGACTGTTCGGTTGTCCCCTCTCCCCTTGTTGTTGTTGCCGCTTTTGTTTTGCTCTTGGTTTCTTTGCTATTTTTTCGGTTGTTTCTGTGTTTTCTGTTCTGCTTTCTTTCTTACTTCTTGTTACTTCTCTCTCTCTCTCTCTCTCTCCTCTCTCTCTCTCTCTCTCTCTCTCTCTCTCTCTCTCTCTCTCTTCGGTGATTTTTGTGGGGATTTTTGTGTAGATATTTTTCCGTATACTGTGTCAGTGTTTTGCTATGGGGTTTATTTTATATTATTATCATATATATCCCTAAGGGCGGGGGCTGGATGTAAAAAAGCTTATGGGTGCTTATTCATTATTCTCGAAATAAAAGAATTTGTCATTGTCATTGTCATTGTCATTTGTCTTTCTCTCTTATTCCCTAGCCGATTACGGTGTTTGCGTGTTCAAGAAATCCATGGAGACAATTGTCTGGACACGGTACCTTGCCTCAACAACAAGACATCATCAGTCATGTTGTTGTACCGAGATTGTCGCTATTGTTCTCTCTCTCTCTCTCTCTCTCTCTCTCTCTCTCTCTCTCTCTCTCTCTCTCTCTCTTTCGTGAAACCATTTCAGGGTTCAGAGAGTTCAGAGTTCTGTGTGTGTGTGTGTTGTGTGTGTGTGTGTGCGTGCGTGCGAGAGAGAGAGAGAGAGAGAGAGAGAGAGAGAGAGAGAGAGAGAGAGAGAAATCATAATCATGATACTAATAGATAAGACCTGATGTTCTTTTTTTTCTTCTTTCCTCCAATAGTGGTTTTTTTGTTTGATTTGTTTGAATCTTTCTTTCTTTCTTTCTTTCTTTCTTTCTTTTTGTTTCTTCCTTTCTTCCTTACTTTCTTTTTCTCTTTATTTTCTTTCTTTTTCTTTCTTTCTAGTTCTTATTTCCTTCCTTCCTGCCATCGTTCTTTTTTTCTATTTCTTTCTTTCATTTATATTTGTTTCTTACTTTCTTTCTTCTCGTCCCCCTCTCAACCACTTTCCTCTTTTCCTCCTTTTACCGTGGTCCTTTTCTTCTGCATTTTAGGAACTATTACGGAATGTCATTCCCCCAGCATATTTTTTCTCTCTCCTTAATATGCACATGCTCCTCAAGATCCAGTTTTAATGACAGGGGAAAGGCAAGAAAACACATTCCCTGCACGAGCTGGATTTAAGCTGGCAATGTTTTTATTTATTTATTTATTTATTTATTTTATTTATTTATTCTTTCATATCGAGATTAATGGGATAAACACTCATGTGCTTTTTTTTTTTAAAACACCCAGTCCTCGTGTGTATGCGGTTTTGTAGATGTCATCTGTTCCTACCGGCACACAATGGACTACTCTTACGAAGAGCGGAACAGGATTTAACATGTGCGCAAGATGTTCTGCGTGCGTTCGCACACGGGACCTCGGTTTATACTCTCACATTCCTTACACGAGCTGGATTTAAGTTGGCAATATGTTTTAGAATTTATTTATTTTTTATATATTCTTTCTTATCGAGCGTAATGGAATAAGCACTCATGTGCTTTTTTGTTTTTACATCCAGTCCTCGAGTGTATGCGCTTTTGTAAATGTTGTCATCTGTTCCTACCGGCACACAATGGCCTATTCTTTCGAAAAGCGGAACGGGTTGTAAGGTGTTTGTAAGATGTTCTGCGTGTGTTCTCACACGGGGCCTTGGTTTACAGTCTCATCCGAAGGACTTTAGGGGAGAGCGGAGTAGGCACTGATGTTAACATGTTCAATGCTCTAGACAGTCAGGTTAGATAATGATGATGTCAGGGGTGGAGGGTGAGGGGTGGGGGTGAGGGGAGCCTAGTGGTTAGAGCGTTGGGCTTGTTATTGGAAGACTCGGGTTCCATCTACCATTGAGGCAACTGTTCCAGGGGATTTTTCCTTTGGAGTTAACATCAGCACCTACTCCACTCTGCCAAAAATCCTGTGTGCAAACACACGCAGAACATCTCGCGCATACGTTAAAAACCTGTTCTGTCTTTTGGAAGAGTAGACCACTGTGTGCCAGAAAGGACGGATGAATTATTATTTTAAACCGCATGCATATTGTTGTCGCGTTTAGGTATCATCCCCGAAGTCGGATACAGCTACCTTAATGGTGGGCAAAACGTGGTTGCATACGTAAAATCTTACCATCTGTGAAGGTGGGAGCTCTAGCAGAGGAAGACCCCTCCCTCCCCCCCCCCCCCCCCCCACACACCACACCTCCACCACCCCCCTCCCATATATCGTCAAACTTCAGTATTCCTACTCCTTTCCTTTTTTTATGAGAGAAAGCTGAAAAGCGATCAGCTAAAAAGATACAGTTTTTATATGTAAGCTTTTTCGATGAATGTGGGAAAATAATTCCAACTTTTTCTCTATATAATAATAATAATAATAATAACCGTAGTTCGTGATATATAACAATGTTCAACTTGACAAAATTGAATAAAAGTGATTTGAAAAAAAATTATTGATACTGCCTGTGACATCAAACCTAGTCCGACTTTAAACGGGTTGAACAGAGAACACCATGACACAGCATCAGGCAATGTTAGCGAGATGGTGCAGTGAAAATGAATAAAATGAATATTGAAAGAAAAAAAGGATTCTGTTTCAGTGAAGTAAAAATGAATAAAATGATTGAAAGAAAAAAAGATTCTGTTTCCGTGAAGTAAAAATGAATAAAATGAATATTGAAAGAAAAAAAGGATTCTGTTTCCGTGAAGTAAAAATGAATAAAATGATTGAAAGAAAAAAAGGATTCTGTTTCCGTGAAGTAAAAATGAATAAAATGATTGAAAGAAAAAAAGGATTCTGTTTCCGTGAAGATGCAACTTTAATTATAACATTAAACTAGCTTAAGCTGCGCAAATATGATTACACTATGCTGCTACAGGCAGTTTGGTGAGATTGCTATCAGGACTTTGAAACACACGCGATTAAATGTCCCAGTAAAGTGGTATTTTGTTTTAGTTTTTGAGGCGCTTGCTTTAGTAGGAGGAGAAAGTGTGCATGGGTAAAAATGAAATATAGAAGAGAGAGAGATAGATAGAGAGAGAGAGAGAGAGAGAGAGAGAGAGAACTCTGAACTCTGAACTCTGAACATTTTAATTGTACTTCAGCCTTGGGCCACAATACAAGTGAAAGGGACAAAGGGGAGTGGTTAAAAAGGGGTAACGGGGAAAACAAAACATCTATCGATTTCCTTTAATAAAAAACATTTCCAATACATTACATACGACTAAGAGTGTCATCATTATGCCCTCAACACAGTCATGACCAAGAGAAAACTTGCTATTGGGTGGCTACAATCCAAAACACATCACCTTAAAACATCGCTGTTTTGCTATAAGTTAAAAATCATAAAGATGAAGTTCAATTACTTTTCAAGTTACATCAGCATAGATGATGGCAAACTTTCGCATTACTTGCTTTGCCAATACATCACACACACACACCACACAACCCACGCACACACACACAGTACCACACACATACACACAGTACACCAAAAAAACCCACCCCCACACCACCGCCGCGCACCCCCCCCCCCCCCCCCCCCCCCCCCCCGCACACACACACACAACCATTCAAAAGCAGTGTTTAAATCCCATGAACACTCTTTACCCTGAATAAAATTGAGATGACACATCAATACCAGCATTAAATTCCAGCCAATTCTTTCTTTCTTTTGATCACTGCGTGAAAAATGTACCTTGGACACATGCATTTGTTCGGAATTTGAACTTGTAATAACAAGTGGATTGGGGTTGAAGCTAACCCCCCCAAAAAACTTGGCTCTTAAATCAGAAAATGCAGGACACACAAACAGAAATGATGTTCATCTTCCTTTGCTGACTTGCAAAACGGACAAGATTTCTTCTGGGGAAGATTGCTAAAGCGATGTACATTTGCATTAATTTGGGAGAACATTAAATCTAGCTTGTGAGATGACAACTCTAAAACAGTAGGTATCCATGTCAGACACGTACTTTTCTTTTTCAAAAATGATTTTAAAAGATCTGTAATTGTCATATCTGTCACGGTCTCTTATAGTGCCAGAACATTCTTGTATGTATAGATCAAACCAGTCTCTGCTTAAATAGTCTTAGAAACACTTTGACCTGACCAACACCCTGCTGCAACCAAACAAAGCTAAATCCTGTCTTAATAAAATTTCCCTGATTTCGGGCACCCAACAAACTTTCCCCATTTTGTCTAATTCTAATAACATCTGATAAGCTATATGTGGCAGTCTTTCATTCTTCATTTGTAATAATCTAAACCAATACCTTAAGACCGCAACACACGAATAAACATGAAGAGGAAATCTTCCTAAATCACCATAGACCATTGAATTTGGAGTTCTAACTGGTACACCTAAAAATCTTTTGCAAGCCATAGTATGAACTTTTTCTATATGATCTAATTTGTTTAAACCCCATACTTCAGAAGCATATAGCAGAATCGGTTGAACTTTAACATCAAAAATCTTAAAAAATGCTTTGGTAGTCATTTCCTTGTATTTTTGAAAAGCCTTATTCAATTGGACTACCGCTTTCTTACCCTTAGATGCTAGATGTTCAGTACCTCTTTTCATACTGCTCATTGTAGTAAATTGGAATCCCAAATAACAATAACTATTCACTACTTCTAGTTTCTTACCACCCAAAAACCATTGTTCATGTCGTCCAAAATACCCTCCTTTTCTGAATACCATGACTTAAGTTTTTTCAGTGTTCACATTTAATTTTATGTCATTGCAACAGTTCTGCAGGATATTTAATTGATTTTGTAAGCCATATACTGTTGTAGATAGTAAAGCCACATCATCAGCAAAAAGTAATATAAACAATTCCATAATGTCTGGCAAAACTTGTACACCATGCCTTCCTTTCACATTCATGTGAGTAGCAAGTTGATTTATAAATACAGAAAATAAAGTAGGACTTAAAACACAACCTTGTCTTACCCCAATAGGGCACTCAAAATATTCAGTAAATTCACAATTTGCACGTACACACGAGACTAAAGAAATATACATTGCCTTCAAAGAAGCCAAAAATCTTCCATTCACACCTTGATTTCTCATGCATTCAAGAAGTTTATCATAATGAACAAATCAAATGCTTTTTCAAAATCAACTAATGCTACATATAACTTTCTGCGTTTCTTCATCATACATTTCTGGACGATAGCATATAAATTAAATATTTGATCTACTGTTGAATACCCCCTACGAAAACCTGCTTGACTTTCAGAAATCACATTGTTGTCTTCTAACCAGTTATGCAATCTTGCATTCAATATGGTTGTATAACATTTTGAAATAATACTTAAAAATGAGACTCCTCTGTCATTATCTGTATTATCAGGAGAGAGAGAGAGAGAGAGAGAGAGAGAGAGAGAGAGAGAGAGAGAGAATGCTGCTGATGATGAAGATGATGACGACGACGACGATGATGATGATGATGATGATGATACCACAATGATCAACAACATTTATTCTTTAGGCAGAGAGAGGAGAGAGGAGAGAGATGAGAGAGAGAGAGAGAGGAGAGAGAGAGAGAGAGAGGAGAGAGAGAGAGGAGAGAGTCTTACCAGACAGAAAAAAGAGACAGAAACATAAAGAAAAATCTAGAAAAAGGTGGTAATAAGCGTTCAAAATGTTATCAGTATGGATAAACTTGTCACCCAGCGGTCTTCAAAGGCAACAAATGCAATTGAAACCTGGGCTGACCTTTCAGATCCACATCATTTCCGCAATCTTTATACTTTTACTAACATATTTCAACACACGCACGCACGCACGCACGCATACACACACAAACACACAGAGAGAAAAATGTAACTTTTTTCACTACGCTGAAAGGGAAATGCAAATTGAATTGCTAGGAGAAAAAGTATGTTTTGTTTTCTTTACTTATCAATTTCTAGTGGAAACTTCATGATATTTAGAACATTTCATACAGGCCACACCATTTCAGCTAAAAAGTTGGCTCTGCAGATGCTTCATGTTAATAATAAACCATCGGGGGCGGGATAGCCTAGTGGTTAGAGTGTTGCGCTCGTGATCTGACGGCATGGGATCAAGCCCCCACAGAGGCACCTGTTTAAGGAGATTCTTCCACTCGAGTTAACATCATTACTGACTACACTCCAACCCCCTGAACATTCTTGGGATGCGATTATAAACCGTGGCCCCGTTTATGAACGCATGCAGAATATCTTGCGCACACGCTAAGACTTGTTGCACCTTTCAGAGGAGTAGAGCACTGAATACCGGTAAGATTGCCTGAAGAAGATGTCATGATGCTATGGAAGTGAACTTACTGTGAGACTAACTGACATCGCTGTACTCTATGCTTCCTATCAGAATATAATTATACCAACACGAACCGGACCCACAACATACAGACACCTGCCGAGTTTGTCAGAAAAATTTAACAAATCACTCAAAACTGTATTCGTAAAGTGGCTAAAACTCTTCTATTTGATCCCATTCTGTTCAATGAGCCGAATAGCCAACTCTCTCTAGGTAGGATCCCGATGGAATAAAACAAACAAACAAAACAAAAACAAAAACAAACATAAAGAAATACGGGTTTTATGGGATTTGAGCCAGTGACCTTCCAGGCAGAAATCCAACGTGCTAACCCCTGGTGCCATTGTGGCTTGTAGATCAGCATCATGTATGAATCTCAGTGATAGTGATTCTGACTTCGTTTCCAGGTGAACTCTTCCAAGACTCATCCACGTCATGCAGAGAAGATGTTCAGCTGTGATCAGAGGCAGAAATCATGGACAAGGAACTAAGCCACACACAAAAGAGACAACGAAAAAGAAACAATGCAAAAGAACGACCTTAAGAAATCTGAAAATAATTGAGAAAGAGACAGAACAAGAGAGAGAGAGAGAGAGAGAGAGAGAGAGAGGAGAGAGAGAGAGAGAGGAGAGAGAGAGAGAAGGAAGAGAGAGAGAGAGAGAGAGAGATAGAGAGAGAGAGAGAGACAGACAGACAGACAGACAGACAGACAGACAGGGAGGCAGACAGATGATCAATTTCGACCATCACGGCTTCAGATTCTTGAACAAGAAGCAAATCAGACAAACGTGTCGATTCACTCTAATCACAAGACTAGCCACTCATCCCACTCTTCCCATCCCACCCCCTACTCTCAGCTTTTTCCATCATTAGGTGTGGCTTTGTCATGCTAAAACCTATTATCCTCTGATGCTAGTGGTTTTAAATGGCCTTGTTTTTTTCTCCTTTTCTCCTCATTAACATAAGTTTTAGGCACAGCAAGTAATATGAGTTACGGATATTTTTGTGTGTGCATTTGGCCTTTTTTTCCAATTGCAATTGCACAGTCCTGATTTGTTTAGTTGTTGCTCGGCTAGAGCTCCGAGGTTCACTGATGGAGCGATTGTGTGTATACAGGCTTTTTGCCTTGCTACTAAGGTACCGGCATTCCGATTTCGGGGATGGCATTCTTTTGAAAATCAAAATCTTACCTTTCGTGTTCAAGTTTTTTCGTTTTGTGTTCATCCCTTAGAGCTACCAATGGTGCGGTTTTGCGTAGGCGACCGTTTTTGCCTGGAGGTAGCTGTATTCCGATTTCGGGGATGTGATCCATTTTGCTTGTGATCGACTGTACATATATAGATTAGGATGTAGGGTGCTGCTACGTTTTAAACTGATGAATCCAGGCTTTTTGGTACAATGTCCCTGCAACTTCCACAGAGTTGAGGGAGAAGAAGAAGGAGGAGGATCAGGAAGAGGAGAAAGAGGAGGAGGAGGAAGAGGGGTTATCCTGTTACTTAATGTACAGTATTTTTCATCAGTTTTGTTCAAGCATACACCAAAAAAAACAACAAACTATAATAAACAAGTACAAGTGACAGAAAAGTCACTGGTAATATAAGCTTGTTTCTAACGTGAAGCCAAAGACAGGCACCACAGTTTTCCACGATAAATCAGAAATAGCAATCCAAAGGCGCTTTGAAATCCACACTGCAATCAGTTAGGTGCTTTGAAATCCACACTGCAATCAGTTAGGCGCTTTGAAATCCACACTGCAATCAGTTAGGCGCTTTGAAATCCACACTGCAATCAGTTAGGCGCTTTGAAATCCACACTGCAATCAGTTAGGCGCTTTGAAATCCACACTGCAATCAGTTAGGCGCTTTGAAATCCACACTGCAATCAGTTAGGTGCTTTGAAATCCACACTGCAATCAGTTAGGCGCTTTGAAATCCACACTGCAATCAGTTAATGCCGACCTCAACGAAAGACAGAGAGAGGGAAGGAGAGAAAGAAGGGAAGATGACAGACTGCACGGCCAGGAGCCAGCAAACCTGGACTGATGATAATTATGACATTATCATCGCCGTGATCATTGTCATCATCATTGTCGTCTTCACTGTCGTCCTTGTCATCATATTAAAAAAAAATTGTCATTACCAGCATCGAATCCACAACCACCACCACCACCACCCTAATCACCACCACTACCATCATCATCACCACCACCACCACCACCACCACCACACCATCACCACCACCACCATCATCGTCATCATCATCATCATCGTCGTCGTTGTCATCATCATCGTCGTCGTCATCATCATCGTCGTCGTCGTTGTCGTCGTCGTTGTCATCACCATCATCGTCGTCGTCATCATCATCATCATCATCGTCGTCGTCGTCGTCGTCTACGTCGTCGTTGTCGTCGTCGTCGTCGTCGTCGTCGTCGTCGTCATCATCATCATCATCATCATCATCATCATCATCACCACCACTGTCATTGTCATCGTTATCTCTCTCCTCTGCTCTGTTTTGTTCTTCAGCTGCTGCTACTGCTGCTGCTCTAGCTACCTCCTCCTCCTCCTCTTCTTTCTCCTCCTTCCTTCTGTGTCATCTCCTTGTCCTACATTTCAATATTGATTAATGCGTCGCGCGCGTGCGTTTGTGTGAGAGTGTGTGCGTGCGTACGTGCGTATAAGTGTGTGTTCGCATGCGCGTGCGCGTGCGTGTGTGTGTTCGATTGTGTGCATGTGTGTACGAGCGCGCGTGCGTGTGTGTGTGCGTGCATGCGCAGCTGCTTGTGTGTGTGTGTGTGTGTGGAGCATGCGCGTGTATGCGTGGTGTTTGTGTGTGTGTGTGCGCGCGCGCGTGCGCGAGTATTTGTGTGCGAGTATGCCCCCCAGCGTTCCCTCTCTCCCCGCTTCCAGAGCACGTGCTGTTCGTGGTTCAGTGTTCATGACAGAGCAAGGGGAGACCATCACGTTTTGACCGTGAGAGAGGGCCTAAGCGGCCACTAACCAGCTTAATCAGCAGCAGACTAAGGTGGTGGCAAGATGGCGGAGGATTAATGGAAAGAGTAGAAGGGTTTTCTTTTAAATGTCGGAGAAAATTTGAATTTGATCACGTCATTAAAGTCGTTAAAGCTGCAGAGAGAAGAAAGATGTTATACCCTGTGAGTGACAGTAGTTTGAGTAGGCTGACATCAGAAATATGACTCGTGCTGTCAGGTCCCGGTGTATCAACATTTATTGATTTGTTTGCGAAGTGTTTTCTGCAGTGTGAATGAAGAAAGTGGATGAAACACACACGCGCGCGCACACACGCGCGCTCGCGCAGGCACGCAGAGAGAGAGAGACAATGACAATGACAAATTCTTTTATTTCGAGGATAATGAATAAGCACTCATGTGCTTTTTTACATCCAGTCCCCGCCCGTAGGGATACATCTGAATACTAATCCAATACTTATACTCTCACACAGTAGAAACAAAGGAAACTAATCTTTTTCAAAACAAAACAACAACAACCTCCAAAAAACCACCAACAACACAACAACAAAAAAACAAACACATAAAAGAAAACCCTAAAAACAGAGAGAGAGAGAGAGAGGAGAGAGAGAGAGAGAGAGAGAGAGAGAGAGAGAGAGGAGAGAGAGAGAGCGAGAGGGAGAGAGAGAGGAGCTTGATACATGCATATATATATATATATTATATATTTATTATATATATCTATATTATTATATATATATATATATATATATATATATATATATATATATAAATATTCATACCTGCCTGCCTACCTGCCTACCTGCATGCATGCATGACCTACCCACCTGTATGCATGCATACGTACATACATACATACATACATACATACATACATACATACACACCTACATACATACATACATACATACCAACAAAAGCAAACAGACAAGCTTTTAAAATTGGATCAACTTTGATGAACTGGCTCCTTCCTGATTTTTCCTAGCTCTAAACAGACAACTTAGACAACCTTTCTGATCCAGTCATTCCTGGTCCTGAGGGACTCCACAAATACATGGCAGACCTGATGTTTCACAAATTGCTGCACATTGTTCACAGCTCAGCTAACTTCCCAAAGATACAGAGCAGTTTTGCACTTTCAAAAATATCTATAAGAATCAAAGCCGATATAAAAAGAAAAGAAAAGAAAGACTAGGTATATACTTTTTGAGAATGTTTTTATTAAACATGATGTGTTTGTGTGTGTGTGTGCGCGCGCGCATGTGTGTGCGTGCGTACGTTTGTGTGTGTATGCGCGCAGTGTGTTGTGTGTGCGTGCGTGCATTGTGTGTGTGTGCCTGTGTGTGTGTGTGTGTGTGCGTGCACTTGTGTGTATACATGTGTGTGTGTGTGCGTGCACTTTGTGTTTACATGTGTGTGTGCGCACGCGCACAAGTATGTGTGTGTGTGAGCGCGTGCGCGCGCGCACGTGTGTGTGTGTGTTTACTGGTTGCTAAATGTTCAGAGTCTGCTGTTTTCGATCTTCTAACACTATCATCAGTCAAATCGTTTTTCTGACCATTGATTTTCATGTTAAGGTGGACACAGGGGGGTCGGTCTCTGAGGTGTGGGCAGAGGAGCTGTTACAGGCATCAGTGTGGGGAACTTGTTGTTGTTGTTGTCTGTGTGGCTGTCAGAGGTCGTTGAAGACTGCTCAATACTGTTGAACAGAACCAAGCAGACATTTAGACAAAGTGAGAGGAGATCCACCCGTCATGGCGCAGTGGTTAACGTCTTGGGTTACGGACTGGACGGGGTAGCCTAGTGGTTAAAACATTGCGCTCGCAATCTGACGACCCGGGTTCGATTCCCGTTCAAGGGGATATTTTTCCCTGGAATTAACATCAGTGTCGACTCCACTCTCCCCAAAAAGTCCTTCGGATGAGACTATAAACAGAGGCCCTGTGTGCGAACGCACGCAGAACATCTTGCGCATACGTTAAATCCTGTTCCGCTTTCGTAAGAGTAGGTCATTGTGTGCCGGTGGGAACAGATGACAGAATTCACAAAACCGCATAAACACGGGGACTGGGTGTAAAAAAAGCACATAAGTGCTTATTCCATTATCCTCGATATAAAAGAATAGAATAAAATAAATAAAGACTGGAAGGTCGCGTGTTCGAATCCGATACGAGTCATAAAGGATTTTTCGCATTCCATCCGGCTCCTATCCAGAGTGAGCGTGCTGTGGGCTTATCTGGAAGACTGTCACCACACAGTTGAGCTTCATCCTCTTTGCTTTACTGCAGACCTGCCCACCCAGACCACATTAGACATTAATGTATGGCCAGGGAACGCAGAAGAAGGAACAGAAGAAAGTCACGGGGGACAAGTTTAAATGTGTGCAGCGCCTGTGCAATAAAGGTCGAGGGTTCAGAATAAGCGGCAGCTTGCTGCCTGTCCACTGCTGTCTTGTTTTGATATGCTGATGTTGTATATATTCTGAACGATTTGTGTTGAAATCAAATAAGGATGAAGGTCGTTACTCTGTTCCCTACAGTAACCCGCTACAGGGTAACCAACCATCTGCTAACCCTTCCCTCCCTGTCATCAACTACTGGTTATGGTGGCATACAAATAAACACAGTGCACGTCTGCCGAGAAAGAGGGGTTCTCTCCCTTAACGTAGGGATAGTGTTAAAACCGTCCAAATCAGTTTATATGCAGACCTGCAAGAGCTATATTCTGACCTTGCTGACATGATTGCAGTGCATCAAAAATGTACATCAAAGATGATAAAAATCCTTCTCAAATTTCAAGTAGTTTTTTTTTTAATTGATCAAGCAGTAAAAGGCTTCACTAAGCGGACTTCTGAGTTAAGAATCTGCTAAAATTCTTAGCAAAAAATGACTGAGCGTATATGGAATATTCCACACACCAGGACTTCACCTTCAGAAAAACGGATAGCTGAAGCTCCATCACCAGCGTGTGTTGCTCGTTCTTGTCACTGTGGGTGCATGCAGCGTCTGCAGTTTGGGACCTTCGTACACTATCGATCACCCGGCAGATCGCATTTCTGACCATCGATTGTCATGTCAACGTGGACACAGGGAGATGGTCACTGAGGAGTGGGCAGAGAGCTGTTACAGGCTTCAGTGTGTTTTGCTGTTGTTGTTGTTGAAGGGTGTTCAATAATGTTGAAAAGAAAACTAGCAGATAAGTACACAGAGTGATAGAGGGAGGTTCATAAGTATAAACTGTCAAGACACGGACAGATACAGACGCACAGACATATATATATATATATATATATATATATATATATATATATTTTATATATATATATATATATATATATATATATATATATGGACACACATGCCCATGCACGCACAGAGATACAGACTCGCAGACGCAGACAAACACATAGACACAGACACAGGCACACAGAGAATCAGACACACAGATATATACATATGGACACAAATACTGATAAACACACACAGATACAGACACACAGACTCACACACACATACACAGGCACACAGATACATAGACATAGACACATAGATACATAGACACAGACACAGACACACAGACACACACCAGACACACAACACACAAAACACACACACACAAAGATTGGCAGACATAGACGGACAGACAGAGTGTAAGTGTTACAGAT
>CM054138.1:70956885-70964385 GCA_028751875.1 Rapana venosa
TTTTTCTTGCAATTGTTTATTCAGGTGCCGGTTGAGATTCTGGGGTTTGTTATCTGATATTCTTAATCCAAGGACGTTTATTTCAATATAATTTGATACTCAGTTGTTCTATAGAAGTTGCTACTATTTCGCAAGATCCAGTTTGGCTGGAAGGAAGAACAAACAAAGGGAAGGTAAGAATGAAGGACTAGAAACACAAACAAAACAGAGAGAAAGAGAGACAGAGAGAGAGAGAGAGAGAGAGAGAGAGAGAGAGAGAGAGAGAGAGAGAGAGAGAGAGAGAAAGAAAAAGAAATTTTGAAAAATAGAAAGAAAGCAAGAAAGAAAGAACGAAAGAATGAATGGATGAATGAATAAATAGATTAATTAATGAAGGTTTGAAAGAAAGAGAGAGAGAGAGAGAGAGAGAGAGAGAGAGAGAGAGAGAGAGAGAGAGAAATCAACCACACATAACAGAAAAATAAGAAGAATCGCTACCAATAAGATTAAAATAAACAAATCGAGAAACAAAGAAAATTATTCTTTCAAAAACAAAGCAGGTAGACATAACGACCACCTTCTACCACCATGGCTCAGATTCCCAGACAAGAAGCAAATCAGACAAACAGTCGATTCACGCCAATCACCCACCTCCTCTCCCTCCCCCCGCCCTCAACACCTCTCACCCCACCCCCACTCTTCCCTTTTCCTCCATTCTCATCCTTCTACATCATTAGCTGCGGGTTTGTCAAGCCAGCATTGTAATCCTTTAAAGCGAATACTTTCAACAGTCCAGCTTTTCTTCCTATTACAGGAGCCATTGGCACACGTGTTAAAAGGTGGTTGCTATTGTTTCACATTGTCTTTGTGTGTCCCAAAGTGGGCACATCTCTTGTCATTCTTTTAAAGATCAATATCTGGTCCTCTGTATTGGATTTTTTCTTGTAGTTGTTTATACAGCTGCCAGTTTAAGATACTTAGGTCAGCTATCTAACATTCTTAATCCAGGGACGATTACTTCAATATTGTTTGATATAAGTTGATCTATCAAATTGCTAGATTTTGTAAGATGCAGTTTGGCCGGATGAAAGAACACACAAGGGAAAGGTCAGAATGAAGGACTAGAGACACAAACAAAACAGAGAGAAAGACAAAAAGTTTGTTTTTTTAAAGAAACATACAAAGAAAGAAAGAATGAATAAAGGCTTGTGAGAGAGAGCATATATGACAGAAAAATCAGAAGAATCGCAACCAATAAGATTTTTTTTTTAATTATTCTTTCAAAAACTAAAGCAGGTAGACATAATGACCACCTTCGACCACCATGGCTCAGATTCCCAGACAAGAAGCAAATCAGACAAAATCTCGATTCACGCCAATCACCCACCTCCTCTCCCTCCCCCTCCCCCCCCCCACCGCCTCAACACCTCTCACCCCACAACCCCACTCTTCCCTTTTCCTCCATTCTCATCCTTCTACATCATTAGTCCTGGGTTTGTCAAGCCAGCATTGTAATCCTTTAAAGAGAATAATTTCAATAGTCCAGTTTTTCTTCCTATTACAGGAGCCATTGGCACACGTGTTAAAGGGCTGTTGTTATTGTTTCACATGATTGTCTTTGTGTGTTCCAAAGCGTGCACATCTCTTGTCATTCTTTTAAAGATCAATATCTGGTCCTCTGTATAGGATTTTTCCTTGTAGCTGTTTATACAGCTGCCAGTTTAAGATGCTTAGGTTGGCTATCTGATATTCTTATTCCAAGGACGTTTATTTCAATATTAGGTGATACTCAGTTGTTCTATGAAAGTTGCTAGTATTTCGCAAGATGCAGTTTGGCTGGAAGGAAGAACAAACAAAGGGAAGGTAATAAAGAAGGACTAGAAACACAAAAAAACACAGAGAGAGAGAAAGAAAAAGAATTTTTGAAAAATAGAAAGAAAGAAAGAAAGAACGAAAGAATGAATGGATGATTGAATGAATAATTAATTAAGGAAGGTTTGAAAGAGAGAGAGAGGGAGAGAGAGAGAGAGAGAGAGAGAGAGAGAGAGAGAGAGAGAGAGAGAGAGAGAGAGAGAGAGAGAGAGAGAGAGAGAGAGAGAGAGTGAGAGAGATCAACCACACATAACAGAAAAATCAGAAGAAAAGCAACCAATAAGATTTAAAAAAGAAAACAAATACAGAAACAAAGAAAATTATTCTTTCAAAAACTAAAGCAGGTAGACATAACGACCACCTTCGACCACCATGGCTCAGATTCCCAGACAAGAAGCAAATCAGACAAACCATCGATTCACACCAATCACCCACCTCCTCTCCCTCCACCCTCCCTCAACACCTCTCACCCCGCCCCCACTCTCCCTTTTTCCTCCATTCTCATCCTTCTACATCATTAGCCCTTGGTTTGTCAAGCCAGCATTGTAATCCTTTAAAGCGAATACTTTCAATAGTCCAGTTTTTCTTCCCATTACAGGAGCCCTTGGCACACATGTTAAAGGGTGGTTGTTATTGTTTCACATTGTCTTTGTGTGTCCCAAAGTGTGCACATCTCTTGTCATTCTTTTAAAGATCAATGTCTGGTCCTCTGTATTGAATTGTTCCTTGTAGTTGTTTATACAGCTGCCAGTTTAAGATGCTTGGGTCAGCTATCTAACATTCTTAATCCAGGGACGATTACTTCAATATTGTTTGATATAAGTTGATCTATCGAATTGCTAGATTTTGCAAGATGTAGTTTGGCTGGATGAAAGAACACACAAGGGAAAGTTCAGAATGAAGGACTAGAGACACAAGCAAAACAGAGAGAAAGAAAGACAGACAAAAGAATTTTTTTTAAAAGAAACAGAAAGAAAGAATAAATGAATGAAGGCTTGTTAGAGAGAGCATATAATAACAGAAAAATAAGAAGAATCGCTACCAATAAGATTAAAATAAACAAATCGAGAAACAAAGAAAATTATTCTTTCAAAAACAAAGCAGGTAACATAACGACCGCCTTCGACCACCATGGCTCAGATTCCCAGACAAGAAGCAAATCAGACAAACCCTCGATTCACGCCAATCACCCACCTCCTCTCCCTCCACCCTCAACACCTCTCACCCCAACCTCACTCTTCCTTTTTTCCTCCATTCTCATCCTTCTACATCATTAGCTGCGGGTTTGTCAAGCCAGCATTGTAATCCTTTAAAGCGAATACTTTCAACAGTCCAGCTTTTCTTCCTATTACAGGAGCCATTGGCACACGTGTTAAAGGGTGGTTGTTATTGTTTCACATTGTCTTTGTGTCTCCCAAAGTGTGCACATCTCTTGTCATTCTTTTAAAGATCAATATCTGGTCCTCTGTATTGGATTTTTCCTTGTAGTTGATTATACAGCTGCCAGTTTAAGATGCTTAGGTTGGCTATCTGATATTCTTATTCCAAGGACGTTTATTTCAATATTAGGTGATACTCAGTTGTTCTATGGAAGTTGCTAGTATTTCGCAAGATGCAGTTTGGCTGGAAGGAAGAACAAACAAAGGGAAGGTAAGAAAGAAGGACTAGAAACACAAACAAAACACAGAGAGAGAGAAAGAAAAAGAATTTTTTTAAAAATAGAAAGAAAGAAAGAAAGAACGAAAGAATGAATGGATGATTGAATGAATAATTAATTAAGGAAGGTTTGAAAGAGAGAGAGAGGGAGAGAGAGAGAGAGAGAGAGTGAGAGAGAGAAATCAACCACACATAACAGAAAAATAGGAAGAAAAGCAACCAATAAGATTTTTTTAAAAACCAAATACAGAAACAAAGAAAATTATTCTTTCCAAAACTAAAGCAGGTAGACATAACGACCGCCTTCGACCACCATGGCTCAGATTCCCAGACAAGAAGCAAATCAGACAAACCATCGATTCACACCAATCACCCACCTCCTCTCCCTCCACCCTCCCTCAACACCTCTCACCCCGCCCCCACTCTCCCTTTTTCCTCCATTCTCATCCTTCTACATCATTAGCCCTTGGTTTGTCAAGCCAGCATTGTAATCCTTTAAAGCGAATACTTTCAATAGTCCAGTTTTTCTTCCCATTACAGGAGCCCTTGGCACACGTGTTAAAGGGTGGTTGTTATTGTTTCACATTGTCTTTGTGTGTCCCAAAGTGTGCACATCTCTTGTCATTCTTTTCAAGATCAATATCTGGTCCTCTGTATTGGATTTTTCCTTGTAGTTGTTTATACAGCTGCCAGTTTAAGATGCTTGGGTCGGCCATCTAATATTTTTAATCCAAGGACGTTTATTTCAATATTAGTTGTTACAAGGTTGGACAATCGGTGTCGCTAGCTACTGCTCAACCTGTACATGTTTAGGGAAGGGAGGGGAAAAGAGCATGTTGTGTGGATGAAGAAACGAACAAAGGAAAGGTAGGAATGAAGGATTACAAATATAAGCAAAACAGACTGAAGAAAGAGAGACACAATAAAACAAGAGAAAGAAAGAAGAAAGGAAGAAAGGAATGAAGTAAAGAAAGAAGGAACGAAAAAAGAATTAATGAATGAATTAACAACTTAAAGAATGAATGAATGAATGAATAAATGTATGTGTGTGTGTGTGAGAGAGAGAGAGGGGGGAGAGGAGAGAGAGAGAGGGGAGAGAGAGAGAGAGAGAGAGAGAGAGAGAGAGAGAGAGAGAGAGAGAGAGAGAGAGAGAGAGAGAGAGAGAGAGAGAGAGAGAGAGATGAAAAAGCAAAGGAGAAAGGAAAGGCAAAAGTGATGGACAATAAAAGTCAAGAAAATATAGAAAGCAAAGGAGATGGAAAAAGACATAATTATATGGGGAAAACAAAAAGGAAAAAAAAGTTCGAAAGCAGACAGCCAACAAGCCAGACAACTAACTCCCACCCCCTTCCAGCCAGACAGAGAGACAGACAGACAGACAGACAGAGAGATAGACAGAGAGAGAGAGAGAGACAGACAGACAGACAGACAGACAGAACCCTTCCCATACAGACAGACAGACAACCCTCCCAGACAAGTAGACAGACAGACAGCTCCCTTCCCATACAGAGAGACAGACATACAGACAGACAGACAGCCCCCATCACAGACAAGCAGACAAACAGACAGACTCCTCCCAGACAAGTAGACAGACAGCCAGCAAGACAGATTGAAAGCCCCCTCCCAGACAGACAGACAACCCCCAGACAGACAGAGAGACAGACATACAGACATACGCATTCCACCCGCCTCCCAGGTAGACAGACCCCTTACAGACAGACAGACAGACCGACAGACACCAGACTAACAGACAAAACAGCAAACGGAAAGACAGGAAAATGCCCTGTACTACATCAACTCTTTAAACAGCAAAACAAGTAGTGACCTTTTGTCCTCCCCATTGGTGCGACGCCTGCCATGCCATGTCTGTGAGTTTCTTACAGTATCAGCTGACAGATCGGGTTTTATGCACATCGATTTTCCTGTCAGCATTGGCGCGGGCACAGCATGGCACGGCACGGCCCCAAGGAGCGCGTGCTGGCTGGGTATGCCTGCATCATCATCCTCCTCCTCCTCATCATCATCAGCAGCAGCAGCATCATCACCATCATCATCATCATCATCATCAGCAGCAGCAGCAGCAGCAGCAGCAGCAGCAGCAGCAGCAACAGCAGCAGCAGCATCACCATCATTGAACGTTTTTTTGTTTGGGGCTTGTTTAGTTTATTACTGGAGTTGAAGGCCGTTCAACGATGTCAGAAAGGAAGAAGCATGGTGGCACAGACGCACGCAAACACACTCACAACTTGAAGGCATCCACGCGCACGCACACACACACGCACGTACACACACACACACCACGTGCGCGCGTGCATGTGCAGGTACTTGCATTCAGGCAGGCGCGCACACACACACATACACAAGCAAACACAAACACACAACAAACACACACAAACACAAATACACACAAAAACACACACACAAATACACAACAAACACACACACACAGACACACACACACACAAACACACACACACTCAGAAACAAACAAACAACAACACACACACAAAACACACAAAACACACATACACAAACACACACACACTCACAAACACACAAACAACACAATAAACAACAACACAAAAAACAACACTCAGCAGCCATCCTCATTCCAACAATCTCATTCCTCCTTTTCAGTCTGCCTATCGTGCCAACCACAACACCGAGACCACCCTAGTCCACACCTTAAACACGCTTCTGCGCGCTTCTGACTCAGGAAAAATGTCCCTTCTCACTTTCTTCCATCACAACAGCTTCAAAAGAGATCGACAATACGTCTGTCCCTCTATCCACTGCAGTGAAATATCTAGGGGTAGTTGTTGACAACACACTCTCCATGCAAATATTCATTACCCAAACCTGTCAGCCGTGCTACTATCAATTACGGCGCATTAGTGCTGTTCGAAAGTATCTGTCCACTGATGCAACATCTAAAACAGTCACGTCTCTCATTCTCTCACATCTGGACTATTGCAATTCACTTCTGGCTGGTCTGCCAGCATCATCTATCCACCCTCTTCAACATATATAAAACTCTGCAGCTCGACTATAATAATAATAATAATAATAATAATGTATGGAATTTATATAGCGCTGAATCTTGTAAAGCAACAAATCAAAGAGCTCAGATTTTATTTCATACCACTTTAAGTCACGGCAGATTTCTCTCCGTGAAATTCGGGCTGCTCTCCCCGGGGAGAGCGGGAGAACGCGTCGCCACTTAGCGCTGCGCCACCCTTTCACCCCTTTTTTTTTTTTCTGCAGCTGTATTTGTTTCCCTATCAGAGTGGCTTTTTTCTAAGAATTTTGCCAGGGAAAACTCTCTTGTTGCCGTGGGTTTTTTTACGTGCGCTAAATAATTACGTGTAACACACGGACCTCGGTTTATCGTCTCATCCGAAAGACTAGCGCCCAGACCACCACTCATGGTCTAATGGATGGGGGAAAAATTTCCGGTCCAAACGGGGTACGAACCGCCGCACACTTCAGACCCGGACTTTTCGCTTTCTAGACAGGCGCGTTACCTCTAGACCACCGATCGACTAGTCCTCAGAAAGAAAAAATCTAGCACATTACCCCTCTCTTGCGATCTCTCCAATAGTTGCCTGTGCCACAGAGAGTAAACTATAAGATTAGTACCCTCTGTTATAAATGTCTCCACAAAACGGCACCTTCCTATCTCTGTGAATGTTTTCACCTGTACACTCCTTCTCGTTCCCTCCGCTCTGTTTCAGATACCTTGTGCTTAAGAATACCTAGATTCAACCAGTCCACCGCTGGCCGTCGCTCTTTCTCTGTTTCTGGTCCATCGATTTGGAATGACCTCCCTCTCTCTCTTCGCCAAAAGCCTACTTATGATGCCTTTAAATCCAGCTTCAAGACAAATTTATTTCAAACCTAAGATTCTCTCATCTTGTTTCATCTCATTTCTGTCCCTGCCCTCAACAACCAAACCCCCCATCACCTTGCCGGAGTGTACAACCTTCGCGCACG
>CM054138.1:70969385-70976885 GCA_028751875.1 Rapana venosa
TTTGTAAATTTGTCATCTGTTCCCACCGGCACACAATGGCCTACTCTTACGAACAGCGGAACAGGATTTAACGTGTGCGCAAGATGTTCTGCGTGCGATCGCACACGGGACCTCGGTTTATAGTCTCATCCGAAGGACTAGAGAGAAGAGAGAGAGAGAGAGTGAAAGAGAGAACGAACGAATGAACGAACAAACAAACAAACAAACAAAATAACTAAAGAACAAAGTTTTGTTTCGTAAGGGTAGTAGAACACTTTTAAGTGAGAGAGAGAGAAAGATAGACAGACAGACAGGCAAACAGAGAGACAGACAGAGAGACAGAGAGGCAGAGAGAGATAGAGAGAGACAGACAGAGACAGACAGAGAGAAAGAGAGAGACAGACAGACAGAGACAGACAGACAGAGACAGAGAGAGAGAGAAGGAGAGACAGACAGAGACAGACATACAGAGAAAAAGAGAGACAAACAGACAGACAGACACAGACAGACAGGCAAACATACAGAGACAGCGACAAGACAGACAGACAAAGACAAAGAAACAGACAAATGCACCAGAAAAGAAAATGCATGCGTGTGTGTGTGCGCGTGCGTGCGTGCGTGCGTGTGTGTGTGTGTGTGTGTGTGTGTGTGTGCGTGCGTGTGTGTGTGTGTGTGCGTGCGTGTGTGTGGGTGTGTGTGTGTGTGTGTGTGTGTGTGTGTGTGTGTGTGTGTAAACGATGAGAGAGAAGGCAGGAAGATGAAAGAAACCGAAATGACATAGGGCGTGGGCAGACGATGCTATGATGACTGCTGATGTCAGCTGCCTTGAAATAACACGTGGCTCCACAAGACATCACCACTATGGTCACACCATCACCATCACCTTCCCTTTGTCTGGAATCGCTGGTCTGAAACATGATCTCTTCTCTTAAGGTCACTGGCAAGAGGAAAGTGATATTGTCGTCATTATGATGGCTATTAATGAGGTTTTGTTGTCGTCTTGGAAAAGAAAAAAAAAGGAGAAAAGGGTGTGTGTTGGTGTTGTTGTTGCTGCTGCTGTGGTTGTAGTTGGTATGTTGGTTGTTTGTAAGGTTTGTTTTTGTCGATGCTGTTGTTGTTGTTGTTGTTGTTCCTCTTCTTCTTCTTTCTTCTTCTTTCTTCTCTTTTCTTCTTTTCTTCTTCTTTCTTCGCTTCTTGCTTCTTCCATTCTTCGTTCTTCGTTCTTCGCAATTTCTTCTTCTTCGCAATTTCTTCTTCGCAATTCTTCTGCAATTCTTTTTGCAATTCTCTTCGCAATTCTTCGCATTGCTTCTCTTTTCTTCGTTTCTTCTTCTTTCTTCTTCATTCTTTTCTTTGCATTCTTCTTCGTTCTTCTTCTTCTTCTTCTTCGCAATTCTTCTTCGCAATTCTCTTTTGCAATTTTCTTCTTCTTCTTCTTCTTCTTTCTGTTCTTTTCTTTCTTCTTCTTCTTCTTTTCTTCTTGTTCTTCTTTTCTTCTTCTTCTTCTTCTTTCTTCTTCGTCTTCTTTCGTCATTCTTCTTCTTCTCTTTTCTTCTTCTTCTTCTCTTTCTTCGCAATTTCTTCCTTCTTCTTTTCTTGTATCTTTTGCTTTCTTCTTCATTCTCTTTTCTTCTTGTTCTTCTTTTCTTCTTTCTTCTTCTTCTTCTTCTTCTTCTTCTTCTTCTTCTTCTTTCTTCGTTCTTCTTCGCTTCTTCTTTGCCTTTCTTGCTTTTCTTCTGTCTTCTTCTTCGCAATCTTTTCTTCTTCTTGCTTCTTCTTCTTCTTCTCTTCTTCTTGCATTTCTTCCTTCTGCTTTTTCTTCTTCGTTCTTTTCTTCTGCTTCTCTTTCTTCCTTCTTTCTTCGTCTTCTTCTTCGCAATCTCTTCCTTCTCGGTTCTTCTTCTTCTTCTTCGCAATTCTTCTTCGCAAATTTCTTCTTTTCGCATTCTTCTTCTCTTCTTCGCAATTCTTCTTCTTCGAATTCTTCTATTCTTCTTCGCATTCGTCTTTTTTCTTCTTCGCATTCTTGCTTTTCTTCGCATATTTTCTTCTTCTGCAACTTCTTCTTCGCAATTCGCTTTTTCTTCTTCGCAATTCTTCTTCTTCTGCTTCTTTTTCTTTCGCAAATTCTTCTTCTTCTGCTTCTTCTTCTCGCAATTCTTCTTCTTCTTCTCCTTCTTCGGAATTCTTCTTCTTCTTCGCAATTCTTCTTCTTCGAAATTCTTCTTCTTCTTCTTCGCAGTTCTTCTTCTTCTTCTTCTTCGCAATTCTTCTTCTTCGAAATTCTTCTACTTCTTCTTCGCAGTTCGTCTTCTTCTTCTTCGCAATTCTTCTTCTTCTTGTCTGTTTTCCTGCTTCCAGTAATGTTTTTGCTCTCTGTCAGTGTGCACAAGATATCTGTCCGTCTACCCTCCCCTCTCTCTCTCTCTCTGTCTCTCTTTCTCTCTCCCTCTTCCTCTTCAAATTCAAATTCAAAACCTTTATTATCTCAGAGACAGCGAAAATCACCCACCTCTCTCTCCCATTCGCTCTCTGTTTGTCTCTCTAATCACATGTTTGTGTTATAATTTTCTCACAAAACACACACTACTTGATACATTAGACTCTTCAAGGTCCATTGCACGTTATAAATGCATGAGAGAGAGAAAGAGAAAGAGAAAGAGAGAGAGAGAGAGAGAGAGAGAGAGAGAGAGAGAGAGAGAGAGATAGAGAGAGAGAGAGAGCACACAGACAGACAGAAGGACACAGGGACAGAGGCAGAGACAGAGGCAGACAGACAGACACACACACACACATTGAGAAAGATAGAGAGAGAGTGATATATAGAGAAAGAGAGACAAACAGACAGATGGACAGATAGGCAGACCGACAGATTGAGACAGAATTTAGCAGGATAGAGAAACCTACACATAACAACACACACACACACACACTCACATACACACGTGCGCGCGTGCGCAGTGCGCATGCGTGAGCTCTTTTTTTTATTATCCACCAAATAAAATAAATCAAATTGTAGAAAATGATAGCAAACAGAGAGAGAACTCGAACTCGAACTCGAATATTTTAATGAGGGTAAATGGATAAGCCAGAGGCTTCTTTACACCAGGCCCTCATGGGGAAAAATTGAAAACAAGCATGAATAAATAAATTAATTAATAAACAAGATAATTTCAAATAACAATGAAATATTTCACTCAAACTCCCATTCAATTATTGAAAAATCAAGAATTCGAAAAATCAAATGAATAAACAAAACCAATTAAACAAGAAAAAAACAACTCCCCTTCCCAACACCCCCTCCCCTAAACAAATGACAACCCCCCAAAAGTCCAGGATAAATACAAGTGCGCGCGCACACACACACACACATACACACTTACGCACGCATAGCCACGCACGCACGCACGCACACCACACACACATACACACTCTCTCACACACATACACACTCAAACACACATCACACACACACATCCTGGATACATATCCATTTGCATGACATTTCCTCACATACAAGATAATAGACACATGTCATAATCATCAAAATATCATAACCATACATTTGTACAGACAAAACCAGGCAATAAACATTTGATGTACGAAGACAGCGAGCCACAAAGCATCAAGAAAAATGACCAATCTAACATCAGCCATTTCAACAAAATAAACACACAGAACTGCTTTCTTTCCGCTCTCATCTGCGCACACTGCTTTGCGCGCTCATACCCACTCACTCACACACACACATACACACACACACACACACACACACACACACACATTCATGCGTGCCCATCCCTATACACACATTATCAGAATTGATATAAAAATCGACAGAAGTAATGAAATTGTCCAACAGAACATTGCAAATTAAAAATCCATACCAATCTGCATTAACAACAAAATACAACCCAAACGTCATTTTAAGGGGGGGGGGGGGGACTCAGACAAGTTCATTGTTAACAAAATCAAAACAAGCAAGGGCACACACACACACACACACACACACACACACACCACACACACACACACACACACACACTACAATTCAAAGCAAGCTCACTAATGTCAGTTACACTGAATTGAACAAGTTTGCGTGGAAAGCTTTTTTGAAAGATGGTACACTTCTTTTGTTTCTAATTGAGACAGGGATCTCATTCCATAATTTGGTACCAGAATACACCAGTGAAAACATAAAAAAAATCAGTTCTTGGTCGAGGTAAAACAACTATACTTTTATTTCGAACTGTTTTCACTGGAAATCTCTGACAAAGATAAAGTGGAGCAAGATTATTCATAATTTTATATATAAACAGGCCTTTAGGAGAGAGAGGGAGAGAGAGAGAAAGAGAGAGAGCGAGAGAGAGAGAGAGTGAGAGAGAGAGAGACAGACATCAGACAGACAGACGTATAGAAATAGGGGGAGAGAAAGAGACAGACAGGGACAGAGAGAGAGAGAGAGAGAGAGAGAGACAGACAGACAGACAGACAGACATCAGACAGACAGACGTATAGAGATAGGGGGAGAGAAAGAGACAGACAGGGACAGAGAGAGAGAGAGAGAGAGAGAGAGAGAGAGAGAGAGAGAGAGAGAGAGATTTATTTTTATTTATCTATTTTATTGTATTTTGTTATATTGAAGGTAATGGAATAAGCACTTAAGTGCTTTTTACATCCAGTCCTCGTGTGTACGCGGTTTTGTAGATTCTGTCATCTGTTCCCACCGGCACACAATGGCCTACTCCTCCGAAAAGCGGAACAGGATTTAACAAGTGCGCAAGATGTTCTGCATGCGTTAACACACGGGGCCTCGGTTTGTAGTCTCATCCGAAGGACTTTTGGGGAGAGTGGAGTCTGCATTGATGTTAACTCCAGGGGAACATATCCCCTTGAACGAGAATCGAACCCGGGTCAGCAGATTGCGAGCGCAATGTTCTAACCACTAGGCTATCCCGAGAGAGAGAGAGAGAGAGAGAGAGAGAGAGAGAGAGAGAGAGAGAGAGAGAGAGAGAGAGAAGAGAACTCGAAATTTCGAACTCGAAATTTTATTGAGAGTAAATGGATAAGCACAGGGCTTCTTTACACCATGCTCTCACAAAAAAAACAGGAAAAACCCAGAAAAACAAAAAATAAAAGAAGAAAAAAGTCGAGAAAAACTACATACCCCCCCCCCCCCCCACACACACACACTAATCAAAACAGAAGAACCGAAACTAAACCTATCAGCAACAAATAGACAAATACACAGCAATGCAAAAAACCCTTCAAGTAAACAAAGTATGCAACAGTAAGAATCAGCAGTTTTAGATACATTCCAATGAAGATTCAAATGAGCATCATAATGAAATACTACTACTATTATTAGATGAAAATCAAAGAGACAATAAGAGAGAGAGAAAGAGGGAGAGGGAGGGAGGGAGGGAGAGAGACAACAGACAACAGACAGGCAGAGACAGAGATAGAGCCGGAGCAATAGACAGGTACAGACAGACAGATAAACGGAGAATATACAAACGCATTTAACTCTATGTTGTAGGGAAATGAATAAGTACAGAGAGAGAGAGAGGAGACAGACAGACAGATAGATAGATAGACAGACAGACAGACAGAGACAGAGACAGAGACAGACAGACAGACAGACAGAGTTAGCCACCCAGTAAGGTAGGCAGGTACACACAAAATATCAGTGCTGGGGGGGGGGGGGGGGGGGGGGTGGGGGAAGGTGGGGGGGGGGGGTGGAGGGTAGGCCAGAAGATGCGGGGGGAAGATGAAAGAAGCCATAATGCCATTGCGGGCAGTCGAGGATGATGACTGCTGATGTCAGGTGTCTGGGAGGTGACGTCGCTGTCTGGATAAAAAAAAGGCTCCATAGGGGACCACTGTGGTCCCTCCATCCCCTGCCTTCACCCCCACCCCCCCCCCCCCCCCCCCCCTCACTGTGTCTGGAATCACCGGTCTGAAACATGATCCCGTCACTTCCCGTCACTTTCTTCTTTTTCTTTTATTTCGAGGATAATGGAATAAGCATTCATGTGCTTTTCTTCATCCAGTCCCCGTGTGCTATATAAATTCCATTTATTATTATTATTATTATTATTATTATTATTATTAAGCTGGCGAAAGTGTGGAGAAACCATAACATCAGAACCCACACTAAGGTCAGACTCTACAAGGCACTCGTCACATCCATTGCCTTGTACAGCTGTGAAGCATGGACACTTACTCCCGATTTAGAACGTCGCATTCAAGCCTTTGAGATGAAGTGCCTCAGGCGGATCCTGAACATCACCTACAGAGACCGTAAAACGTCTGGCAGCAGATCGAGGCACTGGCTGGCAAACAAGAACCATTGCTAGATACAGTCAAACGGAGGAAACTGAAATGGTTTGGCCACACAAGGTATAACAGCCTGTCAAAGACAGTCCTGCGGGGAATGGTGGAAGGAGCAAGGAGGCAGGGACGACCACGCAAAAGCTGAATATCCAACATCAAGGAGTGGACCGGCCTCACTGTACCAAACCTCCTGAAAGCAGCCCAGGACAGAACCATTTGGCAGTCCACTTGCAGCGTCCGTGCGGGTACCCCAACGGTCGTCCCGACCAAGGGATGAGTGAGTGAGTTAGTATTATTATTATTATTATTATTATCATTATCATTATTATTATTATATGCAGTTTTGTCAATTTTTTCATCTGTTCCCACCGGCACACAATGGCCTACTCTTCCGTAAAGCGGAATGGGTTTTAACGTGTGCGTAAGATGCTCTGCGTGCGTTTGCACACGGGACCTCGGTTTATAGTCTCCTCCGAAGGACTTTTGGGGAGAGTGGAGTCGGCACTGATGTTAACACAAGAGGAAAAATCCTCTCGAACAAGAATCGAACATGGGTCAGCAGATCACGAATACACCACTCTAACCATAAGGCTTTACACATCAGAAGAAACAATGCAGTCGTCATCATTGTGGTTATTAAAGAAGTATGTCGACAAAACTGAAATTCGTTCCTTCTTCCCCCTATATGCCCGTGGCAAAGAAAATCAGACTGGCGAGCACATCCTTCAGAGATGCACCTATTCATCGACCTGAGGAAGAAGATTGTGTACCCGACAGAGATAACCCTACAAACCAAGCAGTAGGACCCATGGTAAGGTAAGGTAAAGGAGTTCCATAACCTATAAGGTCGTAGGGGAGCGAGGCGTCAGAGACCTCACTTCTCTAGGGGCCAGCATATTGAGGGCGGCGCCCATCTCCTCTCCCTCGCTGCTTTACCTTCCCTGACCCTAAAGAGGGCAGGTACCCATTTACAGCTGGGGGAACTGGGGGAACTGTACTGAAGCCAAGGCGCGCAAACAGTCACCCATCCAAGTGGTAACCACGCTCGACGCTGCTTAACTTGGCTGGGGGAAAGCGAGTGCTCCGACCACTGAGCTATCCCGTCCCCGTGAGAGGAGCTCAAAAGGACACGCCATTCTTTTTCCAAAACACATCTGATGGTGTGAACAAGTGAACGAGAGAGAG
>CM054138.1:70979385-70986885 GCA_028751875.1 Rapana venosa
CCCCCCCTCTCTCTCTCTCTCTCTCTCTTCTCTCTCTCTCTCTCCTCTCTCTCCCCTCTCCCCCCCTCTCTCTCTCTCTCTCTCCCTCTCTCTCTCTCTCTCTCTGATCGGTTTTTCTAGTTCTGTATATATACCAGTATGTTACAGTAACTCCCCCCAACCCACACCCAGCCTATTCTGGGCACGAAACGCCCATTTCCTGTTGTCTGCGCACAGTTATTGGTCACCTGGCAACCGGCAAGACAGAGAAGAAGGGAGACAGAATATCAGTTCTTGAGAGAGAAAGACACAACACCAATGACAGAGACAGAGAGAGAGAGAGGGGGTAGAGGGAAGAGAGAGAGAGAGAGGAGAGAGAGGGGGGGTAGAGGAGGAGAGAGAGAGAGAGGAAGGGAGACAGAATATCAGTTCTTGAAAGAAAAAGACACAACACCTAAGACAGAGATAGAGAGAGAGGGGGGTAGAGGGATGGAGAGAGAGAGAGGGAGAGAAAGAGAGAGAGGAAGGGAGAGAGAGAGGGGGGAGGGAGAGAGAGAAGAAGGAGACAGAATATCAGTTTTTGAAAGGGAAAGACACAATACCAAATGAGAGAGACAGAGAGAGAGGGGGAGGAGGGTAGAGGGAGGAGAGAGGAAGAGAGAGAGAGAGAGAGAGAGAGAGAGAGAGAGAGAGAGAGAGAGAGTGAAAGAGAAAGACACAACACCAATGGAAGAGAGAGAGAGTGGAAGGGGTAGGAGGGTGGAGAGAGAGAGAGATAGTTAGGGAGAGAGAGAGAGAGGAAGGGATAGAGAGAGAGAAGAAGGGATAGAGAGAGAGAGAGGAAGGGTGAGAGAGAGAGGAAGGGAGAGAGAGAGAGAGAGAGGAAGGGAGAGAGAGAGAGAAGAAGGGATAGAGAGAGATGAAGGGATAGAGAGAGAGGAAGGGAGAGAGAGAAAGGGAGAGAGAGAGAGAGGGAAGGGAGAGAGAGAGAGAGAGACAGAGACAGAGACAGACAAAGAGACAAACGGACAGAGACAGGCAGACAAAGAGACAGGCAGACAAAGAGACAGACAGACAAAGAGAGACAGGCAGACAGACAAAGATGAATACGCGATCAGAGAAAGAGAGACAGACAGAGATTTTTTTAAACCAAGAAAGAGAGACAGAGAGATACACAACCAGATAGAAACACAGAAAAGACAAAGAGACACAGGGATAGAATCACGGAATAAAAGAGAGACAGAGATACACTGACACGCGGATAGACAGACAGACAGACAGACATACAGACAAACATATGGAGGAGAGAGAAGAGAGAGAGAGAGAGAGAGAGAGATGCTAGAATGGAGTGAGAATGCAGCAAAAAGTAGAGAGAAACAGATATTGTGACAGAGAGACAGACAGACAGACAGACGAGGAGGAGAGAACTAGCGGCTGGAAAAGAATGAAGGGGATGCAGCAGGAAGAAGAGAGAAACAGAATTCGACAACAGACAAAGACGACAAAAGACAGACAACGGACAGGAGACAGACAGACAGATGACAGACAAGGAAGAGAGAACAGAGGCTGGTATAGAGTGGGGATGCAAGAGAGAAGAAGAAGAAGAAGAAGAGGGAAACAGATATTCTGACACAGACATAACAGACAGACAGACAGACAAACGGACAGACAGTCAACAGACTGAAACAAGGATAGGGAGACAGAGGCAGTATAGATGGGGATCGTAGAGAAGAAGAAGAGAGAGAAGATATTGTGACAGACAGACAAACGACAAAGACAGACAAACGGACAGGCAGACAGACAACAAGACAGACAAGGTAGGAAGAACAGAGGCTAGTATAGAGTGGGGATCGCAACAAGAAGAAGAAGAAGAAGAAGAGAGAAACAGATATTCTGACACAAGACAAACAGACAAACAGACAGACAGAGGAGAGGGTTGGGGGTGGACAGGGCATATGATATAGCGGAGGATGCAGGAACAAGTGCTTGAGGCAGTAATTTGCTACGCCTGTGCATTGAGAGCTATTTGAGGGGGATGGGGGTACAGTGGGGGTGGTGGGGGTGGGGGGTAGAGCAGAAGTGAGGCCATCGAAGGAAAATCGTTAGGCAGTGCCCACTCTGACACGCACAGGAGTGATCACATGTGCACTGATGCAGACAATGCACGCGCACAAACAATGAACACACGCATAACCTCGTGTGTGTGTATGTATGTATGTATGCATGCGCGCACGCACACGCACGCACGCACGCACGCACAATTATATTATTGTCTTCTCTTGTTTGATTCGTATGGTTTATCATTGATTAGGTTTATGTTCTTTGTCTGCATATCTATATATATATATATTATATATATATTATATATAATATATATATAATATATATATATATATATATATATATATGATCTTTTTCTCTCTCTCTTTTTTCTTTAGATAGATGGCTTGATGAAAAAAAAAGCAAATGCACTGCTTATTTGATGTATATCTAAAAAAAAGTTTGACTTAAACTTTGACTTTGACTTGACGCAAACAAACATGACACATACAACTGACTACGCAAGCAAACATGCATGCACACTCGCATGCACGCATCCCCCCAACACACACACACAGAGATTCACACACACACACAACACACACACACACACACACACACACACACACACACACACACACACACGGGGAATTTTTGTGTGCAAAACAGGTGGATTATTTTCAAAGTGTGTCAAGAACTTTGTGGTCTACAACGGCTTAGGCTTCAAAATCAGACAGTCTTGTAAAGGCTTGAAATAAATACCTAGAGAAAGAAAGAGAGAAAGAGAGGGACAGAGAGAGACAGAGAGAAAGACAGACAGACAGACAGAGACAGACAGACAACACAGACAGAGACAGACCAGACATACAGACCAGACAGACGTAGCCAGAAAGAAAACAGGCAGACGAGAGAGCGAGAGAGAAAGAGACACACACACACACACACACAACACACACCACACACACACACACACACACACACACACGCACGCACGCACGCACGCACGCACACACACACACACACACAGACAAAAAATACAGACAGACAGATAGACAGATAGACAGACAAAGATAGAGGCAGAGACCGAGTCAGAAACAAAGACAGACAAACAGACTAACAGACAGGCAGAAGTACACACATACAGACAGACAGACTGACAGAGAGAGTACCGTGGAAAAGGAAGGGAAATAACTGAAGCTAAGGGCAATAATTTGCCGTGTTAAGAGTTATTGGGGGAGAAAATCGTTATGCTGTGCGACCCTTAACACGCAGAAGCTCTCTTGCACGTGCATTGACGCACACAGGCAGACACACAGACCAATACATAAACACACACATGCGCGCACACACACACACACACACACACACACACACGTGACGATGATGATAATGACACACACAGAAACACACACACAAATGATGATGATGATGATGATGATGATGATGATGATGATGATGATGATGATGATGATGATGATGATGCGATGCTGATGATGACGATGACGACGATAATGCTGTTTATTTAGAAATAGACAATGGAGAAAGGGGAGGGAGTAGAGATGGATATCAACGAAGCAAGGGCACATTACTTTTGGTTTCCAACCAAACTGTTGAAAGACTTGATACACTATTACAACCATGATGAGGTCAAACGCCGTTTTACTACTTTTGTTACGCGGCGAAGCTGCCCCCGCTCTCACCCTTGTCAACACCAGCAACAGCTTAAAGAGCTTAGCTAACTTCCCTATCGACATGAGAAGACGAACAACTGTAACCATAAAAATAGCTGCAACGACAGCCATAACCCGCAATACACAAAAGGGAAACAACCACTTCTTCCTTCATGAGTAACAACAGAGTGAACAATGAGAGAAGCTTAATAACAAAGTAGTTTTTCTATTGTTCGTAGATGAAACAAAACTAAGCAGCAACTGCAGCAACAGCAGCAGAAGAAGCAGAAGCAGCAACAACGACAACAAACATCAAATCAAGCTTACCATTACCACCATCAAGAAAACCCGATCAAATCAACCAGAACAAAGTAAAAAAGAACAGAAAATAAGATGAAGAAAGAAAAAACCTAAAGAAAAAGGATGGAAGAAGGAGAAAGAAGAACAACGTAAAGAAGAATTCAAAGAAGAAGAAGAAGGAAAAGAAGAATTTGAAGAATTCGAAGAAGAAGAATTCGAAGAAGAAGAAGAATTCGAGAAGAAGAAGAAGAAGAAGAAAACAACAACAAGAAAACAAGAACAAGAAAAAGAACAAGAACAAGAACAAGAAGAAGAAGAAGGAGGAGGAGGAGGAGGAGAAGAATTTAAAAAGAGGAAGAAGAAGAAAATTGCAATGGGGTGAGGGCAAAATCTCCCATTCACCTCCTATTAAGGAAGGGTGAAAGCGATCACACCCAGGTCATGAACCGGTGTCTCCTCACAGAGCCCCCCTTATCAGGTTAGACCCACCGGGGCCAAAACGGTTTTTATTGAGATGCAGCGGACGAGGATTGGCACCTTTGACATTTGCACATGCACACTTATTTTTCTTTCCTTTCCCCTTTCTGTTTCCTTTATTAAATCTTTTTTTCCCCGTTTCTGTCTCTGTCAGTCACTGTCTCTATCTGTCTGTCTCTTCGCACGCACGTACGCACACACAAACACACACACGCATGCATGGACGCACGCATGCACGCATGCACACACATACATATGTATATATTATATATTTGTGAGTACCGGTGTGTACATGACTAAGTATGTGTGCGAAGAAGCGTTTAAAAAGACAGACAGATTGACTGAAAGAGACAGAGACATTGAAACGGAGTGGAAGAGACAATCAAACAAGCAAACAAACCAAGAAGAAGAATTGCGAAGAAGAATTGCGAAGAAGAAGAAGATAAAGAAGAAGAAGAAGAAGAATTGCGAAGAAGAAAAAGAAGAAGGAGAATTGCAAAGAAGAAGAAGAATTGCGAAGAAGAAGAAGAAGAATTACAAGAAGAAGAAGAAGAAGAAGACAGAAGAAGAGAAAAACAAGAAAAGAAAAGAATTGCAAAAGAAGAAGAAGAAGAAGAATTGCAAAGAAGAAGAAGAAGAAGAAGCAAGAAGAAGAAAAGAAGAAGAAGAAGAAGAAGCAAAAGAAGAAGAAGAAATTGCAAAGAAGAAGAAGAAGAATTGCAAAGAAGAAAAAAAGAATTGCAAGATTGCAAGAAGGAGGAGGATGAGAAGGAGGAGGAAAGGAGGAGGAGGAGGAGGAGGAGGAGGAGGAGGCAGACAAGAAAGAAGAATTTGCAACAAAAAAAAAGACCAAACCCAAAGAAAGGGGATAAAAAGCATCCACGAATGTAAAAAAAGAATGTCTAAGGTTGACCCGAACACAGGCACAATCATAGGCGTTAGATGGGAGGAGAAAATGGGACGAGAGGGTGGGTGGGTGGGGGTGGTGTGTGCAGAAAGAGGGAGTGTACAGAGAGATAGACAGACAGGCAGGTGTGTAAAGAATCTGAAAAGGAGTGGAAGGGAGGGGAGGAGGTTCAGTGATGTTCTTTTCTCTTTTTGGCATTGAAGCTTAAAGCAGGTCACAGACTGTTCCTCAGTGCCGGGAACAGAACTCACAGAAGTTATATGTAAAGCTTTACATGCAAAGCGTATCTGTTTAGGAATCCCTGATAATAGTTTAATTGAGTCAATAATAACCAAAACATGACCTGTTGTGGCTTCAGAAGGTTTTCGTTGGTTTTATGTTTACTTTCTTATTTCCTTTTATCATTTTGAGGACAATAGAATAAGCACCCATGTGCTCTTTTTTTTTACATCTAGTTCCTGTGTGCATAGGGTTTTGTACGTTATGTCAACGGTTCCCACTGGCAGAAAATGGCCTAGGTAAAAGGTGTCCCATAACCTATAAGGTCGTAGGGGAGCGAGGCGTCAGAGACCTCACTTCTCTAGGGCCAGCATATTGAGGGCGGCGCCCATCTCCTCTCCCTCGCTGCTTTACCTTCCCTGACCCTAAAGAGGGCAGGTACCCATTTACAGCTGGGTGAACTGGGGGAACTGTACTGAAGCCAAGGCGCGCAAACGGTCACCCATCCAACTGGTAACCATGCTCGACGCTGCTTAACTTGGCTGGGGGAAAGCGAGTGCTCCGACCACTGAGCTATCCCGTCCCCAAATGGCCTACTCTTCTAAAATGCAAACCCTAACGCGTAAGGAAGATGTTCTTTGCACATTTTCACACAGGAACTCGGCATGTGGCTTCATCTCATCGAGGAAGAAACAAACATGATTAGTCTAGCAACAATAAGCTAAAAGAGTAAATCAAGTGCATCTTGAATATCATCTTAAATAAAGCCGATAGAACTGAGTAAGCAAGTAAAGCAGACGAACAAAAGCTTAATAAGTAACACAAATAAACAATAGAGACATTTGCTGTTTATAAAGCGCCTAACCGTTTCAGAGACGGTAATGACGTGTTTGTAGAATTAAAACAATATTTTTTTAAAAACAACAGAAGCAGAAAAATGTAGTCATCTTTTGTCGTATTCCAACTCCCCAAGAAAAATACCAAACTGCTTCAAGCAACCGGAACCACAACAATACATAACAAAGTACTTCAAGCAACCACAACAATACTAACAAGAACAGCAGCGCCATGAACAGCAACAACAAATAATCATACTACCAGTGGTGGGAACAAATCTCTTGAAAAATGGAAAAGGAAACAAACAAAAGAACAGCAAACAAACAAAAACCAACAGTAAAAACAGAACAGAGAGATTGGTCAGGACAGATTAAAAAACAACAAAACACACAATACCCTCCAAAGGTCAGAGTAAAACACTGAACACACCAAGATCAACCACCATACTAATTCAGAGCGATCATTTGGCGGTTAGACTCTTTCAGATTTAAAAATAAGCTGACCCATTGTTTTGAAAAAAACAAACTCGGGTGCCTATCTCCCTTAGAAGGTCAGAGTTCCCTTTTAAAAAGAAAGCTTACACAGATTTTTTTAAGGATATGGTTACATTTAGTTATCTATTTCTTTTTATGATTCATTATATTTGCCGATACATAATGATCACTAATGTTTTGGGCAATGACTGAAGGAAATTAGAAGTCAAAACATCATCACCGATGGCGTAAAAAAAAAAAGAAAACCAAAACACGCGAAGTGAAAATGGAACTTAAGCTGCATTGTACAATTCATTCATAATTCTCATTACACAGACTTGTTTAAGTAGGTATTTTCTTTTTGCTTGAGTAGATTAGAATTTGAATTCCTCTAAACACTTTTTCAAACCTAGTAAAAGATTCTATTACTGGCCAAGACATCTACCTTCAAGAGAAATAACTTTTATTTTTACACTCAGTTCTGCACCAAATTCTTTTCATCCCTTCTGGATTGTGCAAGTTTTGGATCTTCAGCCAAGAAATAGCATTTCCAAGAACTTGGCCAATGTCTCACTTAAACCTTATCAATTACTCGATC
>CM054138.1:70991885-70994385 GCA_028751875.1 Rapana venosa
ACATTCACAAATGAATAACAGATTTAGTTACACACACAGGCAGTGTCCTGCATTCACACACTCACACACACGCACACACACACACACACACACACACACACACACACACACACACACACACACACACACACACACACACACACACACACACACACACACACACACACACACACACACACACACACACACACACACAGAGTGTCCTGCATTCTCGTCATTTCTTCATTCAGCTCACCAGCTCGTTCGTCTTCAATCTACCAGTACCATTAGTTTTAAAGAATATTCTGAAGATTGTTATTCCATTGACAAATAGAACAGAATTTGAACCAATCAACTATGCACCAAATCAGAGGATGCAAACAACAATTTAAGAAGAAAACAAGAAGACAAAAGTAATGGATTAACCCAGAAAGAATGAATTTGTCTAATCAGTTTAGTGTTAGGAGAATAAAGAACGATTTCAATGGGTTTGAAATGGATAGCAAAGCTAATCGGGTTTGCCACGTGGAAATCCATTCTGAAAGGGAAAAAATACCAAATGCTGCTTGCAAGCTTTTTTTTCTCGTCATGTTTATCTTTGATTTTGGTGAAAATTGGTTTGGATTGATCAGTCTGTGAGGAAAAAACCTGACTTGATTAAACTGAGAAAGAATAGCAATGAATGTAAAGATTGATGTGTGAGTTTTGTTGAAAGAGAGACAGACAGACAGACAGAGAAAGAGAGAGACAGAGAGATAGAGACAGAGAGATAGAGACAGACAAACAGACAGAAAGACAGACAGGTGGGAGGAGAAAGACAGAGGCAGTCATACAGAAACACATGCAGTGGAAAGCAAAGATAATAAGGGAAAAGACAGATTGATTGATTGATTAATTGATTGATAATCTATATTCCCAAGGTTTTCAGATAAGTATTGACATACTTAAGAGGAAGGAGAGAGAAGGGGGAAGGAGAGAGAGAGAGGGGGGAGGGAGACAGAGAAAAAGACAGAGAAAGAGATAGAGACAGAGTTAGAATGACAGCCAGAAATACAGACAAACAGACAGACAAACAGACTAAAACAAAGACAAGCAGAGACAGACAAAGAGACAGACACAAGGAGACAACTAAAGAGACAGGTAATGATTTTTCGTCTAGTTCTTTCTCTCTTTCTTTTTTCTAATTAAGGGAAACTGTTATAGTTTATTTTTTCTATACTCTATTTGAACATTTCTTTTCCATTTATTTCTTTGTTTTCATTTGCTTTTATATACTTTGGCTCCGTATGTCTGCCTGTCTCTCTGCCTGTCCATCTGCCTGTCTGTCTGTCTGTCTGTCTGTCTGCCTGCTTTGTCTGTTTTTCTATCTGTCTCCTGTCTGCTTATATGTCAGTCTGTCTGATGCCCGCCTGTCTTTCTTCCTTTTTCGCTTTTTCTCTTTTTTCTCTTTTCAGTTTTGTTTTCTTCTTTGTTTTTCGTTGGTGACGAATCTCTTTCTTTATTAATATATAATTCTTTCTTGGTTTTTCTTTCTTGTTTCTTTTTTTTTTGTCTTTGTTACTTTAACAAAGAAAAATGTCTGTTTTGCCTTTCCTTTTTATCTTCCGTACTTTCTTTTTCTCTTTTCTTTCTTTTTATTTATTTATTTGTTTATTTATTTATCCTTAAAGAAAATTAAACATCTTCTTTTTATGTACTTTTAAAAAAATCAGTTGCTGGTTCTTTCCTGCATTGTTTTCCTGGTTTCTCTCTTTTCTTTCTTTTCCTTTGTGTTTTTCCTTTCATTCTTTCTTTCTGTTCTTCTTTCTTGCTTTTTTTTCCCCTTTTTATGTATTTCTTTCTTTGTTCCTTTCTTCCTTCATTGCTTCCGTTCTTCATTTCTATCTTTCTTTTTCCTTCCTCCTTCCTTCGTCTCTGTCTTTCTTTGTTACTTTCTTTTTCTTTCTTTCTTCCTTGCTTCCTTCCATCCTTCCTTTCTTTCTTGTATTCCTTTCTTTCTTTTTTCTTTCTTTCTTCCTTGCTTCCTTCCTTCCTTTCTTTCTTTTATTCCTTTCTTTCTTTCTTTCTTTCTTTCTTTAATCCTTCTTTCCTTCCTTCCTCTCAGTCTTTTTTCTTTCTTCCCTCCTTCCTTTCTTTCTTCCTTCCTTTCTTTTTTGGTTTCTTCCTTCCTTCCTCTCTGTCTTTCTTTCTTTCTTTTCTCTCTTCCTTCCTTCCTTCCTTCTTTTCTTTCTCTTTGTCTTTCCTTCTTTTTTCTTCCTTCCTTCCTTCTTTCCTTCTTTCTTTCTTTCCAGATTTTATATCTTTTTACCCCCATTGCTTCTCTTCTCATTTCTATGTCCCTTCGTGTCCACGCATGCTTTGTGGGTTTAATCTCCTCTGGCAATGGATGCCACCTGACCGATAAGTGTATCGGAGTGTGGGGCGGAATCGATGGCAACTCCTCTGTCCTCTAATATATCAAAGATTACAGCGGATAATCGATTTTGAAGCAGAGATGTCTTGGCAGTAATTTACATGATGC
>CM054138.1:71001885-71014385 GCA_028751875.1 Rapana venosa
TGATAAGAAAATTAAGGGTTGGGATTTTTTTCTTTGCTTTGCTTGCTGATATGCTTGTTTGTTTTTACTATAAACAAACAAAGAATCACGTACACACACAAATGCACAATGGGAGAGTCTTTATTCCATTATGATATACAGAAAAAATGAATAAAAGAATAAATATAAAAATACATTTCCTTTTTAATCAAGTACCCACAGTGTCTGGGAAAGTGTTTGATTTTTTTGCATATCAAAACTTAGAACGCATCATTTAAACGCACAAACAAACAGACACACAAACGAACAAACAGGAGGAAGATATTTCCTTTCAATATGGTGTCGCCTGAGATCTGTCTGAGAGTCAAAGATCCCTGTTATTAGATTTCTTTTCCAACTTTTTTTTGGTATCACCTTTCGGCTTTTTCTTTGTCTTTTAAAGTGATCGTAACTAAGGATTCCAACTGTACACACACATGGGGCCTGGATATTAAAAAAACAACCATCAGTGAGCGCTCTATTCATTATCCTCCAAATAAAAGAATGAAATAAAAAATGAAAATAAATCAAAAACACACACATACAAACACACACAGTGCAAACACACACACACACAAACACACTCACACGCACGCACGCACACAATCACACATACACAGAGCAAACACACACACAAACATACACACACATACAGCAAAAATCAAACTAAATAATGCCATCATAAAAACAAGATTTAAAAAACTCATCAAAGCAAGAAGAAAGATAAAACAACAAAGCCATGTGTTTATTTTTTCAGCCAGTGACATTTTAACAGAATAAAGACCATAGAAAATTTCAACAAAATAACGCATCAACTTTTTTTTTTACAATAACAGACCGAGGAGAAAAGTATCACATAAGAACAAGTAAACAACAAATGAAATAATCTCCAGAAAATAAAAGACATAATCCACAGCTCTTAAAAGATGGACTAAAGAAAATAAGGGACATTCAAACAATTCGTATCAAATCAAGCAAATATTTTATATAAAAAAAACCCAAGAAAACCAGTTTGCGACTCTTGGAACGGATATCAAAGACAGAAAGAAAAAAAGAACGAAGAAAGACTGTCCACGAACTTTGGAAAGAAAGACAGAGGAAAGGAAGAGAAAATGAACACATTTGGCCAACAGTTTTTAGAATGGTGGAAGAGAGTGACGGAAGAAGGTAAGAAACTCTTTTTCTTTTCTTTAAAATCATTGTCCGTCTTGGTTTTAAAAGTGTGTCTGAGTGTGTGTGTGTGTGTGTGTGTGCGTGCGTGCGTGTGTGTGTGTGTGTGTGTGGTGTGTGTGTGTGTGTGTGTGTGTGTGTGTGTTGATTTTATTCTTTTATTTCGAAGATAATGGAAAAAACATTCATGAGCTTTTTTACAACCAGTCCCCGTCTGTATGCGGTTTTGTGAAGTTTGTCATCTGTTCCCACCGCGCTCGCGCGCACGCGCACATGTGTGTGTGTGTGTGTGTCTGTATGTGTTTGTGTGTGAGCGCGCGTGTGTGCATGTGTGTGTGTGTGGGTGTGTGTGTGTGTTGGTGTGTGTGAGAGAGACAGACAGACAGACAGACCAGAGAGAGACAGACAGACAGACACACACATACACACAGACAGATACAGATAGACAGACAGACAAACAGACAGACACACACACACACACATACACAGAGGAAATTAGACAGAAATAAAGTACAGAGACAAAGATTGACAAAGAAGTAAACAGACAAACAAAAAGACGTCAAACACTCAGACTTTTTCTTCGCCTCTCTACTCCATCCCCCCCCCCCTCAACCCCCCACCTTCCACCCCTTACACAGCCCCCACCCCCTCACCTCTATTTTCACCCACTACTGGCATTGTTTTTGACCCTCATTTCCTCGATACTCACCCACTTCCCTCCCCCTTCCTGTCCAACCCCCCTCCCCACCCCCCACCCCCACCCCCCTTGATGGGAGACAGATTAACTGGCAGACAGATTAATCATGAACCGTTAGAATGACTGACAGACTACTCTTGAACAGATGGATTGGCAGACGAATTTAATCGTGGACGGATTGCAGCAGGGGTGAAATAGTTTGACAGAAGGTATAAGGGGATAAGGAGAGATTGATAGACCAGCAGGCAAGTTGATTCCCCAAGTTTTGGGTTTGCAAACAGGTTAATCTTGTCCAGAAAGGTGAGTTGAAAGAGAGACTGGCAGAAAAAGAGAATGATCATGGGTACACTGGCAGATAAGTCATTTGTTAAAGTCATGCAGATTGAGAGATTCTTCTTCTTCGTCAAACGCTCAGACAGCAACTGTTGTTTTCTGTCATATGAGCAAAAATGCGTTGCGTGCGCTGCCGTTAAGCGCCTGACAAGTCAGGCCCAGCGCATCTGACTCCGCCGGCGTGGACTGAAAGATTAAGAGTAGACTGGCAGAGAGATTTAGTATAGGCAGTTGTAATGATGATAGTAATAATGACGACTGGTCGTTTGTATTGTAAGACAGAGGCATACCTCGATGTCTCAACATTAGAGTAGTCAAAACACTGATCTGGCCTGTAGTGCTGTAAGGGTCATAAGCTTGGGCACTACGAAACTTGGAACTAGACAATATAAACGCCGCCGAAACAGGGGCCACTACGGAAAAGTGTAGGACTCAGCAGAGACAGAGAGAGATGGCGAACCCTGGTGGCATTGCGTGGAGCTCCTACCGTCGACAGCAGCGATGGAGACAGTTGAGCATGTGAATTTTTAAAGTATAATTTTCCTACATGCACACACACACGCGCGCGTGCGTGTACTCACCCACGCACACACACACACACACAAACACACACACACATACACACACTTATGAAGGAATGCGCACACACCTATGTACATGGATGCATGAGTCATTTTTAAAAACCTGACAGCCGCTAGAAAAAAAAAGATGAAAGCAGAGTGAACTACTTAAGACATTAGCTGAATAGATCAGTTTAATTTTTTTTCTTTTCCTTTCCTTTTTTAAAGATCTGGGACAATAAGAGTATTTGATGTCATGAGGGACAGTTTTCCAAAGTTCTGGGACACAGCATGCAAGTAAAACAGCGGTAACCTTACGTTTACACAGAGGAAGAGTTATGGTGCGAGAGTTTCAAACGAAAATACGAGGAAGCGAGAAGCAGTACCGACATCAAGCAGTTGAGCTAGATAGACTGAAGAGCAATTAGTCAAATGTTAAGCAGAAGCAGAAAGACTGGCAGGCAAAAAATGCAGACGATTTGATATTTTAGGGCAGACATGCTGACAACGGATAGAAAAATCACGATGGTTGGATAGATTACTAAAAATAGTAATCATAGACAGATTGCCAAAAATATTAGTCATAGACAGATTGCCAAAAATGTAAATTACAGACAGATTGCCAAAAGTATTCATCATAGACAGATTGCCAAGAATGTCAAATATAGACAGATTGCCAAGAATATTAATAATAGACAAATTGCCTAAAAATATTAATCATAGACAGATTGCTAAAATATTAATTATAGACAGATTGCCAAAATATTAATTATAGACAGATTGCCAAAATTATTAATTATAGACAGATTGCCAAAATATCAATTATAGACAGATTGCCAAAAAACTAATTACAGACAGATTGCCCAAAATATCAAATATAGACAGATTGCCAAAATTATTAAATATAGACAGATTGCCAAAATATTAATTATAGATAGATTGTCAAAATTATTAAGTATAGACAGATTGCCAAAATATTAATTATAGACAAATTGCCAAAATATTCATCATAGACAGATTGCCAAAATTAATTAATTAACTACAGACAGGTTTCCAAATCTCCTAACCAAAGACAGGTTGCCAAAAAGATTAATCATAGACCGATAGATAGAAGAGTGACAAACTAAAGGAACAGATGGACAGACAGGTAGCCCATGAATGGAGAGATGGGCAGATAGATCAGCCAGGAACTGATGGATTGGTACACATTCTGGTCTTCAAAGCGTAGATCTACCAACACACTAGTCATGGATGGAGAGAATGGTATACAGATGACTTTTTTCTTTATTCAATAAGTCAGGATCCTATCCTCAAAAAAGCCTGACGTTTCTGTTCACCAAAACTTACAGCACACATAGATAAAAATAAGGAACAAGAAGAAGACATTCTGTTAAAAAAAATTCTGTATTCGAGTGACATGTTCAGTTCATTAAATTTTTTAAAGACTATTTTCAACAGTACTTCTAGATTTTTTTCAGTTTCTTGTAAACGTCTTACACACACACACACACACACACACACACACACACACACACACACACACACACACACACACACACACACACACACACACACACACACACACACACACAACACACACACACACACACACACACACACAACACAAATGAACACTAAGTGAAGAAAAAACATGTACAAAACCACGCAATTAGTGTCTTCAACTAGTAACATTTTAGCAGAATGAAAACCATTGGAAATTTCACCAAGATAAGCATCAACTTGTACAAGAACTGACCGGAGAGAAAGTCTGCAACACGTAAGCAAAGCAAACACGAAAGCAAAAGAAACAATCTGAAAAAAAGAAAAAAAGTAATAGACAACCGTGGAAGACTGACGAGAAAAAAGAAGCAAAACAATTGTATCTAATCACAGAAATGAAAACAAAGAAAAGGAAATAAATGATCCATGGCCCTTGAAGATAGATTAAATAAAGAAACAAACCAAGAAAAGTTGCATCTAATCGAAACAGATAAAAACAAATAAGAAAACCAGCCTAAGACCCTAGGAAAGAGATTAAAGAGAGAAGTAAAGAACACAAAGACAGTCTACAAACTTTCGTGAAAAATACAAAACAAACGAAAAAAATGAATACGTTCAGTCAGCGATTTTTAGGTAAAGATTTGTTTAAACAGTGTGTGTGTGTGTGTGTGTGTGTGTGTGTGTGTGTGTGCGTGCGTGCGTGTGCGTGCGTGTGCGTGTGTGTGCGCGTGCGTGCGCGCGTGCGCGCGGTTCGTGTGTGTTTGTGCGCGGGCGTCGGTGCGCGCGCGCGCGTGTGTGTGAGAGAGAGAGAGACAGAGACAGACAGACAGACAGGTGGAGTCAGACAGAGTCGGACAGACAGACAGACAGACAGAGACAGACAGACAGACAGAAGATGAGTCAGACAGTCAGACAGAGAGAGAGAGAGAGAGAGAGAAGAAGACAGACAGACAGACAGACAGACAGACAGACAGACAGATGAGTCAGACAGAGCAGACAGACAGACAGACAGAGAGAAGAAGAGAGAGAGAGAGAGAGAGAGAGAGAGAGAGAGGACAGACAGAAAGATAGACAGAAAGACAGAAAGATAGAAAGAACGAAAGACAGAGAGACAGACAGAGAGACAGAAAGACAGACAGAGAAAGAGAGACAGATAGACATGCATACAGACAGACAGAATAACAGAAACATAGAGAGAGAGAGAGTAAATTCAAAAGAACATTTTCTTCCCTTCTCTCCCTGTCCTTTCCCCCGCCAAGTTCTCATCTATTTTCCTATCAATTTCACCGCCATTGTTTTTAACTTCATTTCCTCGATAATCATCCCCCTCCTCCTCCCCCCCCCCCCACCCCTTTCCTGTCTCCCCATGATAGACAGACTGGCAGACAGATTAATCATGGGTGGATTACAGCAGAGGCAGACAGATTGACAGACAGAATGAATGGATGGAGATTGAAAGACTGCCAAACTACCAGTGCTTTGATTTGCAAAACAGATCAGTCTTTGGTAGGAAAAGGTGAACCGTTGACAGACTGGCAGAAAACAGACTAGCACTAATCAGGGCATGGATAGATTGATAGAGAGGTCATTCAAAGGAAGATGGATTGATGTGTAAAGTATATGCTGATAGATTTATTTATTTATATATTTATTTTATTTATACTACCTTAAGTCACGGCAGATTTCTCTGCGTGAAATTCGGGCTGCTCCCCCCCCCCCCCTCCGGGAGAGTGCGTCGCCACAACAGCAGCGCCACCCATTTTTTTTCTTTTTCCTGTGTGCAACTGTATTTGTTTCTCTATCAGAGTGACTTTTTCTACAGAATTTTGCCAGGGACAACTCTCTTGTTGCAGTGGATTCTTTTACGTGCTCTAAATAATTATGTGTAACACACGGGACCTCGGTTTATCGTCTCATCCGAAAGACTAACGCCTAGACCACCACTCATGGTCTAATGGATGGGGGAAAAGTTTCGGGTCGAAACGGGATTCGAACCACCGCACGCTTCCGATCCGGACTTTTCGCTTTCTAGACAGACGCGTTATCTCTAGACCACTGATCCAGATTGGTGGATAGATTAAGTGGGGATTGATAGATTGTAAGATTAAGCAGGGACTGATTGCTTGGTAAACAGATTAAGTAGGGACTGACAGATAGGTAAACAGATTAAACAGGGACTGACAGATTGGTAAACAGATTAAGCAGGGACTGACAGATTGGTAGATATATTAAGCAGGGACTGACATTGGTAGATAGATTAAGCAGGGACTGACATTGGTAGATAGATTAAGCAGGGACTGACATTGTTAGATAGATCAGGCAAGGACTGACAGATTGGTAGATAGATCAGGCAGGGATTGACAGATTGGTAGATAGATCAGGCAGGGATTGACAGATTGGTAGATAGATCAGGCAGGGATTGACAGATTGGTAGATAGATCAGGCAGGGATTGACAGATTGGTAGATAGATCAGGCAGGGATTGACAGATTGGTAGATAGATAAGGCAGGGATTGACAGATTGGTAGATGACTCAATCAGGGCCTCACTGACTACCAGACGGATTAATCATGGACTGACCGACAGGCAGAGAAATTAAACATGAAAGGGCAGACATGCAGACAGGATAATCGTGACTGAGAGAGTGGCAGCTATGATAAAGAGGGTCTGGTAGGCTGACAGACAGACTCACTATAACAGAACAACAGAGAAATTGAGCAGGGATAGAGAGATTTTCAAACATATTCATCATGGGCAGGTGGACAGGAACCCTGACAAACTATGGAGAGATGTAGAGACAGACTGGCCCAGGCCAAAAGCTGTGTCAGTTATTGATGTCAGGTAATTGCCAAGGCCTACACAAAAATGTTATGTTGTAAAATGTTATGTTGAGATTGCCTTCAGCCTGACAAGCTCTTAACATAACAACCTGCCTTCTCCTTTAAAGGAGAAAAAATCCTCTGAAGTCGGAGTATGGGTGCCTATATGGCGAGGTACTTAAAAAGAGTTATACACGCAAACTTCTCGTGCGGTGTGCTTCCTATCTTACAGTGATTCCCAGGTGGGATGAGTGAGTCAGAGTGTACGTTCTGGGTGAACCCCCAGGGTGTAAAGCTGGGGAACGCACAACAACAACAACAACAACATATGGACAGACAGATTGGTTATGTATGGACTGAATTGATGGGCAGATGGCTCAAACAAAGTGAGAAATAGACTGACAGTCAGACTAAGCAGGAACTGGTAGATTGACAAACAGACCGCTCGTGGACCTACAAATTTGCACACAGATTAGTCTGGGGGAGACAGACTGACAGACACTTTTCAACATTGATGGATGCACTGGCAGGTAGACTAACCATGGATAGACAGTGGACAGGGAGATTCAGCAGAGATGAATAGATTGATGGTCAGGTTTAAGCAGCAACTGGTAGATTGACAGACAGGTTAGATCTGAAGGCCTAGATCTGCAAACAGATATTTGTCATAGAGGGAAACACTGGCAGACATATCTATCATAAAGAGAAAAAAGGTGAACAGATTTGTCATAAAGGGATAGATTGGCAGACAGATTAAGCAGGGACTCATATACTGACAGGCAGATTAAGGAGGTACTGACAGACTGACAGATTAAGCAGGACTGAAACACAGACAGATTAAGCAGGGACTGACAGACAGATTAAGCATGGACAGACAGATTAAGCAGGGATTGATAGACAGATTAAGCAGGGACTGCTAGACAGACAGATTAAGCAGGGACTGATAGACAGACAGATTAAGCAGGGACTGATAGACAGACAGATTAAGCAGGGACTGACATACAGACAGATTAAGCAGGGACTGACAGACAGACAAATTAAGCAGGGACTGAAACACAGACAGATTAAGCAGGAACTGATAGATTAAGCATGTTCAAAGAGACTGACAGACTGACGTACATGTCATGCAGGGACTAATAGACCAGCAGACACATTATTCAGGGACTTAGCCACAAACAGAAATACAGAAATGCTAGCAGACACACAGATTAGGGAAGGACAGGCAGGTCGGCAGACTAATCAGGAAAGGATAGAAGGGTAAACGGTTTAACGCTAGGTGGATGAACCAGCGCCCAGAAAGAGACTGGCGGTCAGCCAAAGTATTGACAGAGACATTGTCAACAGACTGAGTACAGACGAACGGGTAGAAAACGCAACATTCATAGACAGGCACACTATAACACAGAGCTTTACTCATTGGAGGATTGACTGATACATGTAGAAATCGTCAGATCGTGAGAAAGATTTATCATGAAAGAATATACTAGCAGACAGAAAAGGCCGTGGGCACCACATAGTCTAAATGGCAGATTTCTTATCACAGCAGATTAGCTCCAAAGATATGTTGCTTATGACCAAGTCTATGGGCAGACAGGTAGATCAAGGATGGAGATGCTGACTTATAGACAAATCATGGACTGACATATTGTCAGACAGATTCGTTTTGGAGGAACAGACTCACAGACAGAAGGATTGTAGATACATAGATTGACAATTTTATTAACCAGACTAATGCGCTGGTTGACTCACCAAGCACAGGAAGATTGGCAAAAAATGCTTAAAGGATGGATTAGCTGACAAATTGCTAATCATACAACAACAGACTGGCAGGTAGATTAATCTTGGGCTATTACACAGGCAAACGATTTAATTCACGGAAGAATTAATTATAACCCCAAAGTTATAATCGCAACAATTCTTGTGTGTCCAGCCAGGGCTGTTTTGACTCTCTCTCCAGGAAAAGAATGTTGCCACAGAGCAGCGCCACCTAGTTCTATTCTATGTTTCCTATCTGCAAAGATATATGTATATATTTTTTTCATTTTTATGCCAGAGCTCAGAGGTTTACCAATGGAAGTTTTTGCGTAGGCGACTGTTTTTGCCCACCATGAAGGTAGCCGTACTTCGACTTCAGGGATGTATGAAGGTGTGCTTGTGTTTCCGTGACCCGCCGAACACTGACATGAATCATGGGATTTTTAATGTGCTTATTTGAATAGTATATATATATATATATATATATATATATATATATAAAGCACATGAGTGCTTATTCCATTATCCTCGATATAAAAGAATAAATAGATAAATATATATATATATATATATATATATATATATGCGTATACGTATATATCTATTTATTTATTTATTTATTTGTTCTTTTATATCGAGGATAATAGAATAAGCACTCATGTGCTTTTTTACATCCAGTCCCCGTGTGTATGCGGTTTTGTCAATTTTGTTATCTCTTTCCACCGGCACACAATGGCCTACTGTTCCGAAAAGCGGAACAGGATTTAACGTGTGCGCAAGATGTTCTGCTTGCGTTCGAACACGGGGCCTCGGTTTAGTAGTCTCATCCGAAGGACTTTGACATTCAGTTCTATCTATCTATCTATCTATCTATCTATATATCTATCTATCTATCTATCTATCTATCTATCTATCTATCTATCTATCTATCTATCTATCTATGTATCTATGTATCTATCTATCTACCTATCTCTCTCTCTCTCTCTCTCTCTCTCTATATATATATATAATATATATATATATATACACACACACACACACACACACACACACACAAAGGGAATCAAGGCACTAGCAGGTCTGCACTTGAAGTTGACCTGGGAGATCATAAAATCCCCACCCATGATTCACCAGACGCCGTCGAGATTCGAACCCTCGACTTCATGGAGCGATGGGACTATTGAATTGAGTAAAGTAGCTGATTAAGTTTAGAGCGATAGATTGACAGACAGACTGATAAGTGGAGAACAGTTTGTTAGGAAGCCTAATCCTGAACAGAGATAATTATTGGCAGATAGATTTCTCATGGATGGACAGACCGGCAGACTAATCATAGGCCACCACAACTGTTACTCTGGCAGAAAATGCTGACCTCTTTTCTTAATTCTTTTCCACAAACCTGCCCTAGCAATGCAGGTTTTTTCCCCACTACCGAATTGTAGGGCATGAATGAATGAATTAATTAATAAAAGGATTAATCAAGGGAAGGAGGAAGGAGGGAAGAAATAGATGGAGGACAGAAGGAAGGAATGAAGACATTTGATAAATGACAAATTGAAGAGCATTTATAAATGAAGGAAGGGAGGATGGTAAGAATAAATGCCAAACTGTGGAACATGAAAGAAGGAAGGAGGGATGGGAGGAAGGGAGGAAGGAAGGCCAAATTGTAGAGCATGAATGAATGAGTGAATGAATGATGAAGGAAGGAAGGAAGGAAAGAATGAAGGAGGGGAGAAAGGAATGAAGGAAGGAAGGAAGGGATAAAGTGCGAGTGTCCTACGAAGATTGTTCTTTCAAGACAAGCCTTCCTTTTGAAAAGTCTGACTGTGAGAAAAAAGTATGTTGTATTGATTGTATCGTATTGTACTGTGTTGTATTATATTGTGTTGTATTGCTTTGCATTGTATTGTATTGCATTACATTGCATTGTGATGTAATTCTAGCTGCAGCAAATTTCTCTTCATACAACTCAAACTCTTCTTTCTTGGCAAAGTACGTTGCCTCGAGAACAACGCTATACATTAAAACAAATCTCCTTTCCCTATTTCATGTGCATTTGTTACCCTATGAAAGTGACCTTTCCATACATCATTATTTACCAGGGACAACTCTCTTTTTGCCGCAGATTCTTGTTTTGTACGCCAACTATATACTGCACACGGACCATCAATCACGCTTTAATAGATGGGAAAGCAGTCTAGGCTCAGACTGAAATCAAAGCCCGGCTCGATCCCGGACCTTCAGATCGCGAGCGCATTACTCTAACCACTAAGCTATCCCACCCCCAGACTCTCGCTTTCAAAAATAAGAGCGTTACTGCCAGCCATCCAATCCATGTTTAGCAAGATGGGTTGCAGTCTAGATTAGCCGTATCTTCTTCTTCTTCTTTGTCGTCGAACGCTCAGACAGCAACTATTGTTGTCTGTTATACAAGCAAAAACGCGTCACGCTGCCGTTAAACGCCTGACAAGTCAGGCCCAGCGTATCCGACTTCAGCATATAAGAGAATTGTTGTCTTTTAAGTCTTTCTTTAAAAAAAAAAGGTAGGAGAACGGACCAAGAAGGCAGAAAATAGACAAGAAGGAGGTGACAGGAAGAAAAAGGAACAAGACAGAAACAAAGGGAGTGATAGAAAAGAGGACACTTCTAGCACAGAATCTCCAGAAGGTGGGGATGCTGTTTATGCTGTCAGACCCCCCGGCATCCCCACGGGGGAGCAGCCCTATCGAAAATGACCGTCAGCTCAAATTAAAAAATGATCACTTATTCCTGTTGAAACTTACGTATTGTAAACCAGAGCCCCCCACCACTCCCCACTCCCATCCACTAGAGAAACTTAAACCTTTCTCCACCATCCATTAGTCTTTGAAAAATAGTCTGGGTGCTAGTCTTTCGGATGATACGATAAACAGAGATCTCGTGTACAAAGCACACATTCAGCACACGCAAACCAAAAGTACCCACAGCCAACAAAAATAAAGATGTGTCCTTCGCAAAAACCCTGTTTTTGTTGAGAAACAAATATGGATACAGACATGCACATTTGTTATTTTAAAAAATGGGTGGCGCTGCTATTGTGGCGACTCAGTCTGCATTTCATGCAGAGAGGTCTGCTATGACTGAAAGCGGATGACACTATTTTGAATGAAGAGATGAATGGATGCGTGCCTAGACTCTGCCGTCGTGTCTTCTATAGAGAATGGTCAGATCCCGAAGAACGCATTGAAACCTTAGTGGTTATGATGAATAGTGAATAGAAACTTTGGTCTGCCAGATTTGAAATTTTCATCAAACTTGCAGAGAACAGAAGAGAAGAGAAGAGAAGAGAAGGGAAGGGAAGGGAAGGGAAGAGAAGGGAAGAGAAGAGAAGAGAAGAGAAGGGAAGAGAAGGGAGAGAGAAGAGAAGAGAAGGGAAGAGAAGGGAAGAGAAGAGAAGATAAGGGAAGAGATGAGAGGAGAGGAAAAGAGAAGAGAAGAGAGAGAGGGAGAGAGAGAGAGAGAGAGAGAGAGAGAGAGAGAGAGAGAAAGAAAGAGACAGAGATAGAGATAGACAGACAGACAGACAGACAGAGGGAGACAGAGACAGAAAGAAAAGTACGTAAAGATACAGAGAGAAACATACAGAGGGCTATACACATAGAAACAGAAA
>CM054138.1:71016885-71019385 GCA_028751875.1 Rapana venosa
AATATACTAAGCATCTATTAGAAATTCTAACCTGGAAGCCAAATTTTAAACGCTAACTGATTTTGACCTACTTCAAAATATGTATTAACATCATTCATGCAATCCTGCTATAATATGTTTTTATTATATATATATATATATATACTATGCCAAACTTTTAGTGTATTATCTCAAAAATACCTTCCAAAATCATGAGTGATAGACAGATTGACAGCGAACATGCTTGGGATTGATTAAATCACAAAAACGGTTAGCACAAGGTCCTACCTGGTTAGTAATCCCACCTACTGCAAGCAGTTGTCCAATCAAGGGATTCAGATGTCATCTTTGTGGCAGGTGCCAGCACATGCACATAATTCTGTGCATGGAAGGCTGGCGCGGCAACAGTTCAGGGATTCCGGCAAGTCTTCTTGCAGCCACACCTCACAAGTTCTTTGCAGATATCAGCTGCTTCTGGCAAATCTGACCAGAGAGGAGTCCACTGTCCACCTGGATTGCCCCTCCAGCCCCAGTTAGAAGGACTTGGGAGATCCTGAACAGCGCACAGTGTTCTGCCCCAGCAGTGTCCACCTTGAAGTACTGCCCGCTTGGTGTGCTTCTCCAGAGCTGCTCGAGTTGGGGGTATCCGTTCAAGAGGACGACCTTTGGCAAACAGTTTCTTTCTTGCTGTGTTGACACTTGAACTTCGACAAGATTTGTCATACAGCAAGACCACAAAGTGCTCCAGAATCTCCAGGTCTTCTTTGCTGATTTCAGACGGGCCTGCTGCCAGATGTTTGAATGCTGGGGTCACCTTTGGAAACATTTTCCAAACATCCCACGCCGTTTTCTTTCCGACACCAGCGAATGAAGAGGATGTATCACACCCTGTGAAGGAGTGAAAAAGTGGTAGGCACTCTGATACTTCCTTCCCAAGATTGTCAGCAATACCATGGCCTGAAATGTAGCGGAAATGTGCTCCTGTCCCAAATGCTGTCCACACCTCCTTGGCTGGTATTCTGCTGACCATAGCAACTGCAAGGACAACAACATCTGTATCCACTGTCCGGATCATGACAGCAGAGTGTCCTTTCAATGCACAATCTTGGAGGTGCAGAAGTATGCGAGTATCCGCTTCCTCGTGATCACACGGAGCCAGGTTGTCTGTGCTGGTTTCTTTGGAAGTCAGAACATTTGTACCCAGAGTGCTGACCAACAGTCCCTTGTTCAGAAAGTTTATCAATGAGTTCTCCTCTGTCTTGTTCGAAAATATATCATCAGCTGATGTAGATAGCCAGTGTGTTTCCCGAGTTCTTGCGTGGTACTGTTTGGAAGAGGGTGTCTTGTTTCCAACTTCTTCTTTTTTGTGTTGAACATCATTAGCTCTGAGACTGACAGAACTGATTTCAGCTTGACATCATTTGTGTGCATTGTCAGCATCAAAACGTGTGCCATGCATAGTCATACCAATCAGTGCACAAAGACTGGGTGGACAACACTGTCTTCTATGCCTGGATAAAAGTGCCATCAAATGCATATTCTTTTGAAAGAATAATCTCTGCGTACAATCTGCGCGGCTCGGCAAGATGAAAAGCATCATTGTCTGCTTGACTTGCTGTACTGACAATGGCGCTCATGTCTGCATCAAAAAGCAGGACTACATCCTTCCCCTGTTTCTGAGCTCGTAGGTCCACAATTTGACCAAGAAGTCTGTCTTTTAGTCTTGTTGAATTCACTTTCCTTTCATATGTTGGTCCAAGTCCAGCATCCTCCTATCATACATTTGCTGAGTTCAGACAGTTGAAAATGGGCAGGTTTGGGTTTTCTCTCTCTCCTTCAATGAAAAAGACAAGTTCACTAAGTACAATAACGTCAAGGCTCTGCTCTGTAGAAGTACTGCTGCTGTTTTGCTTCTTCAGGTGTACTCTGTGGCAGTTGTGCAGTCGAAGCAAACACTTTGAATGGTATCTTGCATCTAATGCATGCATGTCTTCTCCGGAAAGTTTCCCCAGAAAAACTCTGTCTTGAAGAGTCTCGGCATATTCACGAACAGTTTTATCAATAGAAAATGTGCGAGCACTGAACAAAGTTTCACTGGTATCGTCACCACTGCAGAAAAAACAACTTTGCGTCCTTTCAAGACTTTGACCCGTCATCTTGCGAGTTTTTATTGGACTTTCATTTTGTTCTTCACCAATCTCACGTTTTTTTGGCTGCCCTCATTGCTCGCTCCACCTTCTGATTGTCAACTTTATTCCGACAAGTTCTGTGCCACAGCGCTTTATTTGTTTCAAAAACAGAAACCATGTCCACACCTTCATCCAAGAGTTCTTTCTTTATTGGAAGATTCAATCTCCCCAGTTCTTAAGTTTTAAATGTTATCAACTGTATGCGTGTACCCTATTTGCACTCCTGACTTGGCAAACTTACTTTCTGATGGATTGATGAGTTTTTCCTCTTTGTTGGTTTGACATAAAGCACACAGATCCCACTTGATGGTTGATGTTTCAGTAGGAATATT
>CM054138.1:71024385-71026885 GCA_028751875.1 Rapana venosa
TGATACCTCCCCCACCCCCCCCACCCCCACACCCAACCCCCTCAATTCCGCCTCCCCCCCCCCTCCCCCTTCATTCTCGCCCCCAGACGTCAGGAAAGCAGCAGACGGTCTCATTAGAGAGCTGATATGTACCCAGGAGGCTGAAGTTCAATCAATCAATCAATCATTAAATCAATAAATCAGGCAATCAGATCCTGGACCTTCAGGCTAGAGGAGCACAAAGAATTTCGTTGTTTTGCTGATTGTTTTTATATCTCTCACCTTCATCTCTCCTCTCTTTCGATATATCAGTTTTCTCCTTTCCACGCTCGCTCCACTGCACCACACTGCACTGCACCACACTGCACCACACTGCACTACACTGCACCACACTGCACCACACTGCACTACACCGCACCACACTGCACCACACACTGCACCACACTGCACCACACTGCACCACACTGCACCACACTGCACTGCGCCACACTGCACCACACCACACTCCACCACACTGCACCACACCACACTGCACCACACTGCACCACACCACACTGCACCACACTGCACCACACCACACTCCACCACACTGCACCACACTGCACTGCACCACACTGCACCACACTGCACCACACTGCACCACACTGCACCACACTGCACTCCCCTCTACTCCACTACGCTTCACTCCACTAGTCCCTCAATGCAAACATCCGCCAAGCACAAAAAGAAATCATGATTTTTATCTATGATGGTCTGCCCTTAACCAACATCAATTGACACAGTGCTGAATACGGACGAACAGACACACACAGAGACAGACTGACGGACTGACTGACAGACAGACAGACTCATAGTTAGAGACACAGACAGAGATACTGGCTGACTGACGGACAGACTGATATTCAGACACACACACACTCACACACACACACACACACCTCTCTCTCTCTCTCTCTCTCTCTCTCTCTCTCTCTCTCTCTCTCTCTCTCTCTCTCTCTCTCTCACGGATTGGCTGACTAACGGGAAGACAGACTAATACTCAGACACACAGACAGGCTGACAAACGGGAAGACAGACATACTCAGACAGACAGAATGACTGACAGATAGACAGATACTCAGACAGACAGACAGACAGAAGGAATGACTGACGGACAGACAGACAGACTGATACCCAGACATACAGACAGACTGACGGACTGACGGACAACTACTTAGACACACAGAAAAACAGACTGACTGACTGACACACAGACAGACTGATACTCAGACAGACAGATAGACAGACAGACTGATACTCAGACACACAGACAGAGAGACAGACTGATACTCAGCCGAACAGCAAGACAGAACACTAAATACAGACAGTCAGATACTTATAGACAGAGAGACTGTCCTTTTATCCTATCTTTTGCAGTCTATAGAAAAAGGCATCATCGTTTTGCTGGTGGCTTTTTTGATTTTGCATGTTTTATTCATTTTTTCTTTGAGTTTTTAAAATAAAAATCTGTCTTTTGTAAAGATCCAGAATTGCGTGCGCACGCCCACATAATTACAAGATCATGATCACGTACGTGATCGCGTGCACGCACTCTTATTCAACATGCACACGCAAGCGCATGTACGCAGAACTCTAACGTGCAAGCAAGCAAGCAAGTACGTGCGAACACACACACACACACACATACATACACACACATACACACATACACACACACACACACACACATACACACATACACACACATACACACACATACACACACACATACACACATACATACGCACACACACACATACACACACACATACACTCACACACACAAACACACACACATACACACACATACACTCACACACACACACACCAAACACACACACACTCATGCGTACGCGCGCGTGACGTACTCACGCGTGAGCAAAAGAGGAAAAAAAAGGAATCAATAAAGGTAGAAACAAAGTGTGGCAATAAAAAAGACATACCGACTGATTGTTAAAACTAGGAAGCAGACATAGAAAAGGACAGACAGACAGTAGGTAACAAGCAGATGTACAGACAAGAACTGAGAAACTGACTGACTGACTGACTGATTGACTGGTTGACTGACTGACTGACTGACTAACTGACTGGCTGGCTGACTTACTTACTTACTGACTGACCGTTCGACTGACCGACTGACTGGCTGATTGACCCGTTCGACTGACTGATTGACTGACTGACTGACTGATCGACTGACTGACTGACTTATTGACTATTCGACTGACTGATCGACTGACTGACTTACTGACGGACGGACTAGGGGACGGGATAGCCTGGTGGTCAGAGTGATGATTCGTGATCTGCGGACCCGGGTTCGGTTCTCGTTCAAGCGGATTTTTCCTCTGGAGTTAACATCAGTGGAGGCACCGTGGTCGAGTGGTTTAGGCGGTCAACTCGTGATCCAGAGGTCGCGGGTTCGATCCCCGCTCGGCTCGGTGTTGTGTCCTTGGGAAAGATACTTTACTCCTATATTCCTCACTCC
>CM054138.1:71029385-71036885 GCA_028751875.1 Rapana venosa
GGAATCGAACCCGGGTCGTCAGATTGCAAGCGCAATGTTCTGACCACTAGGCTATCCCGTGTGTGTGTGTGTGTGTGTGTGTGTGTGTGTGTGTGTGTGTGTGTGTGTGTGTGTGTGTGTGTGTGTGTGTGTGTGTGTGTGTGTGTGTATGTGTGTGTGTGCGCGCGCGCGCGCGCTTGCGTGCGGGCGGGCGGGCGCGCAGATACGAAAGCAGCAGGAAAACCAAAATTGGGGTCACCATAAGAACAGAACAACGAGGGAAAAATCAATCAGAGGTAATGTTCTTGATTTCCCATAATTACTAATGTTGTTAACAACGAAAAAAAATCTTGAAAAATAACACAGCTACTTATTCAAAACTTCAGTTTTGAATAATGATATTGTCCCCATGTTGATTGATTGGGTCCGGGAGATAATTATACACTTGCAGTGTTGGTTACGAAATATCAGGAGCGTTCTTAAAATGGGATATGTAAAATGGACGGTGCTCAATTGGGAGGCCTCTGTCTTCCCAGTGAACCCGTAACGAACTAAGTCTAGGTCCGAAACAGGCCATATCTCGAAACAAAATAAATCCCATAAAATCCACACATAAACTTGGACTTTTCGGGGGATTCAAACCTGGAATGGTTCAGCTTGAAGACCTATAGACTAGTCCCTGTGCTATAGCAGCTGTTTGCAAGGAGAAAGATTCATCACCCTATTTTCTCAGGACAATTGTTGTTCTCCTTTAATCGTTGACATTGCAGACTTAATACCTCTCTCCCACACACCCCCACACCCCACACCCCTCTCAATCCCGTCCCTTCATGTTCGCCTCCAGACGTCAGGAAAGCAGCAGACGGTCTCATTAGAGAACTGAAATGTACCCCAGGAGGCTGAAGTTCAATCAATCAATCAACCGGTCGATCAACCAATCAATCAAATCAATCAATCAAATCAGTCAATCAATCAATCACTCAATCAATCAATCAATCGATGGGGGATAGGGTAGGAGTACGGATGGAGGATTGACGAGAGGAAATCAATCAATAAATCAACCAATCAATCAACCAATCAATCAACCAATCAATCAATTAATCAATCAAGCAATCGATGAGGGATAGGGTAGGAGTATGGATGGAGGATTGACGAGAGGAAGATTAATCAATAAATCAACCAATCAATCAATCAATCAATCACTAAATCAACCAACCAATCAACCAATCACATCAATCAATCAACCAATCAATCAATCAATCAATCAATCAATCGATGAGGGATAGGGTAGGAGTATGGATGGGGGATTGAAGAGAGAATGATGGGGGAAGTGTGAGTGGGGAAGGGGGGGGGGGTGAGAGTGGCTGTTGCTAATAATAACTATGCTGCTGTGGTCGGCTTTCTTCAGTCTGTTCTTTAACTCAAATACACAGAAGCTGCTCAACAGCAGAGTCCATCAAAAATCACGAATTCTTCACCATGAATGTGAAGCATAGGCTAGCTTGGAAGGTGGAGTGGCAATCTGTCTGTCTGTCTGTCTGTCTGCCCTTATGTCTTTTCTTGTCTGTATGTCTGTCCGTCTGTCTGTCTGCCTCTCCGTAGTATGTATGTGTGTATGATTTACACTTATATTATGTATTTACAATCATAAGTACGTATGTATGAATGTTTGTAGGTATATATATATATATATATAAATATATATATATATATATATATATATATATATATATATATATATATATATCATTACGTCTGTATCTGTGTCTCTCTGTCTATACTCTGTATATATATATATATATATATATATATATATATATATATATATATATATATATACAGAGAGAGAGAGACAGAGACACAGAGGGAGAGAGAGAGTCAGAGACTGAAAGACAGACAGACAGACACAGACAGAGACAGAGAGAGACCGACGAAGATTGAAAGAACATAGAGAGAGATGTAGACAAATAGTTCAAGGAACACACTGATACAAAGAGAGACAATGTAACAATAAAAGGCAGACAAAACAGACAGACGGGCAGACAGACAGACGGGCAGACAGACAGACAGACAGACAGACAGGCTAATCTAAAGAAAAGTACAAAACAAAGCAAAATACCCCAAAATACAAACTACACATCACTCTACTACTCTAGTCCTCTAATGCTTAAGTCCACAAATCACAGTAAAAATGAAAGATATAAGAAGATTTAAAGTGCTATGCCTGGCCTTAGCTTGAAACCGTCATGACAGTGCTAGCTGAATACAGACATAAAGACACACACAGACAGACTGATAGACAGAGAGACTGACTGACAGACAGACATACAGACAAACAGACTGACGAACAGACAGACAAACAGACTGACTAACAGACAGAGAGACAGAAAGACTGATTGACAGACAGAGAGACAGAGAGAATGAATGACAGACAGAGAGAGAGACTGACTGACACAGAGAGAGACTGACTGACAGACAGAGAGACAGAGAGAATGAATGACAGACAGAGAGACAGACAGACTGACTGACAGACAGAGACACAGACTAACTGGCAGACAGATAGACAGAGAGAATGACGAACAGACAGACATATAGACTGACTAACAGACAGAGAGACAGACAGAATGACTGACAGACAGAGAGCCAGACTGACTGACAGACAGACAAAAAGACTAACAAACAGAGAGACAGAGAGAATGAATGACAGACAGAGAGACAGACAGACAGACTGACTGACTGACTGACTGACACACCGACAGACAAACAGACATACAGACAGACAAACATATCCACTGACAGACAGACAGACCGATACTCAAATTCGACAGACAGACAGACAACTCAATACAGACAGCCATACGTACAGATATGCAGAAATATAGACGCTTCTTTATCCTACCTTTCCCCATCTATCTAAATGGCATCATCATTTTGCTGGCTTTGACGAGATTTTATTTCTTTTTCTTTGATTTTTTTGTCTTTTAAATTGATTTTCTAAAGATAAAAAGTTCTGTGCGCACGCCCACATACATGCTCGCACAGGCGCATATGCGCGCTCATGCACACACACATACATTCGCGCGCGCGCGCGTGCGCTCACAGGCGCTCACGCGTGCACACACACACACACACACACACACACACACACACACACACACACACACACACACACACACGTACACACACAGAGCACGATTACATGTCCGGAGAGAGAGAGAGAGAGAGAGAGAGAGAGAGAGAGAGAGAGAGAGAGAGAGAGAGAGAGAGAGAGATTTTATTCATTTATTATATTATTATTATTATTATTATTATTATTATTAACTCTTTTATTTCGAGGATTATGGAATAAGCACTCATGTGCTTTTTTCATCCAGTCCCTATGCGGATTCACAGAGAGAGAGAGAGAGAGAGAGAGAGAGAGAGAGAGAGAGAGAGAGATACAGAAAGATACAGAAGGATACAGTAACTAAAGGTAAATAGATAGAGAAACAACTAAACAGAAACACAGACAGACAGATCTAGACACAGATACAGAGACAGAGACAAAGACAGACAATAACAGAGATGCAGGGAAAAACCACGGAGAGACAGAGACAAAGACAGAAGAAGAGAGACGAATAAAGGTAGAGAGCGCCAATGCGAAAATAAAAATGAAAGATAGACAAAATGTCAAAATAGAAAAGACAGACAGGAAGACTAACAGACTGATAGACTTATAAGTAGACACACAAAAGACTTATAAGTAGACATGCAAAGGCACACAGAGAGTGACAGACTAATAAACCAAACCTGAAAGAAACAGACAGACTGACTAACTGACGGACTAACTGACTGACTGACTAACTTCACTGACTGGCCGACTGACTGAAATACTGACAACTAAAAAAGACACACACAGACAGACATATAAACGAACAATCAGACATAGACAGTCAGACACATAATATACAGACAGGAACATACTTTTACCCTGGTTTTATTTTTCAAACTTCCTAAATGCCATCATCTTTTCTGTCAAGACTTAAAAACACAAAAGTTTTTGTCTAACACAGTCTCTTTATCAGTTTGTTATCAAATTCGATATTTTCTATAGATTCCCTGTCCTCTACATCTTAGTAATGACTTCATCTAATTGCTTTTTTTTTCGAAAAGAAATCAGGTGTCTTTTTTCCTTAGCTATTCTCTCCATCCTCTCTCTTTCTTGGAAAAACACTTATCTTTGACACAAAACTAACAAAAAGTGATTTTTCTTCCGTGATTCTAGACTTGAAGTAGGCGATTTCAAAGCAAAGTTTCGCAAGATTTATCGAGGTTTTATTCATTTTTTTAAAAACCTTTTGAGAAAATGGATTTATAAAGACACAGAGAGATTTGTGCAAACCCCCCACGTACGCAGAGCACACTCATACACGTGCGCCCACGCACAGTAGGGGCATACAAGCATACACACAAAGAAGACAGGCAGACAGGCAGATGGACAGAATCACAGACAGGTAGATATAGATACGAACATAGAAACGGAGACGGGCAGTAACAGAGAGACAAAGACAGACAAAGAGGGACATACAAATGGAGACAGAGAGAGAGAGAGATTTTTAAAATGTATTTATTTATTCTTTTATATCGAGGATAATGGAATAAGCACTCATGTGCCTTTTTCATCCAGTCCCCGTGTATATGCAGTTTATAATTTTTTTTTCATTCGTTCCCACCGGCACACAATGGCCTACTCTTACGAAAAGCGGAACGGGTTTTAACGTGTGTGCGCAAGATGTTCTGCGTGCATTCGCACACGGGACCTCGGTTTATAGTCTCATCCAAAGGACTTTTGGGGAGAGTGGAGTCGGCACTGATGTTAACTCTAGAGGAAAAATCCTCTCAAACGAGAATCGAACCCGGGTCAGCAGATCACGAACACATCTCACATCACGCGCGCGCGCGCGCGCGCGCTCGCGAGAGAGAGAGAGAGAGAGAGAGAGAGAGAGAGAGAGAGAATACAAGAGACTGCCAGACAGAGAAACAGACTGACGGACAGAAAGACCGTTAAGCAAATACACAAGGAACAAACAGACTGAGTACAGACTGACAACTTAACAGCAAACACAGAAGCAGACAGACTTCACTGACTTTCTGATGCGATTGGCTGACTCGACTAACTGTTTAACTGACTATGTTTAATTAACTGACCAATAAAATACACAACTACAGACAAATTGCTAAATGCAGACTCGCAGACAAAGGTGTAGACAGACACACTCTCCCCCTCCTCTTCTTTTCTAATCTATTTAAATGGCATCATGATTTCTGTCCAGACTTTGAACACAGAACTGCTCTCTCTAACTCACCTTCTTTAACAGATAGCTGTCCAATTTGACATTTTTATATAAATACAGTCCCCATCTCTAGGAAATAGCAAGGAGTTTGTCTGGCTGAAGTGATTCGAAAAAATAAAAAAATAGTTTCTTTTTCTTTTCCCTTTTGCTTCACTCGGAACCATTCTTAAAAAGACTGAACTAAATGGTGACCTATCTATTTGGGGATTCAAGTGGGCTTTTATTCTGTTACGTGAGTTCAAAGCGCAATTTTGCTGGCTTTTTCGAGGATTTTGGTGGGGTGTTGTGTTTTTTTCGTTGCTTCTTGAGAAAATGGATTTATAAAGACGCGGCGAAAAGCGTTTCGCAGGCTCAGACACATACGCATGCATATTCGTTCGTGCGCAAGCACGCACACAGACAGATAGACATCTACATACTTCTGTATAAAAAAATCACTTTTTAGCGGATAGACGTTAAAACGAAGAAGCAAATCTACACACTAGCACATAATCACTGTCTCTCTCTATCTCTGTCTGCCTCTCTGTCTTTGTCTCTCTCTGTCTCTCTCTGTCTCTGTTTCTCTCTCTGTGATAGTTATAATGGTGATAGTGGTGATGGCAATGGTGATGGTGATGATGGCGATGATGATGGTGGTGGTGATGTTTATTGTGATTATTATGATTTACCTTTCTTATATATTTGTCTGTTTACTAACTTTGTTTTAATTGAGGGCTGGATGTAAAAAAAGTCTTGTATTTATTCTGTTACCCTCAGAAAATAAAAGTTCGTTATTTTCTCTCTCTCTCTCTCTCTCTCTCTCTCTCTCTCCTCTTTTCTCTCCTTCTCTCTCTCTCTCTCTTTCTCTCTCTCTCTCTCTCCCTCTCTTCTCTCTCTCGATGTTTACATTTATGACTTTATAACTTTGGTTGTTTTGTTGTTGTTTTGTTTTTTTCTTTGGCTTGTTGTTGTTTGTTTTTCTTTTTTTCTTTTTGTTGGTTTTTTTTTTTTCCCTTTTAGATGGTTTTTTGTTTAGGTTGTTTTGGGGGGGTGTTGGTGTTGGTGGTGTTTTTAGGATTTTCTTTCATTTGTTTGTTTGTTGTTGTTGTTGTTTCGTGTGTTTTTAAAGGGTTATTCCCCTTTGTTTTCTACTGTCATAGAATCATATTCAGTATTTTTTCTATGTCGTTCTCGTTTGTTTGTTTACAAACAAAAAGCATATCTTTCACACACACACACACACACACACACACACCACACACACCACACACACACACACACTCCATCCTCCCCTCCCTCTCCCACTCTCTCTCATTTCTTTCCTCCCCCCTATCTCTCTCTCTCTTACTTACAATGTATAGATGTTATTTTTTGACTTAAGTGATTTTTTCTCCTTATTGTAAGAGTGTAAATTTGGGATTGGGCTTATTTCTTTTCATGACATTCATTTTGTACGAGTATATTCGAAAACAATTTTGATGGTGATCCTGTGCTGTCTTGAGAATTATATATTTAGTATTATCCTTAAAACACACACACACACACACACACACACACACACACAACACACACACACACACAACACACACACACACACACACTCTCTCTCTCTCTCTCTCTCTCTCTCTCTCTCTCTCTCTCCCTGACCTTATAGATTTAGTTTTTATCCCCCCTTTCTCTTCTCCTTGTTTTATTGTGTGAGTACACGGGTATTGAGTTATTTCATTATCATGACATATAACCTGCATGAGTATAATCAAAATAAGGGTTGACGGTGATCGTGCACTGTTTTGAGAATTATATATATATTTAGTGTTATCCCTGAAACACACACACACACACACTCTCTCTCTCTCTCTCTCTCTCTCTCTCTCTCTCTCTCTCTCTCTCTCTCTCTCTCTCTCTCTCTCTCTCTTTCTCTCACCATGACCTTATAGATTTGGCTGGGTTTTGTTTTTCCTTCTTTCTTTCCCTCCTTGTTTTTATTGTGTGAGAGTATGGGTATTGAATTTATTTGATTATCATGACATAAAATTTGTATGAGTAATCAAACTAAGTGTTGAAGGTGATCGTGTACTGTTTTGAGAATCATATATTTAGTACCATCTCTGAAACACACACACACACACACACACACACACACACACACACACACACACACACACACACACACACACACACACACACACACACACACACACACTCTCTC
>CM054138.1:71049385-71076885 GCA_028751875.1 Rapana venosa
CCCGATAAGAAGGGGGTGAGGTGGGTTTGTTTTATTCAAAGAAACTATTGATTTCGGTAGACAATTATTTCTTGGTTTCATTTTCAACAGTCGTAATAGCATCACGCTCTTACGCAAGGATTTGAGTCCGTGATTATTTCTGTACCGGATAACCAAAAAAAATCAAACATGTCTGATTTCTTTCAAATAAATAATACAGGAACCTGACCATTTTTATTTTTTGGCGTTCCTCAGCAAGACTCCCTGTGGTTCATCAGTAGTGAGGTTTTGGGCACGCGACCATTCTCGTCCACCATGCACTATTAAGGAAGCTGCACTCCCACTTCAGGGAGACTGTCTAAAACAAGAAACGTGATTTCTCGTTTTGGAAATTTGGGCAACCGTTCCTACTGGCGCACAGTTGCCTACTTTTTCCAAAAGGTGGAACGGGTTTAACGTGTGCGCACTATGTTCTGCGTGTACTTGTTTGCACTCATGACTTTTGGTTTATAGTCTCATCTGATGGATGTCTGGCAGAGTGGAGTCTGTATTACTGTTAACTACAGGGAAAAGTCTCCTTCAGCGAGAGTGCCTTAGCTGTGGGTCGAACCAGGGCCCTCAGATAAGGGGTGCGACGCTCTAACCGCTAGGCTGTCCCCGCCCTCCAGTTAGCTTATAACTTCAGTGGAAGGCCTTTCAGGCAGTTTGAGTTGGTAGAAAGTTCACTCCAGGGAAAGAATTCCCCATTAACAGGTACCCCAGTGCCAAGTTAAACCCGTTCCTCCTACTGCCGTCAGATGACGAGTTTTCCCCAAGGGGATGCCCGGGGCCTGTCTCTGTATTGTCTAGTATCCCCACGTCCTTCTGGAAATGCTGTGCTAGGGACTTCCTCTTTTCTATCCTTTTCTTTGTTTCTGATTTGTTTTCTTTTCTTCCTGTCCCTTCCTTCTTGTCTATTTTCTGCCTTCTTGGTCCATTCTCCTGCCTTTTTCTCCCCCCAAAAGACTTAAAAGATAACAGTTATCTCCCACACCTAAGTCAGACGCGCTGGGCCTGACTCGTCAGGTGCTTAACGGCAGCGAACTGCAATTTGGCTTATATGACATACACAAATAGTTGCTGTCTGAGTGTTCGACAAGGAAGGGGATGATAAGTTCACAAGAAACCACTAAGCCTTCCTGACCCGAGCAAGCGCAAATTCCATACATTGTGCCGGCAAGACATGATGTAAGGCGGATGTGTTTTGTTTCTCCATCCCCATCAGTCTCCAGCCTAATGCAGTCATGTTCCTTATAGCCTCTTCCACCACAGAGGCCATAGCAGGGATGTCACCTCGTAAACTTTGGAATCTCAGATACTTCTTCTTCTTCTTCTTCTTCTTCTTCTTCTTTTCTTCTTTTTTCTTCTTCTTCTTCTTCTTCTTCTTCTCCTTCTTCTTCTTCTTCTCCTTCTCTACCGCCTTGGGGACGGGATAGCTCAGTGGTCGGAGCACTCGCTTTACCCCAGCCAAGGTTAAGCAGCATCGAGCGTGGTTACCAGTTGGATGGGTGACCGTTTGCGCGCCTTGGCTTTAGTACAGTCCCTCAGTTCACCCAGCTGTCAATGGGTACCTGCCTCTTTAGGGTAAGGAAAGGTAAAGCAGCGAAAGAGAGGAGATAGGTGCCGCCCTCAATATGCTGGCCCCTAGAGAAGTGAGGTCTCTGACGCCTCGCTCCCCTACGACCTTATAGGTTATGGGACTCCTTGACCTGTACCTTCTGCCCCATCAGTCTCCAGCCTAATGCAGTCATGCTGCTTGTAGCCTCACCCACCACACAGGCCATGTCAGGGATGTCACCCCATAAACTGAGGAATCTCAGACACTCCCTTCTTCTTCTTTCCCTGCTCTGCCATCTTTAACACTGTGGAGAGTCTGTAGACCTCGGGTTGTATTCATTTTATTTATTAATTTTATTCTTTTATATCGAGGATAATGGAATAATCACTTGTGTGCTTTTTGCATTCAGTCCCGGTGTGTATGCAGTTTTGTAAATTTTGTCATCCGTTCCCACCGGCACACAATGGCCTACTCTTCCGAAAAGCGGAACGGGTTTTAACGTGTGCGCAAGATGTTCTGCGTACGTTCGCACACGGGACCTCGGTTTATAGTCTCATCCAAAGGCTGGGTATGTTCGTGTTTCCGTAACCAATTGAATGCTTACATGAATGACCGGATCTTTAACGTGCATATTAAATCTTCTCCATATGTATGTACATGATGGAAATTAAGGCACTGGCAGGTCTACACTTGAAGTTGACCTGGGAGATCGTAAACATTCCTACCATTAATTGACCAGACGCCACTGAGATTCGAACCCACGACTTCGTGACCCATGGGACTGAAGTCAAGCGGTCTCAACAACCCGGCTCTCGGGTCCGTTCTTGAGAGCCTAGATAGCATCCCCCACCTGTGTTAGGAATTCCCTCTTTTCTATATCTCTCTCTTAATTTCTGCCTTGTACCTTCCCCCCCCTGTCATCTCCTTCTGGTCTGTTTTCTGCCTTCTTGGTCCATTCTCCTGCCTTTTTCCCAGCGAGATTTGAACACAAGTATTCTCTCCCACGCCGAAGTTGGATGCGCTGGGCCTGACTTGTCAGTCGCTTGACAGCAGCGCAACGCATTTTTGTTCATATGACCGACAACAGTAGTTGCTGCCTGAGAAGAAAGAATCTCAGGTTAAAACTGATCCACTAAATACAGATAAAAACAAACAGGGTTTTAAACCAACTCAATCTTTGTTCCTCGCATCAATATCCTGGCCAGCCATTAAGATCAAATTCTGTCAACAATCCAGAAATCTTTAACTTGCACTCCAGATTTTCTGCATTCTTTTCTTTTCTTTTCTTTTTGAGGGCTGGATGAAAAAAAGTCTTGTGACTTAATCTATTACCCTCGTGAAATAAAATTGCGTTTGCGTTTGCGTTTGCCTGAAGCAGGTAGGTAGCATGTGTAGATTTATGCACGTAAGATGCTTTGAGAGATTGAGCAACGTCACCAATGCTCCATCTACCAGGGTCCATCAACATTTAAACATATGACTGGAGGATAATGAAGATCTTTTCTACTTCTTCAAGCGCTCATACAGCAACTAGTTTTGCCTGCCATATGCAAACATGCGTTGCGCTGCCGTTAAGCGCCTCACAAGTCAGACCCAGTGCATCTGACTTTGGCCCGGGAAATGATCGTTGTAGAAGTCTTTCAAGAAACAAAGGCGGGAGAATGAACCAAGAGGACAGAAAAAAGAAAAGCAGGAGGTGACAGGCAGGAGAGGAACAAGGCAGAAACAGAGAGAGAGGGATAGAAAAGGGGAATTCATAGCGGAGAATTTCCAGAAAGTGGGGATGCTATTTATACTGACAGACCTCCGGTATCCCTGTGTGGGAGATGTGTGACTGGAGGCTGATTCAGATCTGAAGCCAGACCCCTTGCCTGCTGACTGAGCCTGGCAAGGCAGGGGAGTACTACAGCCACCCATTCCTTGATGATCATGATTAGCTTTAGTAGAATCCTTTGTAACAATAATGACCGTCATTGTTACCATCATTACTGCTGTCGTCATCAACATCATCATCATCATCATCATCATCATCATCATCATCATCATCATCATCATCATCATCATCATCCTTACTACTATTGCCGTCACCATCACCATCATTTAATCAATCTTACCCTTTCCATCTTTACATGTTGTTGATGCATGATCCCTAAGCTTAACATCCAGGAGGTCATTGATCTTTGATTTATACATACATATAAATATATATATATATATATATATATATATATTATATATATATATATATATTTATATATATATATATATATATATATATATATACACAGACTCCTACTCCCCCTCTCAGAGGTGGCTCCTTCAGCTCACAACGCTTCCCTGCGTCCTCAGCCCATTAAAGCCTTGGGCAGACAGGCAAACAGGCAGCTAGAAAGACAGACAGACAGGCAAACAGGCAGCTAGAAAGACAGACAGACAGGCAGACAGGCAGCTAGCTAGACACAGACACGGGCATGGCTGGCTAAAAATACCAAGAGCCAAAGACAACACAGAAGAGCTATTACCTCAAGGGAAGCAACGCCTGGCTACAACTCGGTGTCACATGACGCCATTACAGGTGGGCTGGTGGAGACACCTAGCGGCCAAACACGCACACCAGCACGTGGCCTCCCTTGGCAGCGGAGACAGCGCCGCCTGGTGAGGAAAGTTTGCAGGTGGTCGGCCTTTGCTGCGCCAACTGTCAGCTGACTGGCTCCTCGACCCTGGTGGAATTAGCAGGCTGCCCAGTACTGACCAGCAGACGTTACCGGACACCTGGCTGTCTGTGTTCTGTGTGTCTGTGCGCTTATGCCCTCATTTACTGGCTAAGAAGTAAAGAGGAGAGACAAGGATGACAACTTGTGTTCAATGACTGTGTGCTTGAATCAGTTTTGAGAAGAGAGACATTATATTATTGAAACAGAAACTGTGAATGTGGTGTTGATTTTGATGACAATGCGAAAACTGTTACAGGATTTTCGAATTTGGCTGTGTTGATTTTGATGAGTGCTTATTTTGGATAGTTGACTAAAGACAGTTCATAATTAGGGCGTGTTGTGCTTTATGTACTGATATCTTTATAGAATTGCGGATAATTGGAAACCAAATATGACACTGATTTCTCATTATATTTGACACACAGCAGATAAACATTTACGTTTTTTATTGATTAAAATCATTCTTAAATCTGTTTCTACTTTTTTTAATTTTACAAAGTCATACTGACCTCAGTTTCTCAGCTCTCTGAAAACCTCTACTCTCTTAACCATAACTATCTCAGCAAGTAAGGCTTTTGCAACAAGGTATCATTTAAAGATAAAAAGCAATGATGCAGATTTCAACGGGTCTGTAACCGCCTGTAGCCAACATTAGCAGCATCATGTGAGACTCTTGGGGTATGAAAGACGCTCTGGCCTTTGGCGGCAGCTATTGATCGACATCAGGGGAAGATCACCCCACTTCAGGTGCTACATCCCCCCCCCCCCCTCACACACCTTTCATCCCCTTCTCAGAGCAATTCCAAACCACCAGGCTTGCCACACTGAACAAAAAACACCACCATGTACAAATCATGGGAAGATGAATTATATTATTCAACGTGTGTGTACACAGTGTCTACATTTCTAACAAACTCTACACTCCAAAGTAGGGATGACCTTTAACAAAATTGATGACAACAACCTGTTGGAGTGATATACAAAGGAAACGGTTTGAAATCCATAATATTTTAATTTTCTTGTACATACAAAGTGAGTTTCTAAAATAAACAACAGCTTTGCACCATTTAGGAGAACTAAAACTGAACATTGCTTTACAAGGAGAGACAGCTTGCAAGCAGCCTAGATTCTCTTCTGGTCCCTGTGTTCCAATAACACGTGTGCTGCTGTTATCACCCATTACTGCACTGTCTTGCCAAAGGCTTTAGCTTGGCGTGCGGTCGTTGATAGAGCTCCTTCCTACCACCTTCTTCTTCCTTCTTTCTCTCTCTCTCTTTCTCTCTGTGAGTGTTCCAGCATCTCGCTGCTCTTGTACCTTGCCAGGCAAGCTGTCTGTCTGGTTTCTGTGCCTCAAGCCTCCCTGTGCTTCTGTGTGTGTGTGTGTGTGTGGATGAAGAGAGAGGTTGGATCGATCTGTGAGAGATACACAGAGAGATAGACAAAGATAGAAAGAGAGAGAGAGGAGAAGAGAGGAGACAAAAGGATGGCGACAGAAGAGACAACAAAAGTGTCCGCGGCAGAATCTGGACATACTGACACCGTTCCTGTCCACTCCATCACCATCACCACCACCACCACCACCACCTCCACCCCTACCAGTGCTTTACCTTGGATCATGGATTTCAAAGGTACCTTGGAATCTGCTTTAGTTAGGGGGGGGGGGGGGTATGTGAAGTGAGGTGTTATTTTGGAGAGGTGAGGAGGTAGAGGGGGGATTTTAAAGGTACCTGGTGGAGGAGGGGGGGGGGGGGTTAGGTATGGAGGAGAGGGATAGCTGAGGTGAGGTTTTTTTTCAGAGGTGGGTAAGAAGAGGGAGGGACTTTTAAGATACTTAAGGGGGGGGGGGGGAGGGGGGGGGCGTTGGTTACGGGGGAGGAGGATATGGGGAGAGGTAAGGGTGTTTTGGAGAGGTACGGAGGAAGAAGGAGGGATTTCAAAGGTACCTCGGGAAGAGGGGGGGGGGGGGCGTGTTTACCGAGGAGGGTGAAGGGATATGTGAGGTGAGGTGTGTTTTGCAGAGATGAGTAGGAAAAGGGGGGATTTTTAAAAAAAATACATGGGGGTGTGGGGGCTAATTTGGTTACGGGGTATGTCAGGTGAGGTAAGGGGGTGTTTTTGAAGAGGCGAGGAGGAAGAGGGAGGGAGGGATTTCAAAGGTACCTGGAGGGTGGGAGGTAGGCTGTTTGGTCAATTGAGGGAAGGGGGGGGGTTTGTCAGGTGAGGTAAGGTGTGTTTTTGGAGAAGTAGTGAGTAGGATGAGAGGAGGGATACTTCAAAGATTCAAAGAAACTCCGGGGTAGGGGCTGTTTTGGGTTACGGGAGAAGGGGGGATAATTCAGGTGAGGGAAGGTGTGTGTGTGTTTGGAGAGGTGAGAGGAAAAGGGAGGGATTTTAAAGATACCTGGGGGTAGGGACTGGGTTTTTTTGGTTACGAGGGGAGGGGGGGGGGGGGGTGAGGGTGGCGTTATGTGAGGTCAGGGTTTGTTTTAGAGGGAGAGTGAGGGATGTCAAAGGATTGAGGTTGGGGGCTGTTTTGCTTAAGGGAGGGAGGATATGTGAGGTAAGCGTTTTTATAGAGGTGAGGAAGAAGAGTGAGGGAGTTTAAAGGTACCTAAGGTTGGGGCCTGTCTTTGGTTACGGTGGAGAGGATATAATTATGTGATAGTAAGGTGTGTTTTTGGAGAGGGGAGAAGGAAGGAGGGATTTCAAACGTACCTAGTGGTGGGGGAGTAGGCTTTTTTGGTTACCGGGGGAGGGAGGGGGGTGGTTGTTTATGTCAGATGAGGTCAGGTGAGTGTTTGGAAAGGTGAAGAGGAAGAGGAGGGATTTTAAAGGTACCTGGGGTGGGTTGAGGGGCGATGGTGGGGGAGATGCTGTTTTTGGTTAGGGGAGGGGGTATGTCGGGTGAGATGAGCTGTGTCTTCTGGAGGGTGAGGAGGGATAAGGAGGGGGAAGAAGGTAGTAGGTGTATTAGTGGGGGATGAGGGGTTGAGGGTTAGGTGGCGGTGGTGGGGGTCAGAGAGAGAGAGAGAGAGAGAGAGAGAGAGAGAGAGAGAGAGAGAGAGAGAGTGTGTGTGTGTGTTTTTGTGTGTGTGTGCGTGCGTGCATGTATGTGTGCGTGTTGTGTTGTGTTGTGTGGTGTATGTGAAAGAGAGAGAAAACGCGCGCGCGCGCGCGCGCGCCCGTGTGTGTGTGTGTGTGTGGTTGTGTCTAAGTGTGTAATTTTCTTCTGTCTGTCTGTCAGGTGGTCAATCGGTTGGTCTATCTGTCTGTTTATTTTTTTTTTAATCTATTTTAATTATATCTCTATTTATTCTTTTATTGCAAAGACAATTGAATGAGCACTCGTGTACTTTAATATATACAGTTCCCATGTGTGTGTGTGTGATTTTGTAAATTTTGTCATCCGTTCCCAACGGCACACTATGGCTTATTCTTCCGAAAGATGAACAGGATTTAACGTGTACAAAAGATGTTCTGCATGCGTTCTGCCCGTCTGTAAGTGTGGCGCGTTTGTATGTTTTTATTTTATTCATTTGTTTTTATTTATTTATTTTTATTTTATTCTTTTATATCGAGGATAATGAAATAAGCACTAGTGTGCTTTTTGTATCCAGTCCCCGTGTGTATGCAGTTTTGTAAATTTTGTCATCTGTTTCCACCGACACACTATGGCCTACTCTTACGAAAAGCGGAACGGGTTTTAACGCGTGCGCAAGATGTTCTGCGTGCGTTGACACACGGGGCCTCGGTTTAGAGTCTCCTCCGAAGGACTTTTAGGGAGAGTGGAGTCTGCACTGATGTTAACTCCAGGGGAAAATATCCCCTTGAACGGGAATCGAACCCATGTCGTCAGATTGCGAGCGCAATGTTCTAATCACTAGCGTCCCCATCGTGTGTGTGTTTGTGTGTGTGTGGGGTTGTGTGTGTGTGTGTGTGTGTGTGTGTGTGTGTGGTGTGTGTGTGTGTGTTTTGTGTGTGTGTGTGCTTGTGTGTGTGTGTGTGTGTGTGTGTGTGTGTGTGTGTGTGTGTGTGGTGTGTGTGTGTGTGTGTGTGTGTGTGTGTGTCCGTGTGCGCGTGTGTGTTTTGCCAGTCTGTCTGTGTATCTGAACTGCCTCTCTGTCTGTCTGTATGCGGGCGTGTCTTGCATATATCTCTCCTTGTATCTTTTTTTCTTTTCTCTTTTCTTTTTCTATAATTATTGTTTGTTCTCTCCTCTTCCCTTTCTTTCGAACTCTTCCATTCTCCTGTCTCTGTCTGTCTCTGCCTTTTCTTTTCTCTCCCGTCTCTGTTAGTCCGTCTCAGGCTGCCTTGTCCTTATGTCTGTCCGTCTTTCTCTGTCTCTGTTTGTCTGGCTGTCTCTATGCTCTTGTCTCTGTTTTTCTGTCTCTGTCTCTCTCTGTCTCCTTCTGACTCTTTCTGTCTCTCTCTGTCTCTGTCTGTCTTTCTGTCTCTGTTTGTCTGTCTGTGTCCGTTTCTGTCTGTCTGTCTGTCTTCCTTTCTCTGTTTTATCTCGGCGTCTTTCATTTTCTCCATTTTTCCTCGCTAATTTTGTCTGTATCTCCGACTCTACTTCTCTGTAACCTTATCTCTCTCTCTCTCTCTCTCTCCTCTCTCTCTCTCTCTCCCCTCTTTATATATATAAATATATATATATATAAAATATATATATCTGTCTCTCCTCCTTTTCTCTCCCCATGTCTCTTCTGTCTGTCTCTTTGTCTTGGTCTCAGCCTCTGTCTGTAAATGTCTGTCTGTCTGTCTGTCTGTCTGTCTGTCTGTCTGTCTGTCTCTCTTTTCTCTCTCTCTCTCTCTCTCTCTCCCCTCCATCCCCCCTTTTTTCTCCCCCCCCTCTCTTTAAAGAAAAAACCCCACCCCCACACCTTCCCTCTCCTGCTCTCCCCTCATCCTCATTTCTTATATCCTAGAACTATAAAGGGTATAGTAAGGAACACAGACGAATACCCACCGCCACCACCCCCACTACCACTTCCACCACTACCACCACCACCATCAACAACAACAACAACAACAATCACAGCAATAACAACAACGCCAAGAAAGAGCGTCGGTTCTGCATGCTACCCATTCTTGGGGGAATCACTAATAAGAGAAGATTGGCTTGTGCCATTAAGTGACCGCAGTAACCATGGCAACGTGATTATAGGTCTCTCTTTTCTCTGATCTCCAGACAGAGATTCCTCCAACCCCCCCCCCCCCCCCCTGCGCCCCCCCCCCCCCCCCCAACCCCCACCTCCCACCCAACCTCCCGAAGTCTCTGTTGGAGCCAGAATCCAGTCGCCATGGTTTTCGTTTTGCTAAGCTGATGATACCCTCGTTGCATGGCTTCTTTGCCAGCGGACCAATCAGCACTCAGCGGAAATTAGCTGGTCATTAGGAAGGTACATTTTCTTGACCCCTAAAGCTTGACTGTTGAAGAGTAGTATGTTAGGGTTTGTGGTGGTGGTGGGTGGTGGGTGGTGGTGGTGGGAGGTAGGGGGTGTGGGTGTTGGGGGAGTTGAGGGGAGGGGATAGAAATGTCGGTGAAAGATTTGAGGAGGGAGGGGGGGGGGGGGAGGAGGGATGATGTTTGTTGTTGTCTGTTGTGTGTTGTTGGTAACTGTTGTTGTTGTTGGTGGCGGCGGTGGTGGTGTTATTATGGTTGTTGCTGTTTCCGTTATTGCTGTTGTTGCTAATGTTTGATATTATTATTTTGGAACGTTTCCGAGTGTTTCGGTCTTGATAATTATGTATCCAGAATATGCATTCCCTCTCACTCATCATACCAAAAAAAAATGCATTGCTTATTCAATGTACCATCTGGAAATAAAAATTTGACTTGACTTGACTTGACTACGTGGGATTTACTATTAATACCCGGATTACACACTGGATGAGGTTCTGGGTTCGATTCCCATCCTTGCCCTTTCTTCCCAGTTTGATGACAAAACGTTCCGAATGTCAAAGCCCTTCGGATGAGATGATAAACCAAGGCACTGCGTCTGAATGCTCGCAGAACATCTTGCACACACGTTAAAAAACCCGTTCCACCTTTTGGAAGAGTAGGCCATGTCGTGCCCGGAAGAAACGGATGAAGAAACTTTAGAAACGCATGCACACAGATGTCTTGTTTAGACACCATCCCCGAAGTCAGAATGTGGCTACCTAAATCATGGTGGGTGAAAAAGCGGTCATATACACAACAATCTGACCATTGATGAACCTCGGAGCTCTAAGCCAAGGAATGAAAAAGAAATTCGAGATAGATAGATACAACAGCTTAGCAGTCAAGGTAAAAAAGGTAAAGGTAAAGGTGTCCCATAACCTATAAGGTCGTAGGGGAGCGAGATGTCAGAGACCTCACTTCTCTAGGGCCAGCATATTGAGGGTGGCGCCCATCTCCTCTCCCTCGCTGCTTTACCTTCCCTGACCCTAAAGAGGGCAGGTACCCATTTACAGCTGGGTGAGCTGGGGGAACTGTATTGAAGCCAAGGCGCGCAAACGGTCACCCATCCAACTGGTAACCACGCTCGACGCTGCTTAACTTGGCTGGGGGAAAGCGAGTGCTCCGACCACTGAGCTATCCCGTCCCCCAACAACATAATTATTTCTAACTATAACGGCCGGTCCTTAAAGACACACATTTGAATTTTTGGCGGGAACGCATAGCTCCTGGTTGATTTCCGCTGTGTGTCACGTGACGACTGTTGACCACAAATCTGACGAAACCTGAGGACACTGTACAGTCATGGTAGACTTCTCTACGTGCAATAATTATATTGGAGTCCTTCTCTCTCCTGGAAGGGCCTGGGGCAGTAACTATATGGTAGGCTAGGGCGTCACTTTTCCTTCTCTTTGTTTTTCCTGTCTGTGTTTCTATAGGGGTCTGCCTCCTGGAGTGTCCTCTACCTTCTAGTTTTTGTCAGCAACTGTTGTATTGTTGCTGTAGGTGCTTTCGTCTTGATTTGACTTTGCGTTGTTGTTGGTGGTGGTGGTGGTGGTGTTGTTGGTGGTGTAGCTTGTGTCGCTATTGTTGTTGCTGCTGGTGGTGGTGGTTATGGTGGTGGTTTTGCTGTTGTTTCTGTTTCAATTCCTTTTTATTTTTATTTTTATGCTGTTGTTATTGTTATTGTTGTTACTGGTTTTATTGTTGTTGCTGCTGTTGCTGTTGTAACTGTTTTCCCAAGCGCAGCCACCAGACACAGAGGTCACCAGAAACCTGCACTCTGATAATGATCTCACTCATCACACCTGGGAATCACCTCTAAGAGAACACGCTGTGTAAAAAGTGTGAATGCATGTATACCGTGTGGCAGTTTTCAAAATACCTCGCCATAGAGGCAGCCACACTCAGACTTCAGAGGATGCGTATTTCTCTTTTAATGGAGGCACAGGCTGCTGTGCTAGGAGCATATGCTAAGGGCTTGTCGTGGACAAAGACAATCCACCCCCACATAACTTTTGGATGTGAAAACAGCGTGGCGATACGTCTCTCTATCCAGGGAAGACAGCTTTGAATATCCGAAGAGAGAAATCTGTTTGTTGTGACTAAAAGTGGTAGGTTATACAGTACAATGCAATGCGATGCAATTAAATGCAAGACATTGCTATAAAATGCAATATAATGCAATGAAATGCAGGCAAGACAGTACAATGCAATAAAATTCAGTACAATGCAATGCAGTATAATGCAGTACAATGCAATTCAATGCAATACAATGCAGTATAGTGCAGTACAATGCAATTCAATGCAATACAATGCAGTATAATGCAGTACAATGCAATACAATGCAATACAATACAACCATCATTTAACCCATCGCATGAAATTTCTTGAGTGTGTATATTATACACACGTAAAGATTCAAGAAAAGATGACCGTTTGCGCGCCTTGGCTTCAGTACAGTCCCCCAGTTCATCCAGCTGTAAATGGGTACCTGCCTCTTTAGGGTCAGGGAAGGTAAAGCAGCGAGGGAGAGGAGATGGGCGCCGCCCTCACTATGCTGGCCCTAGAGAAGTCAGGTCTCTGATGTCTCGCTCCCCTACGACCTTATAGGTTATGGGACTCCTTTACCTTTTCCTTTTAAAGATTCACAGCATTGGAAACTTTGTACATTAAGTCGAAATTGCAACAACAAAAAAAACGTTCACAAAAAAGTTATGTCCATCCTTAATTCCCCAAACGCCGCTGCCGAGATTCAAACCCACGACTTCATGGATCTTTAGGGAATGGAGATTCAAGCCTTCTATCCACTCAGGTAAAGCGTTCGCCAAAATTAAGACGTGGGTGGACACAAAAGCATACACACACACACACACACACACACACACACACAAACACACACACATCCCAGCAAAAAGGAAAACCTATGAAGAGAAACAGTTTTTTTAAAAAACACCACACACACAAAATAACAAAAAAAACCAAAAAAACAAGCACCCCCCATCCCCTCAAAAAAAAACACACCACCAACAACATCAACAACAACACCGACACCACCACCACCACCACCAACAACAACAACAACAAACCCCGACCTTGCAGATTGGCAGATAAAGAGCAGTTGGGATGCAGAGCTTTCTATTGCTAGCAGGTGTGGTCAGAATTCTCGCTAAGAGGGATTTAGGGCTAGGGGGATTTCTCTCTTTCTCAACAGGCCGTCGTCACATCGTGGTAGTAGTGGGGGGATGAAAGTGCTCCAGGGTTTCTAAGCATAATAAGTGTATGCATGCGCTATTTACGTGTAATGTTCATGAATGCTTTCACTCACGCGCGCACAGACAGAGAAACGCATCTACACATTGGAAACGGACAGACAGACACTAACACACACACATTCGTCTAATATCACTAAGAGTAAACAGACAATGCAATGCAACTGAAGACAACAACAACAACGAACATACACACGCGCGCATGCACACACACACATATGCACATACACGTTCGTGTGCATGCACATAATATTATGCAGGCAGGCGCGCGCTCGCGCACACACACATATATAATTAGCGTTCTTTGATAGATAGATAGATAGATAGATAGATAGATAGATAGATAGATAGATAGATAGATGTAGATTAGATAGGTAGAAAGATAGATAGATAGATAGATTAGATTACATTAGATAGATAGATAGATCGATAGATCAATAGATAGATAGATAGATAGATAGATAGATAGCTTTAGATAAGTTAGGTAGATAGGTAGAAAGATAGATAGATTACATTACATTACATTAGATAGATAGATAGACAGACAGACAGACAGACAGATAGATAGATAGATAGATAGATAGATAGATAGATAGATAGATAGATAGATAGATAGATAGATAGATAGATAGGCTGATTTGGTTGATCTTTTGATTCATTCGCTCATCGATCGTTAAATCGATTTTTTAAAAAAGATTAATTCATACATACCCGAAACGACAGACAAATATAGGAAAAGAAACCTTAGGACGAAATGTTGTTTTGCTTTCATTCAATCCCTCCTTTCTTTCTTTCCACATTATGTCTATTGCCTCGTTTTTTTTGTGGGCGGTTTTGTTTGGGGTTTTTAGTTTTCTTGCTTGGAATGTTTTTGTATTCTAATATTAAAGTTGCTTGCTTGCTATATTTGCGTGATTTTTTCGTGTCTTGGGTTTTTTCTTTTAAACATACATCCCCCGCACTCAGTCTACGAGCTTATCTGCAGTAGATGATGCGTGTCATGGGTTTGAGTGCTGTTTGCAGTAATGCTGATATAATTAAGCTGTTCTTTTTTTTGTCTTCCTTTCTCAAGACGGGTTGTGTGTGTTGCGTGTGTGTGTGTGTGTTGTGTGTTTGTTGTTGTGTGTGTGTGTGTTTGTGTGTGCTGTTGGTGTGTGTGTGTGCGTGTGTGTGTGTGTTGTGTGTTGTGTTGTGTGTGTGTGTGTTTGTGTGTGTGTGTGTGTGTGTGTGTGTGGTTGTGTGTGTTGTGTGTGTGTTGTGGTGTTTGTGTTTGGTGTGTGTTGTTTGTGTTGTTGTGTTGGTGTGTGTTGTGTGTGTTGTGTTTTGTGTTGTGGTGTGTTGGTTTGTGTGTGTGTTCTGTGTGTGTTTGTTGTGTGTGTTGTGTTGTGTTGTGTTGGTTGTGTATGTGAGTGTGTGTGTGTTTGTGTGTGTGTGTGTTGTGGGCGTGCGTGTGTGTGTTGTGTGTGTGTGTGTGTGTGTGCGTGTGTGTGTAGTGTGTTGTGTGTGTGTATGTGTGTGTGTGTGTGTGTGTGTGTGTGTGTTTGTGTGTGTGCGAAGGCAATAATCAGATTTGCTTTCTATTTGTGTCTGCTATTCCTGTATTAGTTTGTTTGTTGGTTTGGTTTGTTTTCGTTGGTGTGTTGGGGTGGTGGTGGTGGTGGTGGTGGTGGTGGTGGTGTGTGGTGGTGTGTGTGTGTGTGTGGTGTGTGTGTTTTGGATGGAGGGGGATTTTGGGTTTTGTTTGTTTCTGTTTAGATGTTTTGGGTTTGTTTGCGTTGGATTTTTTTTAGGGGTGGTGGTTGTTCATTTGTTGTTGTTGTTGTTGTTGTCTGTTTTGCTTTTCTTTGGTTGGGGGGAGAGGGCATCTCTTGAATTAGGAAGAAGACTACGCACACATGTGAAAAGTGTGTATGTAAAAGAGAAATAGGATAAGTGTACAGGCGGAGGGGGTGTCCATGAGTGTGAAGTGTGTGTGTGTGTGTGTGTGTGTGTTTGTGTGAATGTGTGTGTTGTGTATATTGTGTGTATGTGTATGTGTGTGGGCGCGTGCATGTGTGCGTATGCGTATTTGTGTGTGTGTGTGTGTGCGTGCGCGTAAGTGAATGTGTGTATGTGTGTTTTGTGTGTGTGAGGGGGTGGGTGGGTGCTTGCCTGCATGTGTGCTCATGTGTGTGTGCATGACACTGGTGGGAGTGTTATTTCGCATATATATTGACAGCCAAACAGTCCTGTCTGTAAGGATATTTGGACAAAAGTTTGTTTTCAGAATAAAACTGCAGTAAAATGGGCTGTGGGAAAAGCAAGAACTCTGCTTTGTTTTTATTCGGCGCCTTTCCCTAAAACACACACACACACACAAACACACACACACATACACACACACACACACGCGCTCGCGCGCGCGCACACACACAAACACACACACACACACACACACAAACACACACACACGCTCGCGCGCAAACGCCCACACATACACACATACACACACACTCTCTCTTTCTATATCTCTCTTTCATACACACACACACACACACACATATTCTCTCCTCTCTCCTCTCCCTCTCTTTCTCTCTCTCTCTCTCTCTCTCTCTTCTCTCTCTCTCTCTCTCTCGCTCTCTCTCTCTCTCCTCTCTTCTCTCTCTCTCTTTCACACACACACAACACACACACACACACACACACAAACACACACTCACACCTATTCACACACACACACAAACACACTGTGATCCCACATATTATACTCAATCAATCTCAAATAAAACCCAGACGTTCAAGTCTCCCTCTCAACAACAACATGAATAATCATTTCTTTAGCTGGTGTGGGAGGAGATTTGATCAGCGGAATCACTGTTAGCTATTTGGATCAGTGTGTTGTGCCATCAGGACTTTTGGAACAATCTTCTGATATTTGTCTTGCTTTGTGTCTGCTTTTTGTTTGGATTTTGTTTGGTTTTGTTTGGCTGTTTTGTGGAAAGGCAGTTTGTAAGATATTGTAGACACATGCTCAAACAAGTACGCACGCATGCACGCACGCGTATAGGCACAGAGAGAGAGAGAGAGAGAGAGAGGGGGGGGGAGGAGAGAGAGAGAGAGAGAGAGAGAGAGAGAGAGAGAGAGAGAGAGAGAGAGAGAGAGAGAGAGAGAGAGAGAGAGAGAGAGAGAGAGAGAGAGAGAGAGAGAGAGAGAGAGAGAGAGAATGTTTTCCTTAAATAAATGTACCATCTGGAAATAAAAGTTTTGACTTTGACTTTCATATACTCACACGCACGCACACACGCACGCACACTCACACACACGCGCACACGAACGCAAGACGCATGCACATACGCACGCACGCATATACCCTTTTTTTTTCTTTATCAAATCAATATTACGATATATCATTGACGATGATGATTACTACGACAACGTCGACGATGATGATAAGTATAAGAGAGAGAGAGAGAGAGAGAGAGAGAGAGAGAGTATGTGTGTGTGCGTGTGCGTGCGCGCGTGCGTGCGTGCATGCGTGCGTGCGTGTGTACATGTGTATGCGCGTGCGTGTGTACGTACGCGCGCGTGTGTTTGTGTATGTGTGTTCGTGTGTACGCGTGTGTCTGTCTGTGTTTGAGTGCGTATACGTATGTGTATCTGCATGTGTATGAGTGCATATAATATGTGTGCGTCTTTGCGTGCGCGCTCGCGCGCAGGTGTGTGTGTGAAAAAAATCGAAATTTTAGGATTCTTTTCATTATCAAAACCAGTTATTCGAAAAACTGGATATGAACTTGATCTTTCTGCACGCCTTGTTCCAGCAATAGTCTGATACCAGCCACAGACTGGGAGGGACATATTTCTCTCTCTTTTTTTCTTAATGGATGATTTACATACAATCAATCTCACTATCTCCCGTGCTCAAATCATTTAGCTTCAAAGGCAGCTTGGTCCTGAGGGAAAGGGTTCAAATCTTGGCCTGAGGGCGGGATAGCATAGTGGTTAGAGTGTTGCGCTCCTGACTGTTGTGCCTGAGATCAAACCCGGGTTGGAGCCCCCACTGAAGCGCCCATTGAAAGGGGATGTTCTTTTTTTCCCCTTAAGAGTTAACATCAGTACTGGCTCCACTGCCCTGAAAATGAAACTGTAAACCGATGTTCCGTGTGCAAACACCTTGCTCGCATGTAAAAGGAAGGTGGCAGGATGGTTAAGACGTTTGCCTGCCAACAAGTAAACCGTGAGGTTCTGGGTTCGATTCCCAGCCTCACCCTTTCTTCCCAGTTTGACCAAAAAAATCGAACTGAATGTCAATGTCCTTCGGATGAGACTATAAACCGAGGCCCCGTGTGCGAACGCATGCAGAACATCTTGCGCACACGTTAAATCCTGTTCCGCTGTTCGAAAGAGTAGGCCGTTGTGTGCCGGTGGGAACAGATGACAAAAATTTACAAAATCGCATACACACGGGGACTGGATGTAAAAAAAAGCGCATGAGTGCTTTTTTCATTATCCTTGATATAAAAAAAATGTCATCTGAGCGCTTTAATTTGTTGATTTACAAGATTCAGTGCTATATAAAATTCCATACATTATTATTACTTATTATTATCATTATTATGTAAAACCCTGTTTTGCCCTTGGGAAGAGTAGGGCACTTGTGCCGGTAAGGACGACTAACAAAATGTCGACACCCCCCCCCCCCCCCACCCCTAAAAAAACGAAAACAACAACCAACCCCTAATGAAAAGACGAATGCACACTGATGTCAGGCTTAGACATCCCCAAAAGTCGGAATGCGGCTACCTTTATGGTGGTGGAGAAGGTGGGGGGGGGGGGGGGGGGGAGGGGAGGGGGGGGGGAAGGTGGGTAGGGGGGAGGGGGAGAACACAGTCATTTTTGTCTTGGGTTTATTTGCTTTCTATCTTTTTTGTTTTTTTTGCTTTCTTTCTTTCTTTTTTCTTTTTCCTTTTGTTTGTTTTCGGGGGACGGGATAGCTCAGTGGTCGGAGCACTCGCTTTCCCCCAGCCAAGTTAAGCAGCGTCGAGCGTGGTTACCAGTTGGATGGGTGACCGTTTGCGCGCCTTGGCTTCAGTACAGTTCCCCCAGTTCACCCAGCTGTAAATGGGTACCTGCCCTCTTTAGGGTCAGGGAAGGTAAAGCAGCGAGGGAGAGGAGATGGGCGCCGCCCTCAATATGCTGGCCCTAGAGAAGTGAGGTCTCTGATGCCTCGCTCCCCTACGACCTTATAGGTTATGGGACTCCTTTACCTTCCTTTACCTTGTTTTCTTTTATTTTCATCTCGTTCGTCCCTTTTTTCTTTTTTTGTGTTATTTTACCTGTTGCTGCTTTATTTGTTCTGTTCTTTTCTGCCTTCATTTCTTTCTTTCTCTTTTCTTTCTTTCTTTCTTTCTTTCTTTCTCTTTCTTTCTTTCCGTCCTTGTTTTCGTCGTGTTATTCTGGTTTTCATTGTAGAGTCTTTATTCATATTTTGCTTTATTTTTTTCATATTTATTCATAGTTGAGGATTGTTGAATGTCTCATGGCTTTAATTGTTCCTATGTGTGCGTATGTTGCATTATATATGTAAAATGTTTGCATTAAAACAGATTTTTAAAATGTTTTTTTTTTTTTTTTGGGGGGGGGGCTTTCTTTCTCTTTCTCATTTATTTTTCTATCTTCTTTCTTTCTTTCTTTCTTTCTTTTTGTTTGTTTGTTTCTTTCTTTCTTTCTCTTCTATTCTTTTCTTTTTCTTTTTCTGTACCCACTGGTTTTCTTTAACAAAAGTATTTTTGGTTCTTTAAAATGCATTCTAACAATAGGTCAGACACTTTGAAAGCCCCTAATAGTGTGACACTGGTTTCTTCAAAAGTGGAGGATGATGATGACGAAGAAGAAGAAGAAGAAGCACTGGCGTGCAGTCTCCGTCCTTTGATCCCCCAAATAATACAGACCTTCAGTAGCCTCCCAAAGAGATACAGACAGGCAGAGACACATGGACCGATCTGTTTGTCTGTTTGTCCGTCTGTCTGTCTGTCTGTCTGTCTGACTCCCTCTCTCTCTCTCTCTCTCTCTCTCCTCTCTCTCTCTCTCTCTCTCTCTCTCTCTCTCTCTCTCTCTCTCTCTCTCTCTGTCTGTCCGTCTCTGTCTGTTTGTCTCTTTAACTCCCTCTCTCTGTGTCTGTGTATCTGTCTCTCTCTCTCTATCTATATTTCTATCTATATCTCTCTTTGATCTTTTTGTTCTTTTGATTTAACGTCTTTTCACTCTTAGTGATATTATTATTACTCTCTCTCTCTCTCTCATCTCTCTCTCTCTCTCTCTCCCCTCTCTCTCTCTCTCTCTCTCTCTCTCTCTCTCTCTCTCTCTCTCTCTCTCTATCTATCTATCTATCTATCTATCTATCTATCTATCTATATATATATATATATATGTATATATATATATATATATCGCTAAATCTAAACCCTATTAATTGTAACTGGCTGCATGTGAATGAGTAGGATGAATGAAAGCGCTTTGATTTGTTTTGTTGCAAGATATAGCGCTGTATAAATTCCATGTATTATTATTATTATTATTATTATTATCGAGATACAGAGAGAGATAGATAGATAGATAGAGAGAGAGAGAGACATGCATGCATGCATGCATACATACATACATACATACATACATACATACATACATACATACATACATACATACATACATACATACATACATACATACATACATACATACATACGTACGTACGTACGTACATATACACAAACGTATATTCGTACGAACGTACATTTTTTCATGCATACATGCACACACATATATACATACATACATACATACATACATACATACATACATACATACATACATACATACATACATACATACATACATACATACATACATACATGCATGCATACATACATACATACCTACATACATACATACATACATACACACACATAGTAGAGACAGACAGACAGACAGACAGACACAGACAGACAGAGACACAGACAGACAGACAGACACAGACAGACAGACAAAACCACAGTTAGAACCGGGTCATAGGTAAGGAAAAAATGGCAAGAAAAATGACAGACTCAAACGTGCAGTGAAAGACAGACAGAGAGGAAGTTTTTCTTTCTTTTCGTTTTTTTTTTCTCAATGCTGCCTGGATAACGTCCTATTTTAAGCACGCTATACTTTGAAGTAGGTTCAGAAGAGATTAACATTCATTGTTATTTTAACCAAAAATACCCCCTGCCCCCATTTCTCATTCTAACCCCCCCCCCCCCCCCATCGCCTCTCCTCTCCCCACCCCCACCGCCCCCTACCCCCCCATCTTCCGAATCCTTCATCTCGGGTTTGTGTGATAAGCTAGAGAGGGAGTTAAACTGGCGATTATTTTTGTTTCCCAGCTAAATTCCTTGGCATCTCCTACAAAGACCACATAAGCAACGAAAGCGTGCATAACAGAATCCAGCAAACCATTGGACCCTATGAGAACCTTCTAACGATCGTGAAAAAGCGTAAACTTAAATGGTATGGGCATGTCACAAGATCCAAAGGACTTGCAAAGACAGTTTTACAAGGCACTGTCCAAGGAGGAAGAAGAAGAGGAAGACCAAGGAAGAGCTGGGAGGATAACAACAGCGAATGGACAGGCCTAGAACTCAACAAAACCCTGAGAAAGGCAGAACAGAGAGAGGAATGGAGGAGGGAACTGGTTGTTGAGTCTTTGAGGGTGCCCCCACGGTCGTCAGACTACGGGACAGATAGAGAGAGAGAGGAGAGAGAGAGAGAGAGAGAGAGAGAGAGAGAGAGAGAGAGAGAGAGAGAGAGAGAGAGAGAGAGAGAGAGAGAGCGCTAAATTCCGAGATTCATCAATCGTGAGATTTTGTCTATGGAACCATTCTCACCCACCATTAAGGTTGCTGCATTCCGACTTCAGGGATGATGTCTAAACACGACACCATTGTGAATGTGTTTGGGTATGTTGTTGTGGGTTTGGTTGTGTGTGGTTTTTTTGTTGTTGTTTTTTTTGGGGGGGCGGTTATATCTGTCATCCCTTCCTACTGGAGCGAACTGGCCTACTCTTCGGAAAAGCAGCATGGGTTTGTTTTTTAACGTGTGCGCAAGAGGTCCTGCAGTGCCTGTCAGTTTCAAGTCTCATCCACAGCATATTCGGGTGGAGTGAAATCGGTTCTGATATTTCTTCCAGGAGAAAAAAGAAATCACCTGGAGTGGGCGTCTCTCTCGGTGGTGGCTTGAACCCCAGGCCGTCAGATCACGAGCTCAACGTTCTAACCACTAGGCTATCTCCCCCTCCCTCTCTCTGCTTAATGAAATATAGTCCCCCTCTCCTCTCACCCTTCCTTCCCCCTCCCCCTCTTTCTTTCGTATATTATGTATAACAAGCTAGAGAGGGGGTTAAACAGGCCGTATTGAAAAAAGTAAAAAATTATATCAAAAGAGATTGGAACCCAGGTACAGCAAGTACTTTGAGACTGCCTGGTAGACACACACGATTCAAGATTTGGACCCGAAACATTTCCCCCATCCATTAGATCATGAATGGTGGTCCGGGCGCTAGTCTTTCGGATGAGACGATAAACCGAGGTCCCGTGTGTTACACATAATTATTTAGCGCACGTGAAAGACCCCACGGCAACAAGAGAGTTGTCCCTGGCAAAATTCTGTAGAAAAAAGCCACTATGATAGGGAAACAAATATAGTTGCAAGAAAGGAAAAAGAAAAAAAAATGGGTGGCGCTACTCTTGTGGAGACGCGCTCTCCCCGGGGAGAGCAACCCGAATTTCACAGCAGAGAAATCTGCCGTGACTTAAAGTGGTATAAATAAATAAAATAAATGAATAAATAAAATAGAAAAATAAATAAACAAAATAAATTAAAATCGCCATTGTCTCTCTTGGGGAATGGGGGGATTTCAGTCACCAAAATCAACTGTAACATAATTATACAATTTGCATCAACAAAGTACGTTAACAACACTGAACTTGACAGAAATAGAAATATAGTCAACCTGTTCATCAATGTCACGCAACTTTACTCTAAATTACATAATTTGATCAGTTTTAATTAGGTCTTTTTGTCAGGAGAGAAGAAATTGCAAAATGTGAACAGGGATCTTGGATACAGATATTCATGTGGCAGGAGATTCTTCAGAAAACTTTGGATATTCCATTATTATAAAGCGAAACACGTCGCCTATCGTTTTCATGTTACATTGTTTACAAAGTCGATTTTCGCGTTGAACGCCGTCCACTTGTCCTGTTTCAATCGGTAATGAATAATTAATACACCTGGATCTAAATAATAAAATCATATTGTTTACGACAACTCACTAATGTACTTTTCCTTCTGAAAACATGGTTGTAACCACGATAAACTATGCAATTATTACGGCCCAGCGTGTAGAGTATCCAGACACGCAGGGTCCGATAAACAGGTTGTACTTGCCCTTCATGGGATAATTACAGCGTCCTTGACTTGACTGGACTGGACTTGACTGGCTTGATTTGACTTGACTTGCCTAGACTAGACAAGACTTGACTTGACTAAACAAGACTAGACTGGACTGGACTTGAAAGATGACTTGACTTGACCTGTCTCGACTAGGTTCGACTTGACTTGACTGGCATGACTTGACATGACTCGACTTTACTTCACTAAATTGACTCGACTTGACTTGAATTCATTAACTTGACTGGTCTTGACTTCACTACATTGAATCGACTCGACTTGACTTGACTTGATACGACTCGACTTGACTTCACTGACTTGACTCGACTTGATTTCACTTCACTTCACTGACTTGACTCCACTTGAGTCGACTTGACTTCACTTCACTGACTTCACTGACTTTGAGTTGACTTGACTTGACTCGACCTGACATAGTGGCAGAGGATGATGTTGCTGATGATGGAAGACTGAAGGTATCAGCCCGAAGCTGACCACAAAGAAGCCTCTGTCCTCATTCTCTCCTTCCTCCCTCCCTTCCTCCTTCCCTTCCTTCCTCCCTCCCTCCCTGCCCTACGTATGCCCGCTAATGTGATTAGGGCCCAAGACAATCCAGCCATCATGTTTAGAGCCCTGCCGCGCCGACCACAGAGGCCATATCAGGGATGTCACCCCCTGTTAAGATTGAAATCTGGGATTACAACTGTGCAACTCTATCTATATATGTATCTGTCTATGTATGTATGTATCTGTCTGTCCGTCTATGTATCTATCTGTATATGTATGTACACACACACACACACACACACACACACACACACACACAACACACACACATATATATATATATATATATATATATATATATATATATAATATATATATATATATATATATATATATATATATATATGTATATATATATGTATATATATATATACAGAAACTAACGAATAACTGAATGAATAAACGAACGAACGATGAAAGAAAGCACAAACGAACGAACGAAGAAACAAACAAATAAACAAATATATGAATTAGTGAACGAACAAATGAATGAAAAAATACAAGAACAAACAAACGAAAAATGAACGAACGAACGAACGAACGAATGAATGAATGAATGAATGAACGAATAAACGAATGAACGAATCAATCAATGAATGGAACCAGTCTGGTCTTTAGATTATTCTTGGTTGCTTCCATTCTTAGAGACGCATTTTCTGCCTTGTTTGCCTTACAAACACAGCAACATCGCTACCAGTGTGTAAATTCTAAAGCATCTTTCTTCCCATTCTCTCTTTGACAACTTGCTTCCATCGATTTTCCTAACAAGATGCTTCTGAACTGACACAGGTAGAGCTGATGCTGATGCTATCTATGTGTGTGCGTGCGCGTGCGTGCGTGCGTGCGTGCGTGCGCGCGTGTGTCTGTGTGTGTGTGTGTGTGGGGGGGGGGGTGATATCTTTAGTTTAACGTCTACTCACATTAAGTGATCTTAGAGTGCGTGCGTGTGTGACTGTGTGTGTTTTTGTGAGTGTGTGAGTGCGTGCTTGTGTGTGTGGGTGTGTGTGTGTGCGTGTGTTGTGGTGTGTGTGTGTGTGTGTGTGTGTGTGTGTGTGTGTGTGTGTGCGTGCGTGTGTGTGTGTGTGTGTGTGTGTGTGTGTGTGTGTATTGTGTGCCTGTGTGCGTGTATGTGTGTGTGATATCTTCAGTTTAACGTCTATTCACATTTAGTGATTTTATAGTGTGTGTGTGTGTGTGCGTGCGTGTGTGTGTGTGTGGTGTGTGTGTGTGTGGGTGTGTGCGTGCGTGTGTGTTTGTGTGTGTGTGCGTGCGTGGGGGGGGGGGTATGTGTGTGTGTGTGCATGTGTGCACGCTGAATAGCACAGAGGCTGGCTCCTCGAGGTGCTGAAGCCTCCAAGAATGATTCCAGACACCAGACTGGTCCCTGGAATGTTTCTGTTTGTTCATTCGTTTATTCACTCATTACTTTTTTCCTTCCTTCGTTCATTTATTATTGTTTCCGTTTGTTCGTTCTTTTGTTTGTATTTGCACACCTTCGTTTATTCATGCGTTTGCTATTCCTTTCTTTCATTTCTTGTCATTCTTCCTCCCATCCTTTCTTCATTCATTTATTCATGCATGCATTCTTGTGTTTTTTACTCGTTTACTTGTTCGTTTGTTCACTCGTTCGTCCATTCATCCACAGACCTAACCCTAGTAGTATAATCATATGTAGAAGTAGTAGCAGTAACATCAACAACAACAACAACAACAGCATCAGCAGCTGCAGAAGCAAAAACAGTTGGTAGTATTAGATGCAGTAGCAGCAGCTGCAACAGAAGTACCTGCAGCAGTAATAGCAGCAATCGTAGAAGCGAGCAGCATACAGAAGCATCCACATCATCATCATCATCATCATCGGCGTCGTCGTCGTCGTCATTATCATCATCATCATCATCATCATCATCATCATCATCATCATCATCAACAATAACAACAAAGATAGCGCTTGTGCCTTCACAATGAGTAAATCTAAACACTAACAATGCCTAATGATTTTGTCTCAGTGAGATATTTCCAGGGTTTTTTGCTGTTGTTTTTGGGGATATATCACCCAGCAAAAGTCTAAAAATGCTATTTTATTTAATCTAAATTCTTTTATTCCGAGAATAATGGAATAAGCACACGTGTGCTTTAAAAGACAAACATCGCAAATGTGTAGCAATTTGTTTGGGTTTTAGTTGGAAATGTGATGTTCTTGTTATCGTTTGTTTTGCATCAATATTTGTAACGCCATCATTACAAACTAATCCGTTTTCGATTCTACTACAACACCTACACACCCTCTAAACCACCCACATATCTTTGTCAAAGAATTCACACACTGACCATTTATCAACCTGAAATAGACCAGAGAAGAAAAGGAAGAATGTTGGACACACACTATCAACAAAATTACCCCTAACAAAGAAACCCGTCCTTATGTGAAACCAGGAATGGTAAGGGGAAAGAAAGGAAAGGGGTGACGGAGGTGTAGCTATGAGGAGGGGGGGGGGGTGTCGGGGTCAAAGGGGAGCTGTGGGGGGAGGGGGTGATTGGGGGTAGTGGGGGAAGGGCGGTGGGCTGGGTGGGAAGGGGAAACCATCTTGCGGTTGCTTGGTTGTGGGTGGGAGAGACGGGAATGGGGGTGCTGGGTTAAGAGCCTTTCCTGTCTCCCCCCCCCCCCCCACCACATCCATTCCATCTCTCTCTCTCTCTTTCCTTTCATCCCTCCCCTCTCCTCCTCCCCTCTCCAGCCCTGCCCCCCCCCCACCCCACCCCACCCCCACTCTCCTCCATTCCACACCCCATGCCTAGTCTTTGATGTTCAGACTCTGACATTTCCATAGCAGAGGTGGATGGACTGCATTAATGGCCGTGTTTTCTCTCAGCTCTGTGTGTGTGTGTGTGTCTGTCTGTTTGTTTGTCCATCTGTCTCTGTCTGTTTCTGTGTTTGCTTCTCACTGTGTTGTGTCCCCTCCCCCATGTTTCTCTCTGTGTGTCTCTCTCTGTCGCTGTGTCTCTCTGTCGCTGTGTCTCTCTGTTGCTGTGTTTCTCTGTTGCTGTGTTTCTCTGTTGATGTGTTTCTCTGTTGCTGTGTTTCTCTGTGTTTGTGTTTCTCTTTGCGGCGTGCGCGCGCGCGCGCGCGCGCGCGCGCGTGTGTGTGTGTGTGTGTGTCCTGTCCTCGTATCTTGATATCTGTCTCTGTGTTTCTGTGTCTCTGTTTCTCTCAGTATTTCTGACTGTCTGTCTGTCTGTCTGTCTGCCTGTCTGTCTCCATCCCTGCCTCCCCCCCCCCCCCCTCTCTCTCTCTCTCCTCTCTCTCTCTCTCTCTCTCTCTCTCTCTCTCTCTCCTCTCTCTCTCTCTCTCTCTCTCTCCTCTCGTCTCTGTATCTATGTATTTTTGTCTGTCTACGTTTGTCCGTCCATCCGTCCGCCCGTCTGTCTGTCTGTCTCAATCTGTCTCTTTCTATCTGTCTCTCTCTCTGCCTGTCTCTCTGTCTGTCTCTCTCTGCCCCCCCCCCCCCCCCCCCCCCCCTCCCTCTCTCCTCTCTTTCTCTCTCTCTTTCACTAATCACACGCACTATTCCTTCCCTCCATTCCCCCGCTAGGCTCCGTTTCTTTTCTGCAGTCTAACCCACTAGGCCATCTATGTACAGCCCCCACCCCCCTTCGCCCCCCTCACCCCCCCCCCCCCCCTTCCCCCTCCTGGTAGAGCATACGATGTCATGAAGAAAAAGAAAAGGTAAGCTTGGGCCTTACATTTAAAAGGATGGGGGTGAAGTACATGAGTTTCAGATTAAGAACAGAGAGAGAAAAGGATGGAATATAGACATGAAGTAGTTGACCAAGATAGAATTCAGCTTTCTATTCTTTTTTGTTTGTTTCTTAATGTCTTGGGGGAAAGACGATGACTTTCAGGACACTTCAGCGAAGAGGAAAAGGTCACAATTTTGAATGTTCCCCATCTTTCTCTTCTCTTTCCTTCCCATGCATTCAGCGATCGATTTGTTTGTTCAACGCGAAATTCAATTCACTTCCATTTATCTACTGGTCTGGCTAAGAGAAATGGCAAATTTTGAAATCATTTATGTATAGATAGATAGATAGATAGATAGATAGATAGAGAGAGAGAGAGAGAGAGAGAGAGAGAGAGAGAGAGAGAGAGAGAGAGATAGAGAGAGAGATTTCAATGCCAACTTTCTTTTAGCAGAATACTAAGTATAGTAGCATTCATCTACCCACGCTTTATGTTCAATCTGGTTGACCTGGTGACTTATTCAATGCCAGATTCATGTTCTGATTAAATTGTTGTTTTTTTAATTTCCAAATTAATTCTGACTTAACTTCTTTCAAGCGGAACCTGGCGGAGTCCATCTCTCTCCAGACTGCAGGTTGCATGCTGGGTACGGCCATAGCTGGCCTACTCTTCTGTATAAGTCGATAATGGATTTTAACGTGAACACAAGCTTTCTGCGTGTGCTTGC
>CM054138.1:71094385-71101885 GCA_028751875.1 Rapana venosa
TTATCTCTCTGAAGAAGATACGAAAGAGAAAACGTCTCTCTGAAAGGGAGAAAAGAGAGACAGAGACAGACAGAAAGAGAGAGACAAACAGACAGACAGAAAGAGAGCGAGACAGACAGAAAGAGAGCGAAACAGACAGGAGGAGACAGAGACAGACAGAAAGAGAGCGAGACAGACAGGAGGAGACAGTCAGACAGAAAGAGACTGAGACAGACAGAAAGAGACAGAGACAGACAGAAAGAGACAGAGACAGACAGAAAGGGACTGAGACAAACAGAAAGAGACATATAGACACAGAAAAAGAGACAGAAACAGATAGACACAGAGAGAAAGAGAAAGAGACAGACAGAAAAAGACAGATACGGATGTAAAAGGACAGAAACAGACATGAAGAGACAGATACAGATGTAAAGGTCAGAGACAGATAGACACAGAAAGAGACAGAGACAGATAGAAACAGAGACAGACATAAAGAGACAGAGACAGACAGAAACAGAGACAGACAGAAAGAGACAGAGACAGACAGAAAGAGACAGAAACAGACAGAAAGAGACAGAAACAGACAGAAAGAGACAGAGACATATATGAAAAGACAGAGAAGGACAGAAAGAGACAGATACAGACAGAAAGAGACAGACAGAAACGCATAGAGACAGAGACAAAAGCAGAGAGAGACAGACAGAAACAGAGAGAGACAGACAGAAACAGAGACAGTAAGAAAGAGATGGACACAGACAGAAAGAGAGACAGAAATAGATAGACGCAGAGAGAAAGAGACATAGACCGACAGAAACAGACAGAGACAGACAGAAAGAGACAGAGACAGATATAAAAAAGACAGTCAGAAAGAGACAAAGACAGCTATAAAAAAGACAGAGGCAGAGGCAGACAGAGACAAACAGAGACAGAGACAGGCAGAAAGAGACAGTGGGACAGACAGAAAGAAATAAAGAGAATGAGAGACATAGAGTGACATACAGACACAGACAGAGAAATGGAGTCTTTGTCGCTCTGATCAAGACAGGCATAGTGGTATTTATTATCTTGAAGGGACTCGGCAATCACATTGATAATTTTATTGGCAGCGACAAAAAGCTTTGCAAGAAGGACTCATGAGCAATTGCACGCGTTATGGATCCGTCAGCATCATCATGGTTATTGCTTGGGGAGCGACCTAGTTTTGTCTGAGGGTTCTGTGTGCCTTGCATCATTTGTGCTGGGGGGGGGGGGGGGAGCGGGGGGAGGGGGGGTGGTTCTGTGTGTAGGCATTTAACTCTGTCTGTGTCTCCTTCTTTCTCTCTGTCTATTCTTTGTGTGTGGATTTCAACTCTCTCTCTGTCTCTCTCTCTGTCTCTCTCTCTGTCTCTGTCTCTCTCTCTCTCTCTCTCTCTCTCTCTCTCTCTCGCTTCGCATTCGCATTCCTCTCTCTCTCTCTCTCTCTCTCTCTCTCTCTCTCTCTCTCTCTCTCTCTCTCTCTCTCTCTCTCTCTCGCTCGGAGGGGGGGGGGGTATTACTTTGTATAGGCATTTAACTACTCTGTCTGTCTCTGTCGGTCTTTCTGTCTGCCTGTCTGTCTGTTCTTTCTGTCTCTGCTCTCTGTCTCTCTCTGTCTCTCTCTGTCTCTCTCTCTGTCTCTCTCTCTGTCTCTCTCTTCTCTCTCTCTCCTCTCCTTCTCTCTCTCTCTCTCTCTCTCTCTCTCTCCTCTCTCTCTCTCTCTCTCCTCTCTCTCTCTCTCCTCTCTTCTCTCTCTCTCTCTCTCTCTCTCTCTCTCTGGAGTTAACATCAGTGGCGACTCCACTCTCCCCAAAAGTCCTTCGGATGAGACTATAAACCGAAGTCCCCTCTGCGAACGCACGCAGAACATCTTGCGCACACGTTAAATTTTGCTCTGCTTTTCCGAAGAGTAGGCCATTGTGTGCCGGTGGGAACAGATGACATAATTTACAAACCGCATACACACGGGTACTGGATGTAAAAAAGCACATAAGTGCTTATTTCATTATCCACGATATCAAAAAAATAAATAAATAAAAAAATAAATCTCTATTTCTCTCTCTTAATTTTTAACTTCTTTTCTTTCTTCCTTTCTTTCATCTTCCTTATTTTCATTCCACTCTTTCACTCTCTCTATCTATATGCTAGCCTGTCTTTCTGTTTGTCTGTCTGTATTGTGTACACACACACACAGACACTCACACACACACTCACACACACACCACACGCACACACACACACACACACGCGCGCGCGCGCGCGCATAGATGGCTTGATGAAAAAAATAAATGCATTGCTTATTCAGTGTACCCTCTGGAAATAAAAATGTGACGACCTGAGTTGACTTGACTTGACCTGACCAGACCTGACTTGACTTGACTTGACTTCACACACACACACACACGCACACACGCACGCGCGCACAACACACACACACACACACACACACACGCACGCACGCACGCACGCACGCACGCACGCACGTCTAATATCACAATTTGTGAAGAGATGTAAAATGAATCTAACACACACACACACACACACGTCTAATATCACAATTTGTGAAGAGACGTAAAATGAATCTAACACACACACACACACACACACACACACACACACAACACACACACACGCAAAGAGAGAGAGAGAGAGAGAGAGAGAGAGAGAGAGAGAGAGAGAGAGAGAGAGACTTCAGACTTCAAACTTATACTGTACATCGGCCTTAGGCCACAATACAAAGGAATGATGGGCGTACGGAGTGGGCATAATCATTATGACATAGGTGTTATAAACTCATTACTATCAATGTATATAAATATGAGAGAGAGACAATGACAATGACAATGACAAATTCTTTTATTTCGAGGATAATGAATAAGCACTCATGTGCTTTTTACATCTAGTCCCCGTGGAGAGAGAGAGAGAGAGACAGAGAGAGAAGAGAGAGACAGAGAGACAGAGAGACAGAGAGAGAGAGAGAGAGAGAGAGAGAGAGAGAGGGGGGGGGGAGCATCTTTGCCGCATTAATCAAGGTACGGATGGTGTAGTTATTTTCGGATGATTCGGCAATAGTGTTACTACTAGTAGCGCCGAAAGCGATGCAGGATTCATAAGCAATTACGCATGTTACGGATCCGTCGGCATCATTATCATCATTGTTCCGGGGTGAACGTGTTTGGCCTCGAGTGTCTTTGTTCACTACACCGGCGTGTGTTGTGTTTTGTTTTGTGTTTTGTTTGGTTTTGTTTGAAGGCGTAGGTGGGAAGTGTGTTTGCTGTTGTTGCTTCTATTGTAGGCATACACGTGTCTGAGGCACACACGCGCTGTGTGTGTGAGTGAGTGTGTGTGTGTGTGTGTATCTATCTATCTATCTTTATTTTATTTTATTTTATTTTATTTTATACCACTTTAAGTCACGAGATTTCTCTGCGTGAAATTCGGGCTGCTCTCCCCGGGGAGAGCGCGTCGCCACAAGAGCAGCGCGACCCTTTTTTTCTTTTTTTTTCTTTTGGTCTGCAACTGTATTTGTTTCCCTATCAGAGTGGCTTTTTTCTAAGAATTTTGCCAGGGACAACTCCCTTGTTGCCGTGGGTTCTTTTACGTGCGCTGAAAATTTTGTGTAACACACGGGACCTCGGTTTATCGTCTCATCCGAAAGACTAGCGCCTAGACCACCACTCATGGTCTAATGGATGGGGAAAAATTTCGGGCCCAAACGGGGTACGAACCACGCACACACCCGACCCGGACTTTTCGCATTCTAGACAGGCGCGTTACCTCTAGACCACCAATCCATCTATCTATCTATCTGTCTGTCTATCTATCTATCTATCTATCTATCTATCTATCTATCTATCTATCTATCTATCTATCTATCTATCTATCTATCTATCTGTCTGTCTGTCTGTCTGTCTGTCTATCTATCTATCGATCTATCTATCTATCTATCTAAGTATTATCTTGCCATCTTCTTCATACTGATAACTACATTCACATTTTCTTATTGATTGATATGACTACGCCAGTAATTCCCTTTTACATCTGTTTGGATTTGCTTGTCTGTGTTGGGATTTTATTATCAAATTTGCTTGACTTAGGGTTGGATGTAAAAGGAAGTCATCTCCTTAGATAAAGGGATTCATTAAAAACGGTTTATTCGTGTATTCCCTTTGTTTCTTTCTGTCTGTCTATCTGTCTGTCTCTCTCTCTCTCTCTCTCTCTCTCTCTCTCTCCTCTCTCTCTCTCTCTCTCTCTCTCTCTCTCTCTCTCTCTCTCTCTCTCCTCTCTCTCTCTTCTCTCTCTCTCTCTCTCTCTCTCTCTCTCTCTCTGTCTCTCTCTGTGCCTGTCCCTTGTAAGAAATATTTTTATAGATTATTTTGTAGCTCACATGAGATGAAGTTGTATTTGATTTCAGATATGGACAGGCATTTGAAAATAGTAACCACAAGGTTTAGGTTGGGTATTTCAAGTTTAGCCACTCATCACTTTCGATATAGAGATTGTAATGACATTGATTTGATATGTCCTCTCTGTAAAAGTGGTAAAGACGATGAGTTACATTTAGTTCTGTGCTGTCCATTTCTTAAGGAGCTCAGAGATAAGTTTATTTCACCTAAATATTTTTGACAGCCTTGCACGTTCAAATTAACTTTGCTGATGTCCTCTGCAAGACATAACGATATTTGGAACTTGTCTCACTTCCTTCACAAAGCCTTCAAGCTGAGAGAAATTGCAACATCAAAGTTCATTATTATGATTATCATATTGTTGATTGTATGTTCGTTTTTAATGTTTCTGATGATTTGGTTTTTTGTTCACTTTCCCCTTCATTGTGGGCTATGGCCTAATGAATAAACATCCGAATCCGAATCCGAATCCGAATCCCTTGTAAGAAATATTGAACAGAAATGTTATTTGTGGGCAGTAACAAAAATGAGATCTACACATGCATTTGATTTCTATTCCCAGACACACCGAAAACAGCATGTCTCCAAGTGTAATAATTTTGCCTAAGGGGTGTGCATGGCTGTGTGTGTGTGTGTGTGCACATGCGTGTGCATGTGTGTGTGTGTGTGGATATAATTTATGATGTGTGTGTATGAAAGAGAGACAGACAGATAGACAGACAGACAGACAAATAAAGACATGCATAAAGAGAGAGACAGCGAATAGACAGATGAACACACAAAGGTTGACAGAGACACAGAGAGAAAGGGCATCATATAGTTTTGTTACCACATTAATCCAGGCAGGAATGGCAGAGTTATTGGGGGTGGGGTGGGGGGATGATTGTTCAATGACATTACTAGAGGCGCCTGAAGGCTTGGCTGGACTCATAAGCAATTACCTGTGTTATGGATTCCTCCCCCTCAGCAGCTTATAATTGTTTCTGAATGAGTTTCTTTCGCTTTAGGCTTCTTTTTCCCCACTTACTTCATGCACTGGAGTGCCCTGGTTGTGTTGTTATTGGTTTTTTTATATTTGAAATATATATGTGTGTCCATTTAAGTTTTCATTCCTCAGCTAAGGCTCCCAGGCTCCCCAATGGTGAGATGTTTGCCTGTGTGACTGATGTTGCACACATTGAAGGTAGCAGCATTCTAACTGCAAGAGTCATTGTCTAAACACATCACTGGTGTGCATGCATTTCTTTATAATTTTGTCATCCATTCCTACCAGCATGAAATGAGCTTCTCTTCTAAAAACAAAAAAGGTGGAACAGGTTTTGACGTGTACACAGGATGATGTGCATGTGTTTCATCACAGAGGTTGGTTTATAGTCTCATCTAAAAATAATAATGAATAGTAATGAATGGAATTTATATAGCGCTAAATCTTGCAAAACAAATCAAAGCGCTTGCATACAACACACCCATACAACCAATACCAATGAACAGAGTTGACAAATTCGAATGTACAAACACACACACATACACACACTCACACACACACACACTCACACACACTTTCTATATAATATGTTCAGACACAACTGTAGGTTCTCTCTCTCTCTCTCTCTCTCTCTCTCTCTCTCTCTCTTCTCTCTCTCTCTCTCTGCGTGCTTCAGACTTTACAATAAGGAAAAATCTTTTTTGTTCATACAGATACACTGACACAAGATCATTATTTCATATAAGGCCCTTTCTTAATGTATAAAAAGAAAACCCTTGTCATTTTTCTACAAATCACTTCTCACACAAAAAAGGCAGTAACTATTCAAGATGTCAAAATTCAGAAAATAGTGCCATCTGAAGGATTCATGTGGAAGTGTAGGTGGTAATGGTGTAATATCCAGGGATGTGTGTGTATGTGTGTAGGAGTGTGTGTGTGTGTGTGTGTGTGTGTGTGTGTGTGTGTGTGTGTGTGTGTGTGTGTGTGTGTGTGTGTGTGTGTGAACAGACACAAACAGACAGAAAGACAAAGAAAGAGGAAAAGAGAGTGAGAAAAACAAATAGAGACAGATGCATAAAGAGAGAGTGAAGAGACAGAATATCTGATGAACACACAAAGGTTGACAGAGACACAGAGAGAAAGGGCATCATATAGTTTTGTTACCACATTAATCAAGGCAGGAATGGCAGAGTTATTGGGAGGGTGGGGGATGATTGGTCAATGACATTACTAGAGGCGCCTGAAGGCTTGGCTGGACTCATAAGCAATTACCTGTGTTATGGATTCGTCCCCCTCAGCAGCTTATCATTGTTTCTGAATGAGTTCCTTTCGCTTTAGGCTTCTTTTTGTTTTTAGTTGTTTCATGCACTGGAGTGCCCTGGTTGTGTTGTTGCTGCTGTTGGCGTTATTGTGGGCTTGTTATTGTGGTATATCTGTGTTTTCTTTTCTTGTTTTTCGTTTCTCAGCTAGGGCTTTGAGGTTCACCAATGGTGAGAGTTCTTTGCGTATGCAACAACCGTTTTCGCCCACCATTAATAGGGTGGCGCTATTCTGACTTGGGGGTTGATGTCTAACCACAACACCAGCGTGCATGCATTTGCTAAAATCTTTGTCATCTGTTCATACCAGCAGGAAATAGGCTACTCTTTCAAACAGTGGAACAGGTTTTAACATATAATCATGCAAGATGCTCTGTGTGCCTTTTGCACATTAGACATTCTTTTATAGTGTCATTGAAGGACATCTGGGGAGTGGAATTGGGATTGATGTTAACTCCAGGGGATGCATGTGTGTGTGTATTTTGTGTGCGTTTGAGAAATAGAGAGAGAGAGAGAAAGTGAGAGATAGAAAAAGAGAGAAAGAGATAGGGAAGGAGGGAGACAGAGACAAAGAGAGACAAAGACAGACAGACAGAGACAGAGAAACAGAGGGCAAGATATACAAATAGAGACAGATGCATAAAGAGAAAGACAGTGAGGAGACAGAAGAACACACAAAGACACACAAAGACACACACAAAATGCACACAGAGAAAGGGCATGATATATATTTTGTTACCACATTAATCAAGGAAGGAATGGCAGAGTTATTCAGGGTTATGATTGGGCAATGCCA
>CM054138.1:71106885-71116885 GCA_028751875.1 Rapana venosa
ATATACCTATCACTCACCTAATCACCATACACTCTCATCTTTTCCCTTTCTCTCTTTCCCAATCACTGCAGGAAGATGTCGGAGAAGAAAAGAGAAAGAAGAACGCAAAAAGCTGATCGTGGGACCAGCGCTACGAAAGCGAAGCAGAGACGAAGCCCCCTTCGTGGTACCACAGATTTTCGTAGACTACGGTTCCAGACGAACCTCCTACGCCTCAGCCTCCGACCATGTCATGCTAGGTGCTCTGGCACTCGACCTCAGAAGAGCTTCATCCAGTAGCTGTGGCAGCCGAAGAACTTCGTTAGCATCCGACTCGGATCGGAGAGGTTCGGCATCCAGTTTGGGCTCTCGGCGGACTTCGTTTGCTTCCGACACCGATCGGAGAGGTTCGGCGTCCAGCGTCGGCAGTCGTCGTACTTCGATATTTTCCGACCCTTCAGATCGGAGAGGATCGGGAGCTAGCAGTCGTAGCAGTCGCAAAGGATCTGATGGTAGTCGCATTGATGATACCGATGTATCGTTTGCTGGTAAAGTAGTGGGCGCCGCTTCCCCTCCCTTTTTGGTTCCTGTTTAGTTGTGTGTGTGTGTGTGTGTGTGTGTGTGTGTTGTGCGTGCGTGCGTGCGTGCGTGCGTGCGTGTGTGTGTGTGTGTGTGTGTGTGTGTGTGAGTGTGTGTGTGTGAATGTGTGTGGGGTGTTGTGTGTGAGAGAGAGAGAGAGAGAGAGAGAGAGAGAGAGATTAACAAAAGGAATTTAACAATCACTATCAATGCACGACATTTGTTTTTCATTTTCCAAAGAAACAAAACGAAATGCTGTGCATACATTAGCAACATACTTAAACACGTGTAAAAACAGGTATCATCAGGCATATAAAAAAATAATAAAAATCATGGCAGTTGATATCATGACTACCCACTGCTTTGTATGCGTTCATAGCAATGATATACTAATGCCATTATTTTCTGTGATATGTTCATTCGGAAATAAGAGAGATGTCAGTTGGTGTTCATTCGAGTTTTGAGTGTACTTATGTAGAATCAAATCACATCTCGGATCGTTCCAGTAATGCTGGAAAACTCACTGCAACATGGATTCTATGTTCACTCAGTGGCTTCCTCACAAAAACGTCACAATACGCTTTGCTGGGCAACATCATTCATGCACACTTGCATGGAGTTAATTCATAAGATAGTCCACATAATTATGTACAAGAGCATTTGAAATAAATGTATTCAGGGTTCATAGTAATTGATGTATATGACCCTTCTCCACATAATGAGTCAATCCTGTTCCGCTTTTCGTAAGAGTAGGCCATTGTGTGCCGGTGGGAACAGATGACAGAATGTACAAAAACGCATACACACGGGAACTTGATGTAAAAAAGCACATGAGTGCTTATTCCATTATCCTCGATATAAAAAAAAATAAAAATAAAAATAAAAACTTTTAATAATCATTTTAACGTGATATCTAACTGTAAAAACACAACAAAACCTATTCAATAAAAAAAGAAAACCAGACTGAAAATAGGACATTTCCATGAAAACTTGTTACAAATTGAAATGCTAAACACCAGGGTTAATGACCAGAAGCTGGAAACAGTTCAAAGCTTCAAGTACCTGGGAGCCATTGTATCAGACCAGGGATCCAAGCCAGAAGTAGTATTCAGGACTGCACAGACAATGACAGCTTTTACAAAACTAAACACCATCTGGAGAGATAAAAATATCTCACTTATCTCCAAGATCAGACTAATGCGCTCCCTTGTCATATCCATATTTCTGTATGCCTGTGAATCATGGACCCTGACTGCAGATTTGGAGAGAAGAGTACAGGCAGTGGAGATGAGATGCTTTCGGAGACTCCTTGGCATCTCCTACAAAGACCACATAAGCAACGAAAGTGTGCATAACAGAATCCAGCAAACCATTGGACCCTATGAGAACCTTCTAACGATCGTGAAAAAGCGTAAACTTATATGGTATGGGCATGTCACAAGATCCAAAGGACTTGCAAAGACAGTTTTGCAAGGCACTGTCCAAGGAGGAAGAAGAAGAGGCAGACCAAGGAAGAGCTGGGAGGATAACATCAGCGAATGGACAGGCCTAGAACTCAACAAAACCCTGAGAAAGGCAGAACAGAGAGAGGAATGGAGGGAACTGGTTGTTGAGTCTTTGAGGGTGCCCCCACGGTCGGCAGACTACGGGACAGATAGATAGATAGATAGATAGATAGATAGATAGATAGATAGATAGATAGATAGATAGATAGATAGATAGATAGATAGATAGATAGATAGATAGATAGATAGATAGATAGATAGATAGATAGATAGATAGATAGATAGATAGATAGATAGATAGATAGATAGATAGATAGATAGATAGATAGATAGATAGAAACACCAGGAAGCGAAAAAGTGAGACATTGACAAATTTGCTTGTCACAAGTTGCCAGGATTGTTTTTTATTAAACGTGATTACAAAAACAAAAGGAAGCAAAAACTACTTACCAATATTTCAATACAAGGAAGAAAAAACTTGATAACTTTATAAATTAATTGAAATCTCAAAATCGATAACCAGACCCCCACCTGTCTAAAATCACTCAGTGGGAAAGTGGAAAAGGCACCATCAGGTTCATTTCGCGGTGGACGGTCTTATGACATTATGGCGATGCTGGAGTGATATTTTCAAACTTTCTGTATAGCAAAAAGTATAACGCTAGTTTGGATTGAATGATCCCATTCTTGACGATAATAATAAATCAGCCTCTGAAACATGTCTTTAACTGATCAATGCAATCAACCGCCTTTCCCCTTAGAGATAATCATACTTATGTGCAAACTAAAACAAGAAAACACCTATAATCTACGAATTCGTGTGTGTGTGTGTGTGTGTGTGTGTGTGTGTGTGTGTGTGTGTGTGTGTGTGTGTGCATTATAGTTTTGGCGTGAGTGAGTGAGTGTGTGTGGTGTGTGTGTGTGTGTGTGTGTGTGTGTGTGTGTGTGTGTGTGTGTGTGTGTGTAAGAGAGAGAGAGAGAGAGAGAGAGAGAGAGAGAGAGAGAGAGAGAGAGAGAGAGAGAGAGAGCATTGCTTGCATGTTATTTAAACTCTTTTGTTCTTCATTACTCTTGGTTCTCAACAACGCCCTCGTGTTAGCAGTAGTTTGGTTATCGACTTTTTCAACTTTCGCTTTCATCCTTTTTATATTTCAGTTGTTATTTTTTGTATATAGTTTATTCATAGATTTGTAAACTTTCTCTCGCTTTCATCCTTTTTTTTATATTTCAGTTGTTATTTGAATATAGTTTATTCATAGATTTGTAAACTTTCTCTCGCTTTCATCCTGTTTTCATATTTCAGCTGGTATTCGGATATAGATATTACTTTCTTTACATATCTTTTTCCATGTATCTGCTTGTGGTAGAGGTTAACAGTAGCTTTAGACGTGAATTTTATATACTAGTAAAACAGTAGTCTTTGATTCTGATTTTGTAGCAGGGAATGCGATTAGCAATGTTTGATTCGTAGAAGTTGAAGAGCTTTCTTGCTTTGTCTGTCTGTCTGTCTGCGTTTATTACTGACTTTTTAAGTCCACAGTTTGTGCATGGTTGGTCATGTCTGTATAACTATGTGGTGGGTAGGGGGAGATTTCTTTTTGTTCCTCGGCTTGACCTCTCAGGTTCACCAATGGTGACATTTTTCTGAGCGACGTTTTTCCTCACTGTAAAGGTAGCCGCACTCTAACTCCGGTGATGATGTCTTAAACGGCACCGATATGTATGTGTTGGTTTTTCTTTGTAATTGTTGTCACCTGTACCTACCAAAACACAATGGCCTACTCGTGAGAAAGGCGAATCTCGTTTTAACGTGTGTGCAAGATGTTCAGTGTGCATTCGTACACGGGACTTCAGTTTAAAGTCTCATCCGAAGGACTTTTAATAATAATAATAAATGGAATTTATATAGCGCTATATCTTGCAGAGACAAATCAAAGCGCTTGCACTCAACTCATTCTTACACAGTCATACAACCAGTGACAAGCAATAGTTCCATCAAGTCCAAATGTGCACACACGCACACACACACACACGCACGCACGCACACACACACACACACACACACACACACACACACACACACACACACACAGAGGTCACACACCCTGGCAGGGCAATAGAATCTTGGCTGTTGAAGGCAGGGAAAAACTATGAGATGAGGCAGGAGAGGAAAATCTTAGGTTTGAAATAAATATGTCTTGAGACTGGATTTAAAAGTGTCATAAGAAGGCTTTTGGCGGAGAGGGAGAGGGAGATCATTCCACATCAATGGACCAGAAATAGAGAAAGAGCGACGGCCGATGGTGGATTGGTTGAATCTAGGTATTCGTAAGGACAAGGTATCTGCAGCAGAGCGGAGAGAACGAGAAGGAGTGTACAAGTGAAGACATTCACAGAGGTAGGCGGGTGCTGTTTTGTGGAGACATTTGTAACAGAGGGTACTGATCTTATAGTTTACTCTCTGTGGCACAGGCAGCCAGTGGTGTATTGAAGTCGGTACTGATGTTAACTCCCGGGGAAAAATTCCCTCTGAACAGATGCCTTGGTGGTGGCTTGAACCCAGGCCGTCAGATTACCAGTACAACGCTGTAACCTCTAGACTACCCCCCCCCCCCCCCCACCCCCCACCCCCAATTATTATCTGTGCTTATGATTGTCCTCTTACTCTCGAAACTCGGCCGTCAGATCGCGAGCACAATGCTATAAGAGCCACGAGGCTATTCTGCCTCCGCCTCCATTCATCTGCAGGTCTTTGTACAAGATGCGTATGAAGGTATAGATCGAATGCACGGATATCTTGAGCATTCATTATATTAAAGTCCATTCATCTTGCGGAGGGAAGGGGGATAGCTCAGTGGTCAGAGCACTCGCGATCTCCAAGCTAAGCTTAAGCAGCATTGAACGTGGTTACCAAGTGGATGGGTGACCGTTTGCGCGCATTGGCTTCAATATAGTCCCCCAGTTCACCCAGCTGTAAATGGGTACCTGTTCTCTTTAGGGTCAGGGATGGTAAAGCAGCGAGAGAGAGGAGATGGGCGCTGCCCTCAATATGCTGGTCCCTGGAGAAGCTGAGGTCTCTGATGCCTCACTCCCCTACGACCACATTGGTTATGGGACAACTTTACCTTTACCATCTTGCGTGAAGAAGTATGCCCGTTGTGGCTAATGAAGAATGCTACGAATACAGTCACCGGCATCTTGTCTGCCTGCCATGGACAGGTCTAGATGAAGATCCAGAGCACTGGAGTGATGCATGCAATATTCGGGGAAAAGAGTTTGAACGGTTATGGTTTTCTTACTCTTACTTTTGGTGGGGATTTGTCCTCCCTTGAAGCTCGCCAGGGTAACTTGCTCACTGTAGGTGACTTTGTATCAGTGCAAATTTGGACTTAAATTGTCATCCTTTGTAAAATGAAGAGTTAAGGTAAAAATTATATGAATCAAGAGAGAAAGGAAGCCTATTGTCCAGGCCGACGTGAGGAAAGAAAGGTGTTAAAAACAGCTTTAGATATTACACCAGGAGGGTGGGTGATGGGGGGATAGCCTAGTGGTCAGAGCGTTGCGCTCGTGATCTGATTGCCCGTGTTCGAGGTACCACCAAGGCACCAGTTCGAAGGGATTTTTCCCTAAGAGCTAACATCAGTGCCGACTCCACTCCCCCCAAACGTCCCTCGAATGAGAATATAAAGAGAGAGTCCCGTGTACGAACGCATGCAGAACATCTTGCACAGACGTTACAAACCACCTCCTGCCTTTCGGAAGAGTAGGCCGTTGCACAACAGTAGGAACAGATGACTTTTAAATTTTAGAAAAAACCCGCATGCGCACTGGTGACTGGTTTAGACACGTCGGAATGCAGCTACCTTAACAGTGGATAAAAACGGTTGCATATGCCACAGTCTCACCATTGCTGAAGATTGGAACTCCAACCGAGAAATGAAAAACAACATACAAAACACAAACATATTACACGGGGGGGCAAAATGGACGGAGGGGAGGTAGCCCTTGCTTCGTTCACCGTCTAAGTGGAAGAGGAGAGCAAAATCGATGCCGCCTTGTTGTATAGCTTGTGTTGGAAGAGTGATGTTAGAGGAGGCAGCAAGGAAACATGATCAAGCTGGCACTGGAGAGGAAAGCATGATAAGCAAGGCTGAGAGCTGCCTTCTTCAAGTGTGAATTCTGACAATCAGCGAAAAGAGAACGACCAAAGAAAAATTAACAAAAAAATGATGATAATAATAACAACGCGTGATAGCTATCCGGAAACTTAACTTTTCTGAGTTTTGCTAATCAATTGTTTTGTTTGTTTGTTTGTATGTGTGTATGCATGTATGTGTGTATGTATGTGTGTATGTATGTATGTATGTGTTTGTATGTATGTATGTTATGTATGTATGTATGTGTGTATGTATGTGTGTATGTATGTATGTGTATGTATGTATGTATGTATGTATGTTATGTATGTTGTGTGTATGTATGTATGTATGTATATATGTTGTAGTGTATGTATGTATGATGTATGTATGTATGTATGATTATGTATGTATGTATGTATGTATGCAAGTATGTATGTATGTATGATGTATGTATGTATGTATGTATGTATGTATGTATGTATGTATGTATGTATGTATGTATGTATGTATGTATGTATGTGTGTATGTATGTATGTATGTATGTATGTATGTATGTAGTGTATGTATGTATGTATGTATGTATGTATGTATGTTGTATGTATGTTGTTATGTATGTATGTTTATGTATGTGTGTGTGTATGTATGTATGTATGTATGTATGTATGTATGTATGTATGTATGTATGTATGTATGTATGTATGTATGTATGTTTATTTGTTTTTTCTTTTGCTATTTCGTCGCTCTTGTTTCTTTTTCGTTCCTCGGCTAAAGCTTTGAGGTTCTTTTTTTAAAAAATAGTTTGTATTCTTTTATTGCAAGGATAATAGAATAAACACTCGTGTGCTTTTTTTGCATCCAGTCCCTGTGTGTATGCAGTTTTATAACTTTTGTCATCCGTTCCTACGGGCACACAATGGCCTACCCTTCCAAAAAGCGGAACAGGGTTTAACGTGTGCGCAAGATGTTCTGCGTGCGTTCGCACACGGGGCCTGGTTTATAGTCTCATCCGAAGGACTTTTGGGGGAAAGTGGAGTCGGCACTGACGTTAATTCCAGAGGTTCACCAGTGGTGAGATTTTGCGTATGCGACCGTTTTTAAACCCACCACGAAGGTAGCCGTAATCTGACTTAGGGGATATCGGATATTTTCAAATGAAAATTGATCCAGTGGAAATGAGCTATTACATGTTTTCTGCTCACTTTTTTTGTTTAGTTTCTGGAATAGATCTTTGAAATTCATATCATCCATGGTAATATATATTTTTGTAGACAACCGTTTTTACTCACCATTAAGGTAGACGCATTTCGATTCGTTGGGGTTTCACTTTCAAATGTCTCTTTCTCTTGAACTGACTATTTTTTTCGTTCCTCGGCTAGAGCGCCAAAGTTCAGCAATGTTGAGATGTTGCGTGTGCGACCGTTTTGACCCACCATTAAGGTAGCTGTTTTCCGTCTTCGGGGATGGTGTCTAAATACGACCACCTGTGTGCATACGTTTTTAGGTTGATTTTTTAAAAATTTGTAATCTAATCCTACTAGCAAACAATATATATCATGGAACTACTCTTCGAAACGGTGAAACTGGTTTTACCGTAAGTGCAAGTATTTCGGAATGTGCGCGCGCACGGGATCTCAGTTTATAGTCTCATCTTAAGGAACTTCAGGGGCGTGGAGTTGATACTGGTGTTAACTCCATGGGAAATATCCTCTCGAACAGGGGCCTCGGTCGGATGTGGTTCGATCCCGGGCTGTCAGATCACGAACACAGCGTTGTAACCACTATGCTTACTTACCCCCGCCTCCTGAATAGTCTTGACTTCTCTCTCTCAACTCCCTGAGGAGTCCAAGTCAAGCCACAGATAATTCTTGTCTAATATAGCCTCGCTAATCACAGAGGTCATTATTGACAGGGCGATAGCTGGACACTCCTCTGTATGTATACCCGCAGGTTGTACATCGTGAGCAAGTCGAACCGGGTGGAGTCCGTTGCTCTCCAGGTAGTAGGGACGCATGCTGGGCATGTTCGTGTCATCCTTACCACCAGCCATACCTGGCCTGACTACTATCCATCCCCGAAGTCGGAATGTGGCTACCTTAATGATGGGGAAAAGCCGGTCGCCTACGCAAGAAAATATCACCCCTTAGTAAACTTCAGGGCTCTAACCGAGGAACGAACCCCCCCCACCCACCCCCAAATAAAATAAAGATTTTTTCAAAAAAACAAAGCTAGGCTATCCTATCCCTTTTTTAATGCTCTTCTTCTTCTTCTTCTTCAAGTGTCCGGTCTGGTCCTGCAGACATCGACGATCATGGCTTTCCATTCTTCCCTGTTCTCGGTCCCTCTCATGAGCTCATTGTTGGTGCCCTCTTTATTTGTTACGAATTTGTTTAAGCTGTCTGTGAATTTTGTGCGTTGTCTTCCTCTGCTCTTGTTTCCACAGATTTTGCCACTCCATAACAGTTTCTCTAGTCCGTCAGCCCTGATTATATGGCCGAAAAATTTTAGCTGTCTTTCTCTGATGGTGTTGAGAAGGGATCTCTTGTACCCAGCCATTTCCATTACTTCTGCATTAGTTTTTCTTTTTGTCCTAGAGATTTTCATGATTCTCCGGATGAACCACATTTCCACTGCTTCTAGTCGCCGTTCTGTGTCCTTGGCTAGGGTCCAGCACTCACATCCGTACAGAAGAATGGACCATACGTAGGCTCTCAAAACATGGATCTTTGTCTTGAGGCTTATCTTACTGTTGGTAAAAATGCATTTCATGTAGTTAAAAGTTGCCTTAGATTGACCGATTCTCTTCTTGATTTCTGTGTCACACTTGCCGTCTGGGGTGATAGTACAACCAAGGTATTTAAAGGTGTTTACTTGTCTGATTCTCTCTCCTTTACAGGCTATGTTGCGTTGTGGTATAACAGCTTTTTTTGAGATCACCATGCATTCTGTCTTCTTTGCATTGAGCTGTAATCCTTTCTTTTTGCTTTCGTCTGTTACTATTGTTAAAATCTTTTGCAGTTTTTCTTCAGAGTCGGCGATAAGGACTGTGTCATCTGCACATATCAGGTTGTTGATGTTGTGGCCACCTACACTAATTCCCTCATGATTCTCAATATTTCGTAGAATTATTTCACTATATACATTAAATAAATCAGGCGAGAACACGCAGCCCTGCCTCACACCCCTGCAGATTGGTCTATATTGACTGATGTCATTGTCGACTCTAATGGCTGCCTCCTGTTCCCAATATATGTTTCTGAGGACTCGAAGATCTTTCCCGTCGATGTATAGCCCTGCCAGAATATCAAATAAGTCGGAGTGTCGTACTTTGTCGAACGCTTTTGAGTAGTCAATGAAGCAGAGGTACAGGTCTTTCTGGACCTCGATGGATCTTTCCATGAGAGTTTTCAATGCGAAGATTGCATTTCTGGTGCCTTTGTCTGCCATGAATCCAAATTGCGTTAATGCTCTAGAAACAATGAAAACCAATCCAATTTCTTTTATTTTGTTCACAGAAACAAAATGAATTGATGTAATGTTTTTGTTTGTTATCTACATCACTGGGTCATTAGTTCTGGTAGGTATATCTGCATCAAAGTTTGTTATGATACGATAGTATAATATCAGAACTGAGAATGCCCTTGGGTTTTTTTCCAGCTGTATAGTTAACAATTGTCTGTCTGTCTGTCTGTGTGTCTGTCTGTGACTTTCTCTCTCTCTCTCTCTCTCTCTCTCTCCTCTCTCTCTCTCTCTCTCTCTCTCTTCTCTCTCTCTCTCTCTCTCTTCCTCTCCACTTTTGTTCTC
>CM054138.1:71121885-71126885 GCA_028751875.1 Rapana venosa
CCCCTTCACCAACAAACAAAAAACAGCCGATAAAAAAACTTTTAAAAATAAACAAAACAAGCCAGGAAACAAAAAATAAAAGAAAACCCCTTTCAAAAAATCTAACTCGCCCCCCCCCCCCCGCCCCCCGCCTCCACTCTCCAAAACAACTCAAATAAAAAGCAAACACATCAACAACAAAATCAAACCAAACAAAAAATTGAAAAGCACGAAAAAATGCTAAAGACCGGTTCCATTTTCTCTGCTGTAGACAGTTTTTCATTTGTTTCTTTCTTTTTCCTTTTTCCTTTCCAATTTTTTTCTTCCGTTTGTTTTTTCAGGTTTTCTTTCTTTCTTTCTGGTTTTCTTCCTTCCTTCCAATCAATTTTGTTTATAATTTCGTTTTTCTTCCTTTCTTTCTCTCTTTCTTTCTTCTTTCTTCCTTCTTTCTTCTTCTCTCTTCCTTTCTTCCTTTCTTTCTTTCTTTCTCTTTTTTCTTTTCTTCCTTTCTTTCCTTCTCCTTCTCTTTCTTTCTTCCTTTCTTTCTCTCTTTCTTTCTTTTCTTTCTTTCCTTTCTTTCTTTCTTCTTCTCTTTCTTTCCTTTCTTCCTTCTTTCTTTCTTTCTTCTTTCTTCCTTTCTTTCTTTCCTTCTCTCTTCCTTTCTTCCTTTCTTTCTCTCTCTTTCTTTCTTTCTTTCTTCCTTTCTTTCTTTCCTTCTCTCTTCCTTTCTTCCTTTCTTTCTTCTTTCTTTTTTCTTTCTTCCCTTCTTTCTTTCCTTCTCTCTTCCTTTCTTCCTTCTTTCTCTTTCTCTTTCTTTCTTCTTTCCTTTCTTTCTTTCCTTCTCTCTTCCTTTCTCCTTTCTTTCTCTCTTTCTTTCTTTCTTTTTTCCTTTCTTTCTTTCCTTCTCTCTTCCTTTCTTCCTTTCTTTCTCTCTTCTTTCTTTCTTTCTTTCTTTCTTTCTTTCCTTCTCTCTTCTTTCTTCTTTCTTTCTTTCTTCCTTTCTTTCTTTCCTTCTCTCTTTCTTTCTTCCTTTCTTTCTTTTTTCTGACTTTGTTTCTTCCTTTCTTTCTTTCCTTCTCTTCTTCCTTTCTTTCCCTTTCTTTCTCTTTTCTTTCTTTCTTTCTTCCTTTCTTTCTTTCCTTCTCTCTTCTTTCTTCCTTTCTTTCTTCTTTCTTTCTTTCTTTCTTCCTTTCTTTCTTTCCTTCTCTCTTTCTTTCTTCCTTTCTTTCTCTTCTTTCTTTCTTTCTTTCTTCCTTTCTTTCTTTCCTTCTCTCTTCCTTTCTTCCTTTCTTTCTTTCTTTCTTTCTTTCTTTCTTTCTTCCTTTCTTTCTTTCCTTCTCTCTTCCTTTCTTCCTTTCTTTCTTTCTTTCTTTCTTCCTTTCTTTTTCTTTCTTTCTTTCTTTTCTTTCTTTCTTCCTTTCTTTCTTTCCTTCTCTCTTTCTTTCTTCCTTTCTTTCTTATTTTCTGACTTTGTTTCTTCCTTCCAATCAAGTTTTCTTTCTTTGTTTCGCTTTTCCTTCCTTCTTTCTTTCTCTCTTTCTTTCTCTCTTTCTTTCTTTTTTTCCCATTCTCATTTGTCCGGATTTTGTTCTTTGTCTTCTCCCTCTTTAGTTCTTTCGGGGTTTTTTCTCTCCTTTCCTCCTTATTCTGAAATGTCTTCCCAAATTTGTTTCCTTCTGTTTTATCCATTTTTTAGTCACAGTTTCTTCTGCTTTGCAATTTTCTTCGCAATTCTTCGCAAGTCTTTGCAATTCTTTTCAATTCTTCTCCTTTTTTTTTTCGCAATTTTTCTTCGCAATTCTTCTACTTTTTCGCAATTCTTCGCAGTTCTTCTTCTTTTCTTCTTCGCAATTCTTCTTCGCAATTTTTCTTCTTCGCAATTCTTCTTTTTCTTCTTCGCAATTCTTCGTCGTTTTCTTCACAATTCTTCTTCGCAATTCTTCGCAAGTTTTCTTCTTCGCAATTCTTTGCAGTTCTTCTTCTTCTTTGCAATTCTTCTTCTTCTCTTCGCAATTCTTCTTTTTCTTGACAGTTCTTCTTCTTCTTCGCATTTTTCGCATTCTTCCTCTTTGCATTCTTCTTCTTTGCATTCTTGTTCTTCTTCTGCACATTCTACTTCTTCCTCCTCGCATTTTTCGCATTCTCCTTCTTTACAGTTTTTTTGCATTCTTTTTCCATGCATTCTTCTTCTTCGTATTTGTCCTCTTCTTCTTCGCATTCTTTTCATTTGTATTCCTCGCTTTCTTCTTTGTCTTGATTTCTTTGAGACAGTTTGGTTAGCTACAGGCCTACTGACTGCATTAAAAGGAAACAAATGCATGAATCAATGAATCAATGAATCGATGACCTTCAATCTTCAACCTTACCTATCAAAGATCAATCACTCATTCTTCTTCTTCTTTGCCTCCTCTTTTTTCCCGGCATTCTTCTTCTTTGCTTTCTACTGCTTCCTCTCGTTCTGTCTGTTTCTTCATGGATGTTTTATTTTTTCTGTCTGCCTATCTGTCTAGCTCTGTCTGTCTGTTTGTCTCTGCCTGTCTGTCTGTCTCTATCTCTGTCTGTCTGTCTCTGTCTGTCTGTCTCTATCTCTGTCTCTGTCTGTCTGTCTCTATCTCTCTCTCCGTCTGTCTGTCTGTGTCTCTCTCTCTTGCCTGCCTGCCTGCCTGTTTGCCTGTCTGTCAGTCTGTCTGTCTGTCTCTCTCTCTCTGTCTCTCTCTCTCCCTCTCTCTCTCCCTCTCTCTCTCTCTCCCTCTCTCTCTCTGTCTCTCTCTCTCTCCTCTCTCTCTCTCCTTCTCTCTCTCTGTCTCTTTCTCTTCCCCTCTCCTTCTCTCTCTCTCTCTCTCTCTCTCTCTCTCTCTCTCTCTCTCTCTCTCTCTCTCTCTCTCTCTCTCTCTCTCACTCTCTCTCTCTCCCTCCCCCTCTCTCTCTGCATCTGTCTCTCTCATGCAGAAAGGTTTGATGACGTTTGCGAAAGACAAAAAATAGATACCCCCCCCCCCCCCCCCCGCCACCACCACACACACACAACTTTTTTTTTTATACCCGCTCTCTTTGCTATCTTTGTTTATTTCCCTCAATTACTTACCTACTTTTTTTCTCTCTTTGTTTTTCTCTTCCTTCCTTCCCTTCCGTCCTTTTGTTCTTTTCCTCTTGCTTTCTTTGCTTCCTTCTTATATTTCTCTCAATTACTTACCTACTTTCTTTCTTTGTTTCTTTGTTTCTTCCTTCTTCCTTCCTTCCGTCCTTTTGTTCTTTCTTTTTTCTTTCTTTCTTTGTTAAATTCTGTGCTTCTGTCTTTTTCTTTTTTTAAATAAATTTTTGCTGGCTGCTTATGGTTTTTTTTCCTTTTGCTTTGCTGACTCCTTTTATCCTCTCTTTCTTTCTTTCTGTCTTTCTATTCATCTCTCTTTCTATCTTCTTTCTTTCTTTCTTTCTATCTAAATTTTCTTTTCCTCTTTCTTTTTTCGATTTTTTAAATGTCTATTTCCTTTTTCTAAAACTTTCTTTCTGTTTTCATTCTATTTCTTTACTTTCTTTGCTCTATGTTCCTGTCTGTCTTGCTTTTTTCCCCTCTCTTTTTCCATCTCTCTTTGTTCCTCTCCCCGTCTTTCTTTTGTCTCTTTTTTTTTTTAACATCTGTTTGTCTTTTTTCTTTCCTCTTATGTTTGTAAATTTTCCATAGTTTCTCATTTATTCATTCATTCATTCATTCATTCACCATTCGTTCATTCATTCTGTCTTTCTTTCTTTCCTTTTTCTCAATTCTGTCTCTCTGTCTCCTGTCTCTGTCTGTCTCTCTGTTTCTCTCTCTCTCTCTTCTCTCTCTCTCTCTCTCTCTCTCTCTCTCTCTCTCTCTCTCCTTTCTTTCTTTCTGTCTGTCTTTTCTTTCCCTCTTTCTTTCCTTCTAGCTATCCTTCTTTCTTTCTTTCTTTTATTTTCTTTCTGTCTTTCTATCTGTCTGTCTGTCTGTCTCTCTCTCTCTCTCTCTCTCTCTCTCTCTCTCTCTCTCTCTCGTTCTCTCTCTCTCTCTCTCTCTCTCTCTCTCTCTCTCTCTCTCTCTCTCTCTCTCTCTCTCTCTCTGTCGTTCTCTCTTTCCCAGTGCTGAAAAGCCAGGACCTGATGGTTTCCATGCCAACGATGACATAAAAGCCATTCTCTTAAGATGGCGGCCACTAATTAGCAGAATGATGCCTCTTTACCCTGTCTCTTTATCTGTGCGTCCGTCCGTCCGTCTGTCCGTCTGTTTGTTTGTTTGCTTGTTTGTCTATTTGTCTTTTTGGTTACGTTGTTTTAGACTGGCTGGCTAGATGGATGGATGGATGGATGGATGGATGGATGGATAGATAGTTGGATGTATGGATTGATGGATGGATGGCTAGATGGATGGATGGATAGTTGGATGGATAGTTGGATGGATGGATAGTTGGATGGATGGATTGATGGATGGATGGATTGATGGATGGAAGGATGCATGAATGCATGAGGTGGATGGATGGATGGATGGATGGATGGATGGGTGGGTGGTGGGTAGGTAGGTGGGTGGATGGTTGGGTAGATGGATAGACGAGTGGGTGGGTGCGTGGGTAGATGGATAGACAAGTGGGTGGGTGTATGGATAGACGGGTAGATGGATGGGTGGATGGATGGATAAACTGGTAGCAGGGTGGATGGATGGATAAACTGGTAGCAGGGTGGATGGATGAGTGGATGGGTAGATAGACGGGTGGCAGGATGAGTGGGTGGGAGGATGGATAGGAGGTTGGATGGATGGATGGATGGATGGACGGGCGGGAGGGTGGACAGATAAGGGGAGGGGTTTTTTGTCTTAGGTAAATATTTGTTATAGGAAGGAAGGTGGTAAAGTGGTTAAACAAGACCTTCGCCGTCCATCAAGTAAACCTTGAGGTTCTAGGTTCGATTCTCAGTCTTCCTCTTTTTTTTTTTTTTTGTCCCTTGCATTGCAGGTTATATTCTCTCCTAAAACATGTACATCTCCCTCCATCACTACAACATGTTCAGTT
>CM054138.1:71131885-71141885 GCA_028751875.1 Rapana venosa
ACGTGTGTGCAAGACGTTCTGCGTGCGTGCGTGCGTTCGCACACGGGACCTCGGTTTATAGTCTCCTCCGAAGGACTTTTGGGGAGAGTGGAATCTGCACTGATGTTTAATCTAGGGGAAAATATTCCCTTGAACGGGAATCGAACCCGGGTCGTCAGATTGCGAGCGCAATGTTCTGACTATTAGGCTATCCCGTCTCCCTTGTGTTTGTGTGTGTGTGTGTGTTGTGTGTGGTGTGTGTGTGTGTGTGTGTGTGTGTGTGTGTGTGTGTGTGTGTGTGTGTGTGTGTGGTGTGTGTGTGTGTGGTGTGTTGTGATATTTTGCGTTGAACGCTTGCTTTTCAGTTCCTGTTAGTATTCATATCATTTTTGGGGTGTATTGCTGTTAGGTTTATTCTCCTGTTCAATTTGTTTGTAATCCTCCATAACCCAAAAGTGTTGAAAGGGATTAAATCTTAAATCTTGAATCTTGTTGGGTCTGTGTTTGTGTGTGTGTTGTGTGTGTTTTTGTGTGTGTTTGTGTGTGTGTGTTTGTGTGTATGTGTTTGTGTGTGGTGTTTGTGTGTGTGTGTTTGTGTGGTGTGTTTGTGTGTGTTTGTGTGTGTGTGTTTGTGTGTGTGTGTTTGTGTGTGTGGAGAGAGAGAGTTTGTGTGTTTGCTTAGGAAGTGGGTTGGGAAGGGTGTACATGTGTTTCGGGGGGGGGGGGGGGGGGGGGGGGGGTAAGAGGAGTGTGGAGGAGGGAAGTGTGTGTGTTGAGGACAGGGGAGTGGTAGTGAGTATGTGTGTGTGTGTGCGTGCATGCGTGTGTGCGTGTGTATGTGTGTGTTTGTGTGTATGTACGTGCGTGTGTAGTATTGTGTGTGTTGTGTGTTCTGCGCGCGCGTGTGTGTGATGTGTGTGTGTGTGTGTGTGTGTACGTGCTGGGGGTTAGTGTGTGTGTGTGTGTGCGCTCTCGCGTGTGTGTGTGTGTATGTGTTTGTGATGTGTGTGTGATGTTTAGTGTGTATGTGCTGGGGGTTAGTGTGTGTGTGTGTGTGTGCATCGTCTCTGTGTCAATGTCTCTCTCTCTGTCTGTCTTTTGCATTCTTGTGTATGTGTAGCATCTTCGTGTCTGATACTTTCATATTCAACAATGTAATACTTCTAACACTTATCTGCCACGGAAGTCGGCTGAGCTGCAACTTCATAATTTATTTTTTTGTTTTAACTTCTAAGGTAGATTGCGTTTAATAAGCAGTGTTGGGCAATTTCTTATGCAAATCATCTTCCAAAAACCAAATAAGAGAGAGAGATGAGAGGAGCAAGAGAGAGATGAGGAGAGAGAATGAGATGAGAGAGAGAGAGAGAGAGTGAGAGAGAGAACGAGACTTGAGAGACGAAGAGAGAGAGAAGAAGACAGAAAGACAGCAGAGAGGACATTTTATTTCTTTTATATCGAGACAGATACAGACGAGACAGAAGACACAGAGACAGAGAGAGACAGAACAGACTGACAGAAAGACAGACAGAGACAGAGAGACAGAAAGACAGACAGAGACACAGGAGAGAAAGACAGACAGACAGACGACAGAGACAGAGAGACAGAGAGACAGAGACACAGAGACAGACAGAAGACAGACAGACGAGAGACAGACAGACAGAAAGAATACAGAGACAGACAGACAGAAAGACAGAGACAGAGAGACACAAGACATACAGAGACAGACAGACAGAAAGACAGACGGACAGAGACAGACAGACAAAAGACATACAGAGAAGACAGACAGACAGAGACACAGAGAGAGACAGACAGACAGAAATACAGACAGAACAGAGAGACAGAAAGACATAGACAGAGAGACAGACAGAGACAGACGAGACAGAGGGACAGAGAGACAGAAAGAGACAGAGAGACAGAAAGACAGATAGAGACACAGAGAGACAGAGAGATGATGATGTGATCCAATTTTCACCCGAAACTCCATTCCCCTCGGTCAGGAGCTAGTTACGGGGCAATAAAGGGGCATCATTTCAGTTTAGTGACATTCTCCCGGTTCGCTCGCGTGAGACAAGCCACATCAGCCACATCAGCCACATCAGCCACATCCAATATTCTGCCCATTCTTCACACGCGCACACACACACATACACACATACACATACACACACGCACGCGCACACACGCACGCACGCACGCGCACACACACACGCACGCACGCACACGCACGCACGCACACACACACACACAACACGCACGCGCGCGCGCGCTGGATGAACAAGGTACTTGTTGGGAAAGCAGCATCTTTTGCTTCCTCTGTCTTTCTGTCTTTTTTGTCTCTGTTTCTGTGTGTCTGACTGTCTTTCTGTCTGCCTGTGTCTCTGTCTGTCTATTTGTCTCCCTTGCTCACTGTCTCTCTGCTTCTGTCTCTGTCTTTCTTCTCTCTGTCTTTCTTCTCTCTGTCTGTCTCTGTCTGTCTGTCTGTCTCTATCTCTGTCTGTCTCTCTCTCTCTTTCTCTGATTTTGAATCACAATTTTTCTTTACTCTAAATCTGTGTGTGCACGTGTGCAAATGTGTGTGTTTGTCTGGTTGTGCGTGTGTTGTGTGTGTGCGCGCGCGCGCGCGCATGTCCGTGTGTACGTGTGTGTCTATTTATGTGTACGTGCGTGTCTTGTTGTTGTTGTTGTTGTCTTCAACTTTACGTCTGTTCACTTCTAGTGTGTGTGTGTGTGTGTGTGTGTGTGTGTGTGTGTGTGTGTGGTGTGTGTGTGTGTGTGTGTGTGTGTGTGTGTGTGTGTGTGTGTGTGTGTGTGTGTGTGTGTGTGTGTGTGTGTTCGTTCGTGCATGTGGCAGTATGTTATCACTAAACATAGCGAAATCGCTTTACCTTGTCATGGAAATAATGACATCACTCGTTTATTTCACCGGAGTAGAAACGGTTGATGAAATTCAATTCGTGATCGTTTCTACCGATTTGATAAAGGACAAGGGAATACTGGTTAACCAAATGCAAAACTGAGGCAGAAACTTGTTTTTTGGATCAAACCTGCTATGTTGTTTGTTTCTTTCTGTTTCTGCGTTTGCTTTGTTTGCATGTTTATTTGTTTGGTTGGTTTTGCTTTGCTGTTTAAACTTTCTTAATAAGCCTTCTTCTCGCTTCTGTAGTCTTCTTTCTTTCTTCATTGTATTTCTTTTGATTGTGTGTTCGTTCTTTGCTTGTAATTATGTGTGTGTGTTTTATTTGGAGTTTTGTGTTTTTTCTTGTTCCTTTTCTACGTTCTTTCATTTTTATTCTGAAGTCAGTTGTTTTCACCTGTTTTCCTTGTTGCTTTCGATTTCTTTTTTTTCTTTTTTTTGTCTTTCTTTCATTGGAATTTCTTTTCCTTTCTCTTTTACGTTTCTTTCTTTCATCTTTTCTTGTATTTTCTCCTTCTATCTTCCCTTTCTTTTTTGTGTTATTCTCTCTATCTCTATCTCTTTATGTATATATATATATATATATATATATATATATATATATATATATATATATATATATATTATATATATATATATGTTATGTGTGTGTGTGTGTGTGTGTGTGTGTGTGTGTGTGTGTGTGTGTGTGTGTGTGTAGAAGGGACTGATTGTTTGGACGCATATGTAAAAAATATTTCTGCATAATAATTATGTGCATGCAAGCGTCCATGCGCGTGTACGTGCGCGCAAGCATGCAAGCTTGCTTGCCTTTAGGATTATTTGTCTCAAAACATGCCATCGAAATTGCTTCATCTCGTCACCGATTTTATAGAATCCCTTGTTCACTCAGGTGGATGCACACATGCTGATAGCGTTAAGTATTGTGCTGATTCCAGTGGTTGATAAAGGTGTAAAAAGGTAAAGGTGTCCCATAACCTATGTGGTCGTAGGGAAGCGAGGCATCAGAGACCTCAACTTCTCAGGGGCCAGCATATTGAAGGCGGCGCCCATCTCCTCTCCCTCGCTGCTTTACCTTGCCTGACCCTGAAGAGGCAGGTACCCATTTACAGCTGGGTGAACTGGGGGAACTGTACTGAAGCCAATGCACGAAAACGGTCATCGATCCAAGTGGTAACCACGCTCGACGCTGCTTAACTTGGCTGGGGAGGGCGAGTGCTCTGACCACTGAGCTATCCCGTCCCCAATGGCTTGATAGAGGACCACAATGTTTATGTATCTGTTCCGGTTGCAAATATTTCTTTCATTTGAATAGCTTTTCGGCAACTCTTGAAAACTCAAGATGTCCTCTCCCCCTCCCTCATCATTTTAACGTGTTTTTTTTTTCGTTCGCTCTTTCGTTCGTTTATTATTTTTAGTCTACTGTCTGTATTCTATTTCTTTCTTTCTTTCTTTGTTTTCCCTTTTCTTTCTTTCTTCTTTCTTTCTCTTTTTTTTTCTTTCTTTTTTTCTTTCTTTCTTTCTTTCATTCTCTCATTCTTTCTTTCTCTCTTTCTTTCTTTCTTTCTTTATCTACTTATTTCATCTTTCCTTCCTCCCTTTCTTTCGTTATTCTTTATTTCTCTCTTCCTTTTCCTCCTTCTTTTCCTCTTTCTTTTCCCCTTTCTTTCTTTATCTCTTTTGGTTTCGTTTTTTCCTCTTTTTTAAATTTATTCCTACAGTTTGCTTTTATTTATATTCTCTCCAGTAATAAGATGTCTTTGGTGGGGAAGTGGAGACAACTGTTGTCAACACAAAAGCCGTCTGATTCTCACTTCTGCCTGACCTTCAGAGTTTGCTCTAGACTGTTATTTCAACTCTTTGCTTGTCTAATTCTTCATTTTCTCTCTTTGTCTCGTGTTGTTCTTGTTGTTGCTGTTGTTGTTGTTTTTGTCGTTGTTGCTGCTGCTGTTGTTGCTGCTGCTGTTGTTGTTTTTGTTGCTGTTGTTTTTGTTGCTGTTGTTTTTGTTGTTGTTAATGTTGTTGTTGCTGTGGTTGTTGTTGTGGTTGTTGTTGTTGTTAATGTTGTTGTTGCTGTGATTGTTGTTGCTGTTATTCTTTTTCTTCTTTGCATTCTTCTTCTTCTTCGCATTCTTCTTTTTCTTCATCGTATTTGCATTCTTTTTCTTCTTCTTTGCAATTCTTCATCTTCTTCGTAATTCTTCTTCTTCTTTTTCTCCATCTTTGCATTCTTCTTTTTTTTTTGCAGATCGTCATGTTCCTCTTCTTCTTCATTTCCTCCTTCCTTTCTTCTTCTTCTTCTTTTTCTTTTTCTTCTGCTTTTTTATCTGCAGTTCTTCATTTATGCGTCTTTCATTATCAGGACAGCTTTATTTTAACAGTTATTTTATTCTTTTATTTCGAGGATAATGCAATAAGCACTCGACTCATGTGCTCTTTCCATCTAGTCCCCGTGTGTATGCATCTTTGTAAATTTTTGTCATCCGTTCCCACCGACACACAATGGCCTACTCTTCCGAAAGGCGGAACGGGCTTTAACGTGTGCGCAAGATGTTCTGCGTGCGTTCGCGCACGGGACCTCGGTTTATAGTCATCCGGGAGACTGTCTTTTTTCGTGTCTGTCCTATTATTGACATTCACTCCTTTCGGGCTTATGAAATTGGATAAAAATGTTCACGTCATTTAAGTCTTCAATTTTTTTAAAAAGGGGAACTAAAAACATCCAAACTGGTTATGGCTTTTTGCGTCACACATTATCCTTGATCTAAAAAATCACAAATGAATAAATAAACAAACAGGAGGGAGGAAATGAGGTGGGTTTTGTTTTTTTAATGCAAGGCATGTCAGATCTTTGGACGCCAATTTATGATGGCATTTTAAAAATCAAATTAAATCAAAGATGCAGAAAATAAAAGAAAAAGGCTTTGAAAGAGCAGGTACACACAAACTCTCTCTTGTTCTTGTTGTTGTTGTTGTTCTTCTTCTTCTTCTTCTTCTTCTTCTTGCTTTCATTAATTTAGTTGCCTTTTTTGTTTTCATTTTTAGGAAGGAAGGGGGGAGGGGTGATGCTGAGGAAAGTTAGTAGATATAGTTGTGATTATGTCATTTCTTTTCTTCTTTCTTTACTCGTTCTCTTTTCTTCCATTTTTTCTGTCTTTGTCTTCCAGGCTTTCTTTTCATTTTTCTTTCTTTCTGCTTGATATTTGGGGTCTTCCCCTGTTCTTAATTTCCATTTTATTCCCCAAGCCAATAGCTGTGTCAGTTTTTTATGTCAGCTAATTGCCAAATCCTCCATTAAAATGTTGTTATGTTGTAAAATGTTGTGTTGAGATTGCCTTCAGCCATGACCAGCTCTTGACATAACAACCTGCACTCTCCTTTAAAAGAGAAAAAACATTTCTGAAGTCGGAGTATGGCTGCCTATGTGGCGAGGTACTTGAAAAGAGTCATACACGCAAAACTTCTCATCCGGTGCACTTCCTATCTCACAGTGATTCCCAGGTGGGATGAGTGAGTCAGAGTGTGGCATGTTCTGGGTGACCCCCAGGGTGTAAAGCTGAGGAACGCACAACAACGACAACATTTCTATTTTTATTATGTTTATAATATTTTTGTACAGCCTCTGGATGAAATTTCCTGTATATTACCCTGAGGGTGTTTAGTTATTGGTTTTTTTGAGGGGGTGGGTGATGTTTTCTTCATTTCTCTTCTTTGTTTTTTCATGTCTGCCTTCTCATATTTCATCACAAACCTATTTTTTAATCAGTGATGAAAAGAGACAGGACAAACAAAAGGAAGACACCTGCCCCCAGGAAATGAGCTGTATGTCTTTTGGTCTGTCAGCTCTGACATGTCATGTCTTTGTTGGACATAATCATAAGCGAAGGCGGCTGTTGTTCATATTCACTCGGCTGTCTACGGTCTTGATTTCTTTGTGTCTGACCTTTCTGAATAATTATGTCCTTCGTTGTCAGTTAACTCTCTCTCCCATATGAATAATTTTTTGTTTTTTTTAAAATCTGATCTTTGGTGTCCATCTTTAGTGGTTGTTTTGTTGGGCGTTCCCTAGGTTAGCATCCTTAAGGGTCACTCAGAATAGTGTAGTGTAGTGTAGTGTAGTGAAGTGTAGTGTAGTGTAGTGTAGTTGTAGTGTAGTGTAGTGTTAGTGTAGTGTAGTGTAGTGAAGTGTAGTGTAGTGTAGTGTGGTGTAGTGTAGTGTAGTGTGGTGCAGTGCAGTGTAGTGTAGTGTAGTGTGGTGTGGTGTGGTTGTGGTGTGGTGTGGTGTAGTGTTAGGGTAGTGTAGGGTAGGGTAGGGTTGGGTAGGGTAGGGTAGGGTAGGGTAGTGTTTGGGTAGGGTAGGGTAGGGGTAGGGTAGTGTAGTGTAGTGTAGTGTAGGGTAGGGTAGTGTAGGTGGTAGGGTTAGTAGGGTAGTGTAGGGTAGGGTAGGGTAGGGTAGTGCAGTGTAGGGTAGTGTAGGGTAGGGTAGAGTAGGGTAGTGTAGGGTAGGGTAGAGTAGGGTAGTGTAGGGTAGGGTAGGGTAGGGTAGGGTAGTGTAGGGTAGGGTAGGGTAGTGTAGGATAGGGTAGTGTAGTGTAGGTGTTAGGGTAGGGTAGGGTAGTGTAGGGTAGGGTAGGGTGGTAGTGTAGTGTAGGGTAGGGTAGGGTAGAGTAGGGTAGTGTAGGGTAGGGTAGGGTAGGTAGGTAGGGTATGGTAGGGAGGGTTAGGGTAGTGTAGTGTAGTGTAGTGTAGGGTAGGGTAGGGTAATGTAGTGTAGTGTAGTGTAGTGTAGTGTAGGGTAGTGTAGTGTAGTTTAATGTAGTGTAGTGTAGGGTAGGGTAGACTAGGGTAGGGTAGGGGTTATGGTAGTATAGTGTAGTGTAGTGTAGTGTAGTGTAGTGTAGTGTAGTGTAGTGTGTAGTGTAGGGTAGGGTAGTATAGTGTAGTGTAGTGTAGGGTAGGGTAGTGTAGTGTAGTGTAGTGTAGTGAAGTGTAGTTAGTGTAGTGTAGTGTAGTGCAGTGCAGTGCAGTGCAGTGTAGTGTAGTGTAGTGTAGTGTTAGTGTAGTGTAGTGTAGGGGTAGGGTAGTGTAGTGTAGTGTAGTGTAGTGTAGTGTAGTGTAGTGTAGTGTAGTGTAGTGTAGTGTAGTGTAGTGTGTAGTGTTAGGGTAGGATAGTATAGTGTAGTGTAGTGTAGGGTAGGGTAGTGTATGTGTAGTGTTAGTGTAGTGTAGTGAAGTGTAGTATAGTGTAGTGCAGTGCAGTGCAGTGTAGTGTAGTGTAGTGTAGTGTAGTGTAGTGTAGTTTAGTGTAGTGTGGTTGTAGTGTAGTGTAGTGTATGTTTAGTGTAGTGTAGTGTGGTGTAGTGTAGTGTAGTGTTAGTGTAGTGTAGTGTAGTGTAGTGTAGTGTAGTGTGGTGTAGTGTAGTGTAGTGTAGTGTAGTGTAGTGTAGTGTAGTGTAGTGTAGTTTAGTGTAGTGTATACCACTTCAAGTCACTGCATCAGACTTCTCTGTGTGAAATTCGAGCTGCTCTTTCCGGGGAGAGCACGTTACCACAAGAGCAGCGCTAACCATTATTACTTTTTTTTCTTTTCCCGTCTGCAACTGTATTTGTTTCCCTATCGGAGTGGCTTTTATTCTACAGAATTGTGCCAGGGACAACTCTCTTGTTGCCGTAGGATCTTTAACGTGCGCTAAATAATTATATGCTACACATGAGCCCTCGGTATATTGTCTCATCCGAAAGACTAGCACCCGGACCACCACTCTTGGTTTAATGGATGGGAGAAAAGTTGGGGGCCCAAACGGGGATCAAACCACCGCAACACTTCCGACCCGGACTTTTCACTCTCTAGGCAGGTGCGTTACCTCTAGACCACCGATCCAACAATATGTATACGTTCTATCTCGCTTATTACACAGTGGAATTGCTATGAAACGAAAAGTACTCATTGGATGGTATAGCCGTTTTGAATAATCGCACCTGTCGTACCTGCTGGCATCACCGAGTTCGGTGTTAGCCGCCACGCCCAATGACACCGACATGATCCTCCTTCCTTCCTTCCTTCTCCATGTGCTCCTCCTTCCTTCCTTCCTTCTCCATGTGATCCTCCTTCCTTCCTTCCTTCTCCATGTGCTCCTCCGGTCTTGGCTGTACTGCCCTGCTGCTGACTTCAGGGATTCTCAGGCCACAGGATTCGCTGATGCTGTCAATGAGAGAAGCCTGGTGGTCTGCCTTTTTCTTCTTTTTTATCTAGGTCTTGCAACAACAACAAAAAGACGGGTTTCATGTGGTTCGTGTCTTGGTTTCGTAGCGTGTGGCCTATATAATTATGTTAGATTCCCTTCATGTATTAATGTAAGAAGCGTTCTTTCTGTTCCCAGTTCCTGTAATGTGCTTTAATTTGTTCTTTTATGCGACTTCGAAAAGCCCTTCTGACAAGCCACATCTCAGCTGTTTCAAGACCGATTAGAGAACTGTAATTTTATTTTATTTTATTCTTTTATATCGAGGATAATGGAATAAGCATGTATGTGCTTTTTTTTACATCCAGTCCCCGTGTGTATGCAGGTTTTGTCAATTCTGTCCTCTGTTCCCACCGGCACACAATGGCCTACTCTTACGAAAAGCGGAACAGGATTTAACGTATGCGCAAGATGTTCTGCGTGCGTTCGCACACGGGACCTCGGTTTATAGTCTCATCCGAAGGATGCACACTGCACTGGTGCCGTGTTGAGACATCATCCGCAAAGTCCAGATGCAGCTTCATTCACAGTGGGAAAAAACGGTCGCATACGCAAAATTGCCCCTCGGCGCTCAAGCCTAGGAACAGAGAAGAAAAAAACCATGCTGAGTATCAGTTAATCCTTCTTCGTGCTTTTTGTCGTCATTTTAGCGTTAACGAACATGAACACGCATTTTCTTTCTCTGTCCTGTCAGTCTCATCCTTCAGCTTAGGCCCACAACGGATTTTCCCATAGATAGATTTTTCTGTTTTCTGTTGTCCACGCAACTTTGGCTCCAAATGAATGTTTGATAATAATTTTTTTTTTAATAAAACAAAACAAAAATGGAATCGGAAGGGGCTTCAAAATATTGTTGTTTACTTTA
>CM054138.1:71146885-71149385 GCA_028751875.1 Rapana venosa
TGATGAGCAATGGCGGAAAGACGAAGAAGACGAAGTAGAAGAAGAAGAAGAAGGAGAAGGAGAAGGAGAAGAAGAAGAAGAAGAAGAAGAAGAAGAAGAAGAAGAAGAAGAAGAAGAAGAAGAAGAAGAAGAAGAAGAAGAAGAAGAAGAAGAAGAAGAAGGAGAAGAAGAAGGAGAAGAAGAAGAAGAGGAAGGAGAAGGAGGAGGAGAGGAAGAAGAAGGATATATGTATGTATATATATATATATATATAGAGAGAGAGAGAGAGGGAGGGAGAGAGACAGACAGAGATACAGATAGACAGATAGACAGAGACAGACAGACACAAAGACACACGGACACACAGACAGAATCATCTTTGATTTTTAAAAACAAGTTTCATGTCATTCCTCCATATTCAGCTCTTACTAGAATACTGTTCAGCTGCCTGTGCCATTGCTCTCAGAGTTCAGTTCTGGTCTTCCCTACCCCCCCCCCCCCCCCCCCCCCCCCCCCCCCCCCCCCCCCCCTCTCCTATGAGGTCATAGGCACCTGTGCCTTTAGCTTCAAACCCTCATGGTGGCCCAGAACAAAAGCTGTGTCAGTTACTGATGTCAGCTAAGTGCCAAGGCCTACACTAACATGTTGTTATGTTGTAACATGTGTTGAGATTGCCTTCTTCAGCCAGGACAACCTGCGCTCTCCATTAAGGAGGAAAAAAAACCTCTGAAGTCGGAGTATGGCTGCCTATATGGCGAGATACTTGAAAACAGTCATGCACGCAAAACTTCTCATCCGGTGTGTACTTCCTACCTCACAGTGATTCCCAGGTGGGGAGGGGGGATGAGTGAGTCAGAGGTAGCATGTTCTGGGTAACCCACAGGGTGTTAAGCTGGGGAACGCACAACAACAACAACCCCACCCCCTTCATTCTCCAGCCCCCATAGGAATTACTAGGGTTTGAATTACAATGTTCTTCAAGCTCCTGGCAAGGTGGCTTAGTAAATCTTTTCATCCGTTCCCACCGGCACACAAACAGCCAACTCTTTCGAAAAAGCAGAACAGGTTTTAACGTGTGGGTAAGATGTTCTGAGTGCGTTCGCACACAGTTTATAGTCGGTTTATAGTCTCATCCGAAGGACTTTTTGGAGGAGTGGAGTCAGCGCTGATGATTATTAACTCCAGGGGGAAAACAATCCCATCTCTTATGGACATCGGAATCTAAAATCACCGTTCCTTAATGCTAGCAGTTGGAAGGGTACAAATAGTAGTGGCAGCAGTGATGGTAAAAGTGGTGGTGGTGGTGGTGGTGGTGGTGGTGGTGGTGGTGGTGGTGGTGGTGGTGGCCGTAATGATGGTGCTTGTAGTGCATTGGTGTTCTTCCTGTTTTTACAAGTACCACTGATGTTAGTTTTCCTGCATTTCCTTTTACCTGTGGTGGTGGTGGTTGGTGATGGTGGTGGTGGTGGTGGTAGTGGTGGTGGTTGTTGTGGTGGTGGTGGTTGGTGGGGTAAAAGTGATGGAAAAGACGGTAGATGTACTGCTGGTCTTCGTGTTTCTACAAGTAATGCTGATGCTAATGTTTCTGCCTCTCCTGCTATTGTTGTTGTTGTTGTTCCTGGTGATGCTGCTGCTGCTGCTGCTGCTGCTGCTACTACTACTACTACTGCTGCTGCTGCTGCTGCTACTACTACTACTACTGCTGCTGCTGCTGCTGCTACTACTACTACTGCTGCTGCTGCTGCTGCTACTACTACTACCACAACTACTACTACTGCTGCTGCTGCTACTGCTGCTACCACCACTACCACTACTACCACTACTACTACTATCACCCCTTCTACTACTTCTACTACCACTACTACTACTACTACTACTACTACTACTACTACTACTACTACTACTACTACTACTACTACTACTACTACTACTACTACTACTACTACGCTAGCGGTGCTAAACATCTTGCGGACAGGATAAAACCTCTTCTACCTTTTGGGAGAGTACGCCTTTGAGTGCCGGTGGGATCAGACGGCAAAAATGTACAAAACCACATTCAACCGGCCGGGGACTGGATGTAAAAAGCGCATGAGTGTTTAGTTTCATTTTCTTGGAAATAAAAGAATAATTATGAATAATAACAAAGATTAGATGCTGCTACCGCCTTTGATTTGTTGTTGTTGTTCTAATTATCGTAGTTATTCCTGCTGTTCATAATGCTCTTTCCAACTGTTCTAAAAATACTTTTTTTTTAAACAAAGATCGATTATCTGTCATAGACGGAGGTTGGGGGTGGGGGTGGGGGGTGGAGTGAGAGGGAGTGAAGGGTCTCATTAATTCTGCCCTTGGAGAAAACTTGTGGCTTGTGAATTTTTTAACATCAGTTTTCAGGTGTTGACGCTTATTATATAGCTGAGGTTCCGGGAACTGTTGTTTTGTTTTCTGCGAGGTTTTCTTTCGCTTTATGTTTGGTTTGTCTAGTTTCTTTATGTGCTAGAGTGATCTCTGTGGTTTTCGGTGG
>CM054138.1:71154385-71161885 GCA_028751875.1 Rapana venosa
ATTTACAAGCTGGGTGAACTGGGGGACTGTGCTGAAGCCAAAGCTCGCAAACGTTCACTCATCTAAGTGGTAACCACGCTCAACGCTGCTTAACCTTAGCTGGGGGAAAGCGAGTGCTCCAACCACTGAGCTAATCCTTCCCTCAACATCTCTGTATCTCTTCACTAACCACACCTCTAGAACATCCAGTGACTGATGTTTCACCTTTGTGCACGCGCGGTGTTGCAGAAACAAGGAGGCATCATAGGACTGCCGGACACTCCAGTGGCTCTTCACGAGATCGACTTTGAAGAACTGCTGCCCAGGTACGCCCCTCCAGTGAAGCCCACGGGCCGTCTGAAGCTGCAGCTGCAGTTCACTGACGACAAGACTGCCCTCAACGTCATCATCATTGAGGTGAATCTGGGTTTTTTTGGTCTGCACATACGTCTTGTTTCTTCTTGTTGTTCTTGTTGCTCTTGTTGTTCTTGTTGTTGTTGTTGTTGTTCGTGTACTTGTTGTTCGTGTTCTCGGTTCTTCTTGTTCTTCTTGTTCTTGGCCTTGTTTTTCTTTCTTTCTTTCTTTCTTTCTTTCTTCTTGTTCTTGTTCTTGTTCTTGTTCTTGTTCTTGTTCTTCTTCTTCTTCTCATTCTTCTTCTTCTTCTCCTTCTTCTTCTTCTTCTTCTTCTTCTTCTTCTTCTTCTTCTTCTTCTTCTTCTTCTTCTTCTTCGCATTCTTCGCATTCTTCGCATTCTTCTTCTTCTTCTTTTTTTTTTCGAACGCTCAGACAGCAACTGCTGTTGTAGTGTCATATGAGCGAAAATACGTTGCGCTGCCTTTCAGCGCCTGTCAAGTCAGGCCCAGCGCATCCAACTTCGGCATGAGAGAGAATTGTTATCTTTTAAGTCTTTCTGTAAAAGAAAAAGCAGGAGAATGGACCAAGAAGGTAGAAAACAGATAAGAAGGTGACAAGAAGGAAAGAGTCAAGGCAGAAACAATGAACATTAGGCATTAAAGAACTCACGATAACAGATTTCCGTGGCAAACTGTTGCAAAAAAAAAGATGTCATACCTATGCACGGTAAACGAATACAAAACAATGGCAATCACAAAGAAAGAGGACACGGGTGGCGCTGTACCGTGGCTACTCGCTGCCGCAGGGACAGCAGCTGGGGCTGTACAGAGAAGTTCATGATGATGACAGAAGGCATTCAGCAGGAATGTTCAACAAAACAAGATGAAACAAAACAAGACAAGTGAATACAATACTATACACTACAGAAACAGGCAGAGAGAGAGAGGGGGGGGGGGAGGGATAGAGAGACAGAAAGACACAGAGAGACAGAGAAACACACAGAGACACAGAGAGAGACATAGAGAGACAGAGAGACGAGAGATGCAGGATCAGTCAGTATCCCGACAATTATCTGCTACAATACCAGGCCTGATATTTCTGTGCAATGAAGTCTGATAGTTAGGGCAGTGTCAGGCACCAAGAACTTGGTCTGCAACCATCACACTGGCCCCAGCTCAACGCTTCGTCAGTTGTTAGATGTCAGTTCCCTCCATGAAAATGCCAGGGGCCTGTCAGCATAAGTAGCATCCCCCACCGTTTAGAAAATCTGTGCCAGGAATTCCCCTCTTTTCTATCCCTCTCTATGTTTCTGCCTTGTTCCTTTTCCTGGCGCCTCCTTCTTGTCTATGTTCTGCCTTCTTGGTCCATTCTCCTACCTGGGTTTTTTTTCTTTTAATCCAGAAAGACTTAAAAGATAACACTTCTCTCCCATGCCGAAGTCGGATGCGCTGGGCCTGACTTGTCAGGTGCTTAGCAGCAACGCAACGCATCCGAGCTCATATGGCAGACACAATTTGCTGTCTGAGCGTTCAAAGAAGAAGAAATTTGATGAGTTACGTGTCAAGGTCTACATTAACATGTTGTTATGCTTTAAAATGTTTTGTTGAGGTTCGTTTTATCCATGACAAACTTTTAGCATAACAATCTGTAAAAAAGTAAAGGTAAAGGTGTCCCATAACCTATATGGTCCGGGAAGCGAGGCATCAGAGACCTCAGCTTCTCCAGGAGCCAACATATTGAGACCGGCGCCCATCTCCTCTCTCTCGCTGCTTTACCTTCCCTGACCCTAAAGAGGGCAGGTACCCATTTACAGCTGGGTGAACTGAGGGGACTGTACTGAATGGACCCAAGGCGCACAAACGGTCACCCATCCAAGTGGTAACCACGCTCGAAGCTGCTTAACCTTGGCTGGGGGAAAGCGAGTGCTCTGACCACTGAGCTATACCATACCCCACAACAACCTGTACTGTCAATGAAAGGGGAGAGTCCTCTAAAGTCGGAGAGTATAACTGCTATGATTATAGCAAGGGACTTGAAAGCAGTGTGATATGCAGGTTTCTCCTCCAGTGTGGACTTATAGTCTCGCGGTGTGTTCAGCTGTGGCGGGTGAGACAGGGTGCATGGTTTAGGCGACTTAAAGGATGCTAAGCTGGGGAACAGCCAACAACAATTGGTGGATCAGTGGTCTAGAGGTAACACCAGCCTAGAAAGGAAAAAAAAAGTCCTGGATTCAAGTGTGTAGTGGTTCGATCCCCGTTTCTGCTCGAAACTTTTTCCTCCGTCTGCTACACCTTGAGTGACGGTCTGGGTGCTAGTCTTTGGGATCAGACAATAAGCGAAAATCCCATGTGCGATGTTCATTTAGTGCACGTAACAGAACCCACAGCAACCACAGAGTTGTCCCAGGCAAAGTTCTTTACAAAAAAGCCACTCTGATAGAAAACTGAATGTTTATTATGCAGACAGAAAAAAGAACAATAATAATGGGTGGCGCTGTTCTTGTGGCAATGCGTTTTCCGCGGGGAGAACAGTCCGAATTTGAAGTGGTATACAAGCCAACACACTCCTTCCGCTCCACCCCCCCTCCCCCCCTAAAAAATAACAACAACAACAACAACCAGTCGGATGACTTTTAGGGACTTGTTGTCTGATTCCTCCCATCTGCTCCTCTTTCTTGCAGGGAACCAGTAATAGGACACAGCTAAAGCGATGCTACCATTTTAAATCTCTTCCATGTTTTATTCAAAGGACTCAAAACATAGCGAATATTCCTCGTTAATGGCGCAGTGTCAATGTTTCTGATTTCGAATGCTGATCTCTAAACAGATAGGCAATCTATGAATCCTCTGTCAAGTCAAGTCAGCAATACTTTGATCCTCCCATGAAGGGCAATTACAACACTGACGAGCACATCACTGATAGCAATCATAATCTCAAAGAAAAGACACAAGAAAGCTATGATTCATATTTGTTGAAACATCCCAAAATAACTTTAAATAAAAAATCACACACACACACGCGCGCGCGCATGCAGACACACACACGCACTCGCGTGCGCACACACACACACACACACACACACACACAGAATTATCTGTGCAATTGCATGATAGACGATTCTGAAAAAAGAGAAGCAGATGGACATACTGGGAAAGACAAAGATAAGAAGGCATATCAAGTAACAGACAGATGATTTGGGGCTTACCCAGAGAGGGAGGGGGGGGGGGAGAAAGAGTAATTAAAAAAACAGAGAGAGAAATAGATTGGCATACAGAGAGAGAGACATAGAGAGACAGACAGAGAGACGCTTTGACGCTTTGACCAATTTATTGTCATTGCCCAATGTGGCCTATTGACAAGGGGGGTTATACACGACTTTCTTTTGTAAATACAAATAAATAAAAGAAAAATCACATGATGCATTTAACGTAATGAAAACCAAAAAACAAACAAACCCAAAAGAGCTCTCTATAAATGGATACAACTTTAAGCTCTGACATGAACTCAGTTTCAAACTGAACACAAAGTAATAGCAAGGATGAACAACAGGAACCAATAAGCAATAACTAAAATAAAAAAAAGAACATTCTAGAATGCTATATTAGACCATCCAATGAAACTGTATGTGGAATTTTCAATAAATATTCTTGCTGGAGACTACAGCGTAATTACAAATGTTTCTTTAGGTGTCACAAAATGCCGGAGTTTACATATTAACATAACTTTACTTTACTTTAGTCACAAATGTTAAACTAATTGTAACTTAGCTGTAATTGTCGTAATTTCAGTGCTTCAGCAATAAACTTTGCAACCGATTTGATCACAATATCATCATCAGACGATAAGATAGAAAAAATATCTTGCCTTCCAAGAGACAGAGAGATAGATAGAGAGAGACAGAGAAAGACAGAGAGACAGGCAGAGAGACAGACAGAGAGAGAGAATGCAAAGCCACAGGGTCAAAAAGACATTGATAAAGACAAAACCAGAGAAAGACAAAGAGAGAAAGAGGAGAGAATTTTTTTAAAAACACACAGAAACAAGCAGTCAGGGACAGAAAGAGACAGACACAGCGAGACAGAAAAGAAGACTGACAGATAAACAGACAGCCTGACAAACAACAGACACACTGAAAGAGACAATAAAACAGACAACAAGAAACAAAAACAGACAAAAAGAGAGCGTGAACAAAAACCACCACACTACACACGACAAACGCAGATCAGAGCCAGCACTGTGTGGAATTGTCACATCCTGAGGGCCACGAACAAATGTCGATCATCCGAGCCAGAGAGAGAGGAAGCGGGGGCGGTAACTCTGCTCCAGAACAGGAAATCAGCAGGAATTAACAACACACTACCACCACCACCACCACCACCACCACCAGCAGTATAGAGACAGAGAGCAAAGTAGAAAGGGAAAGAAGTAATCAGCATCTTGACAATTCTCTCCCCTACATGGTCTGACAGACGGGGGAGTGATTGGTACCGCGGATCTTGTCTTAACTGATCACACACTTCCTTAAATTAAATAGGCAGCCTGCAGCCACGCTAGACTTTTTCTCTCAGACTCTCTTCTCAGCCATTCTGGTCAAAGGTATATCCCATCCCCCTTGCTCAACAGGCTTGAGCCAGAAAGTGTGAAAGGATCCTTCACAAAAGAGCAATCGGAAGTTTTTGCTTTGCTGAAGAAACGTTGCTGACAAAATGGCCAAGGTCTGCGTTCTTCTTCTTTTCGTTCTTCTGCCACAGCTCTGAGGTTCACCAAGGGTGAGATTTTTTTTAGAATCCAACCGATTCCCCCATTAAGGCAGCTGCATTCTGACTTCAGGGATGGTCATAGTCTGAATGATGAGACAGTGATGGGCACCGGAGACAGAGTCTCAAGCTAGCATACTTCTACCTCGAAAAGACTGCCTGTACGAGTTTTACATTTGTTGGTCATTTAGGTAAAAGTGTGTTCAATTTCTTTTCAACAGACTGGAATAAAAACAAAAATACATATAGAAAATCTTTACTGAAGAGTTGTTTGCTATCCTGTCTGAGGGAAGCTCTACTACGCCAACAAACAACCCCTGCTTCCTTCTTTCTATATTTAAAAATCAAAACCCCGTTAGCAGCATCTGTAGCGTATCCTCGTAGATTTCAAGAAAGCATTTGACTTGGTCTGTCATGCAACACAACACGGGCAGACATATGGGGGGATATCTGCAGTAACCTTGAAAGGATTATAGGATAATGTTATGACAGATACTAATGGACTCTTTGTTTATCCACGGGATTCGGTTTTCAGGTGGGTGTTTCTATACATCAATGTGCATCAGGCAAGGCTGTCTGCTTTCTCTCTGTCTGTACCATCTATACAAAAAAATCCACCACAGACAGACTAATGCATTAGTAGATAGTTCTGGATAAATCAGCTTTAGAGGTCGTCTGCTCTCTGTCATCCCTTCGAGCACATGTAAGCAGATGTTTTGAACAAACCAGCGGCTTGGCTGCCATAGAGGGCAACGAGTTTGAGTGTGCTGAGAACATCTGAGCTCTTAAGTAGAGAGAGAAAAAGCAAACACACAGGACAGAAAGACAGAGAGACAGACAAACAAAACTTAGACACAGTCATAAAGCTTGTTTATATGAATATGGATCACTGTCTTTGTCTCTCTGTCTGTCTCTCTGTAACTGTCTCTGTTTTTTCTCTGTCTGTCTGTCTGTCTGTCTGTCTGTCTGTCTGTCTGTCTGTCTGTCTGTCTCTCTCTCTCTCTCTCTCTCTCTCTCTCCTCTCTCTCTCTCTCTCTCTCTCTCTCTCTATCTATCTATCTATCTATCTATCTATCTATCTATCTATAGATATACATACAGACAGACAGACACACACACACACACACACATACATACACACACACACAATATATATATATATATATACATATATATATATATATATATATATATATATATATATATATATATATATATATATATATATATATATATATATACCTCCCCTCTCCCCTACCATCACTGGGTATCTAAGGCTACCCCCAAAAGTGGTCGACAAGGCTATAAACCACAAAGACGATCACAACAGTTCACGTTATCCTCTAAAACCTCCCCTGCATGACAAGCTCTACAATGACCTCTGTCTGCCCTCATCTTCAGGCTCAAGGTCTGGTGATCCCGGGCATCCCCAAGGACATCGAGGTGAACCCGTACGTCAAGGCTTTCCTGGTGCCGGGCAGAGCCTTCAAGTACCGCACCAAGACTCTGAGGAACACGCGGGTAACTGCTGCATCTGATGTTTGGTTTTGGTTGTTGGGGTTTTTGTGTTTGTTTTTGTGTGGGAGTGGGGAGTTGGTTGTTGCTTTTTGAGGGTTTGGGTTTGTTTTTGTATGTTTTGTTTGATTTGTTTTTTGGTTTGTTTTGGGGTGTTGTTGTTTGTTGCTTTTTTAGGGTTTTGGATTTGTTTTGTATGCTTTGTTTGGTTTGTTTGTTTGTTTGTTTTGGGGTGTTGTTGTTTTTGTTTGGATGGGGTTTTGCTTGTTTTGATTTTTGATTGTTTGGTTTGTTTTGGTGTGGTTTTTTGTTTGGTCGGTTTTTTTTTGGGGGGGGGGTTGGGGGGTTGGGGTTTTTTTTTTGGGGGGGAGGGTGTTCGTTCTTCGGCTAAAACTCCGAAATTCATCAATGGTGCGACTTCTTTGTGTATGCGACCGTTTTGGTCCACCATGATGGTTACCGCATTCCGAATTCTAAATACGACACCAGTCTTCATGCGGTTTTTTTTATATATAGTTGTGTCATCTGTTCTTCCCCGAGAGGAATGACCTTCTCTTCCAAAGGACAGGAACCCGTGTTGACATGTGTGCAAGATGTTCTGGGCGCGTTTTCCCGTGGGCCCTTGGTTTGTAGTGTCATCCAAAGGACTTTTGGGGGGAGTGGAGTCGGCACTGATTTTATCTCTAAGGGGGAAAATCCCTTAGAACGGGTGCCTCGGTGGGTGGCTCAAACCCGGGCTGTCAGATTGCAAGGGCAACACTTTAACCACTAGGCTACTCCATCCACCAGAGAATGAGTTTGTAAGGCCAAAGAACAAATGAAAGACATTTGACAGAAACTAAAGTACAAAAACGGCAGAAACAAAGATTAAGTACAGAAAAAGAAAAAAAAAGGG
>CM054138.1:71169385-71171567 GCA_028751875.1 Rapana venosa
ACACATGCGCGCATGCGCACACAACACATACACTCACATACACACACACACACACACACATACATACACACACACATCAATTGTGAATACAATGTTAAAAAAAAAAAGGTTTTGCTCTTTTCAAGCCCTATCTTGTTGGAATTCTCTTCTAATACCCTCTCAGGCATAATACAAGTATTGAACATACCAGTGATTCGTAATGTAATCAGTGTGTTATGTTGTGAGTATTTTCACACGCACACATCTACAGATTGTAGTATTATTACATTTCATTTTCCTCCAGAGGTGGGTTGTTTTTTCTTGAAATTAAATCTTTAATCTTAAATCTCTGAGATTCCCCATGGGAATACCGGGTGCCTGTCAGTATAAATAGCATCCTCAAATTCTGGAAATTCTGTGCTAGGAATTCCCTCTTTTCTATCCTTCTCTTTGTTTCTGCCGTGTTGTTTTTTCTTCTTATCGCCATCTTCTCGTCTATTTTCTGCCTTTTTGGTCCATTCTCCTGCCCTTTTTTTCCCAGAAAGTCTTAAACGAAAACAATTCTCTCCCTTGCCAAAGTCGGATGCGCTGGGCCTGACATGTTAGGCGCTTAACGGCAGCGCAACGGATTTTTGCTTCATATGACAGGTAACATTAGTTGCTGTCTGAGGGTTCGATTAAGAATAAGAAGGAGGCGGAGGTGAGGAGGAGAGGTGGAGGAGGAGGAGGAGGAGGAAGAGAAGAAGAAGAAGAAGAAGAAGAAGAACAACAAACAACAACAACAAGAACAAGAAGAAGAAGAAGAAGAAGAAGAAGAAGAAGAAGAAGAAGAAGAAGAAGAAGAAGAAGAAGAACAACAACAACAACAACAACAACAACAAGAACAAGAAAAACAAGAACAAGAAGAACAAGCAGAACAGGCAGAACAAGAACAACAACAACAACAACAACAACAACAAGAATCTCAGAGAACCTGAAAATCTATTTCTTTCCATCTCTCCTCCCTTAAAGCTTTTTTCTTCAGGGTATGTTGTTGTTTTTTCTCCTTTCTGTCTACCACAGGATCCTCTGTTCTTGGAGAAGTTCAGCATCAAAGACGTGGTGCCCAACGAAATCAGCGAGGAGTCGGCTCTGGAGTTCCAGGTCTACTCGTCCCACCACGTCTCTCGCCGCCACCTGGTCGGGGTGGGCTCCGTCAGGCTCCTCGACGTAGACACCCTGCCCGGTGGTCAAGTGGAGCTGATCATCATGCCTCAGACTGTGTATAGGGTGAGTGAGTGTGTGAGCGTTTTTGTCTGTGGGTCTGTCTGTCGATTCAGTATGTGTATCTGTCGTCTCCTCTGGTTTTCTGTCTCTGTGTGACTGTGTGTGTGTGTGTGTGTGTGTGTGTGTGTGTGTGTGTGTGTGTGTGTGTGTGTGTGTGTGTGTGTGTGTGTGTGTGTCTGTGTGTGTGTGTGTGTGTCTGCCTGCCTGTCTGTGTGTGTCTGTACCTGTCTGTATGTCTGTGTATATATCTGTGTGTGTGTGTCTTCCTGCCTCTGTGTGTGTGTCTCCCTGTCTGTGTGTCTGTGTGTGTGTCTGTGTCTGCCTGTCTGCCTGTCTCTGTGTGTGTGTGTGTGTGTGTGTCTGCCTGCCTGCCCGCCTGTATATATATATATATATATATATATATATATATATATATATATATATATATATATATATATATATATATATATATATATATATATATACACCGAAGCAGAGACATTTATTTTGTTGCATTAAGATCAGTGGTAATGACCATGGTGTGATTATAATGCTGTGGAAGTACCTGCTATATTTTGGGACTAAGTCTTCTTCACAGGGCTTAACTCTAAAAGCTCCCTCTCATAGTACAACCCAGCGTCAACCAGGCCCGAGAGATGCAGACACCTGCAATGTGGTTTGGGTAATTTGAGTGACGATGTCCAAACTGAACGCTGAAAGTGGATGAAGCTCGATTACGTGGTGCACGTCTTCCCAGTGAACCCACAACAAGCTCACTGCGGGTAGAAGCTGGGCAAGATAGCAGAAATCCTTATGACTCTTGCGGGAATCAAACCCTCGAACTTCAAGCCTGTAAACCAAAGCGCTCACTACTTCAGACAGTTTTACCCACTCGGTTATAGCGACTGCTATACATACTTATATATATATATATATATATATATAATAGAGAGAG
>CM054138.1:71172067-71193880 GCA_028751875.1 Rapana venosa
GCGAAAAAAGCGGAAAGGAAAAAAAGTTAAAAAAATCTATGGATGAGGAAAAAGTGAAGCGTGGAGTGGAAGGATTGGTTGATGAGGAGACAGTCTGAAATGATGAGCGTAATTATCTTCTTGTTCCTGAACTTAAGTAAAACCCCTAAAAAAAACAATGTAAATTAAATGAATCAACTGAGAGAGAGAGAGAGAGAGAGAGAGAGAGAGAGAGAGAGAGAGAGAGAGGAGAGAGAGAGAGAGAGAGAGAGAGAGAGAGAGAGAAGGAGAGGGGGATATAGACAGAGAGAGAAAGGAAAGAGAGTGAGTAAGAGAAGAAAGATAATAGACAGACAGAAAAATAGACAGATAGAGGGGGCGGGGAGATAGAGAGGGGTAGTGAGATAGAATGAGAAGAGAGAGAGAGGGGGGGGGGGGGGGGGGGGAGGGGGAGGAGAGAGAGAGAGGAGAGAGTGAGAGAGAGAAAGACAGAAAAAGGGACAGAGAGACAGAGAAAGACAGAAAGAGACAGACAGACAGAAGAAGCAAACAGACATAAAACAGACAGAGAGAGAGACGGGGATAGAGAGAAAGAGAGACTGGATCTGAATCTCAGACAAACGAAGACAGACAGACAGACAGACAGACAGATAGGCAGGCAGAGAGACAGACATACAGACAGACAGGCAGAGAGTCAGGCAGACAAACAGGCATAGAGACAGACAGACAAACAGGCAGATAGGCAGGCAGAGAGACAGACAGACAGGCAGAGAGTCAGACAGACAAACAGGCATAGAGACAGACAGACAAACAGGCAGGCAGATATACAGACAGACAGACAGACAGACAAACAGAATGTCAGACCGACAAGAAACACAAACAAACATAAACTTTAAAAAAAAAAAATAATGCAAATACAAACACACAGACTAAAAACACACTGATTTCCTCCTTGAAGCCGGCAGTTCATTATTTCGTAGATTACATACACAAGCATGGACAGCTTAAAGTAAACAACAATATTTTGAAGCCCCTTCCGATTCCATTTTTGTTTTGTTTTATTAAAAAATAAATTCTCATCAAACATTCATTTGGAGCCAAAGTTGCGTGGACAACAGAAAACAGAAAAATCTATCTATGGGAAAATCCGTTGTGGGCCTAAGCTGAAGGATGAGACTGACAGGACAGAGAAAGAAAATGCGTGTTCATGTTCGTTAACGCTAAAATGACGACAAAAAGCACGAAGAAGGATTCACTGATACTCAGCATGTTTTTTTTTATTATCTGTTCCTAGGCTTGAGCTCCGAGGGGCAATTTTTGCGTATGCGACCGTTTTTGTCCCCCACCTTGAATGAAGCTGCATCTCGACTCTGTGGATGATGTCTCAACACGGCACCAGTGCAGTGTGCATCCTTCGGGATGAGACTATAAACCGAGGCCCCGTGTGCCAACGCACGCAGAACATCTTGCGCATACGTTAAACCCTGTTCCGCTTTTCGTAAGAGTAGGCCATTGTGTGCCGGTGGGAACAGATGACAGAATTTACAAAAACCTGCATACACACGGGGATTGGATGTAAAAAAAAAAAGCACATACGTGCTTATTTCATTATCCTCGATATAAAAGAATAAAATAAAATAAAATAAATAAAATTACAGTTCTGTAATCGGTTCTTGAAGCAGCTGAGATGTGGCTTTGTCAGAAGGCTTTTCGTAGTCAGATAAAAGAACAAATTAAAGGATATTACACGAACTGGGAACAGCAAGAACGCTTCCTACATTAATAAATGAACGGAATGAAATGGATCGGTGGTCTAGAGGTAACGCACCTGTCTAGAAAGCGAAAAGTCCGGGTTGAAAGTGTTGCGGTGGTTGATCCCCGTTTGGGCCAGACACTTTTCTCCAATCCATTAGACCAAGAGTAGTGGTCCGGGTGCTAGTCTTTCGGATGAGACAATATACCGAGGTCTTGTGTGTTACATATGGTTATTTAGCGCAAGTTAAAGATCCTACGGCAACAAGAGAGTTGTCTCTGGCAAAATTCTGTAGAAAGCAAGCCACTCTGATAGGGAAACAAATACAGTTGCAGACAGGAAAAGAAAAAAGTAATAATGGGTAGCGCTGCTCTTGTGGTAACGTGCTCTCCCCGGGAAGAGCAGCTCGAATTTCACACAGGGAAGTCTTTTTAAAAACATTATTATTCCTTTATATCGAGGATAATGCAATAAGCACTCTTGCGCTTTTTTTACATCCTGTCCCCGTGTGTATGCGGTTTTGTGAATTTTGTCATCTGTTCCCACCGGCACACAATGGCCTACTCTCACGAAAAGCGGAACAGGATTTAACGTGTGCGCAAGATGTTCTATGTGCGTTCGCACACGGGGCCTCGGTTTATAGTCTCATCCGAAAGACTTTTGGGGAGAGTGGAGTCTGCACTGATGTTAACTCCAGGGGAAAATATCCCCTTAAACGGGAATCGAACCCGGGTCGTCAGATTGCCAGCGCAATGTTCTAACCACTAGACTATCCCATCTGCTGCCGTGACTTAAAATGGTACACAATACAATATTCTGAGTGAACCTTAAGGATGCTAACCTGGGGAACGCCCAACAAAACAACTACTAAAGATGGACACCAAAGATCAGATTTTAAAAAATCAAAAATTAATCATATGGGAGAGAGACTTAACTGACAAGACGAGGACATAATTATTCAGAAAGACCAGACACGGAGAAATGAAGACCGTAGACAGCTGAGTGAATATGAACAACAGCCGCCTTCGCTTATGATTATGTCCAACAAAGACATGACATGTCAGAGCTGACAGACCAAAAGACATACAGCTCATTTCCTGGGGGCAGGTCTCTTCCTTTTTGTCCTGTCTCTTTTCATCACTGATTAAAAAAAATGTTTGTGATGAAATATGAGAAGGCAGACATGAAAAAACAAAGAAGAGAAATGAAGAAAACATCACCCACCCCCTCAAAAAAAACCAATAACTAAACACCCTCAGGGTAATATACAGGAAATTTCATCCAGAGGCTGTACAAAAATATTATAAACATCCCAGCACTTACCTCCCCTTTTAGTAGTCTCACATTTGCCCCCCCCCCCCCCCAAACGACTTTCTCCCCTAGTAATGAATGAAAGCGCTTTGATTTGTTTTTTGCAAGATATAGCGCTGTATAAATTCCGTGTATTATAAACATAATAAATATAGAAATGTTGTCGTTGTTGTGCGTTCCCCAGCTTTACACCCTGGGGGTCACCCAGAACATGCCACACTCTGACTCACTCACTCATACCACCTGGGAATCACTGTGAGATAGGAAGTACACCGGATGAGAAGTTTGCGTGTATGACTCTTTTCAAGTACCTCGCCACATAGGCAGCCATACTCCGACTTCAGAAATGTTTTTCTCTTTTAAAGGAGAGTGCAGGTTGTTATGTCAAGAGCTGGTCATGGCTGAAGGCAATCTCAACACAGCATTTTACAACATAACAACATTTTAATGGAGGATTTGGCAATTAGCTGACATAAAAAACTGACACAGCTTTTGGCTTGGGGAATAAAATGGAAATTAAAAACAGGGGAAGACCCCAAATATCAAGCAGAAAGAAAGAAAAATGAAAAGAAAGCCTGGAAGACAAAGACAGAAAAAATGGAAGAAAAGAGAACGAGTAAAGAAAGAAGAAAAGAAATGGCATAATCACAACTATATCTACTAACTTTCCTCAGCATCACCCTTCGCCTTCCTTCCTAAAAATGAAAACAAAAAAGGCAACTAAATTAATGAAAGCAAGAAGAAGAAGAAGAAGAAGAAGAAGAAGAAGAAGAAGAAGAAGAAGAAGAAGAAGAAGAACAACAACAACAACAACAACAACAAAAACAAGAACAAGAACAAGAACAAGAACAAGAACAAGAAAGAGTTTGTGTGTACCTGCTCTTTCAAAGCCTTTTTCTTTTATTTTCTGCATCTTTGATTTAATTTGATTTTAAAAATGCCATCATAAATTGGCGTCCAAAGATCTGACATGCCTTGCATTAAAAAAACAAAACCCACCTCATTTCCTCCCTCCTGTTGTTTGTTTATTTATTCATTTGTGATTTTTTTTAGACCAAGGACAATGTGTGACGCAAAAAGCCATAACCAGTTTGGATGTTTTTAGTTCCTTTTTAAAAAAAATTGATGACTTAAATGACGTGAAAATTTTTATTCCAATTTCATAAGGCCGAAAGGAATGAATGTCAATAGGACAGACACGATAAAAGATAGTCTTTCGGAAGAGACTATAAACCGAGGTCCCGTGTTCAGACGAATGCAGAACAACCTTTCGCCCACGTTTAAAGCCCTTTCCGCCTTTCGGAATAGTAGGCAATTGGGGTTGGGTGGCCGGGGTGGGTAAGAGATGACAAAATTTACACCTGATGAAAAAGCAAACGAGTGCAATATTGAGCCTTATCCCGGAAAAAAAATAATTAAAATAAACTGTTTAAATAAAGCTGTCATGACAATGAAAACGCATAAATGAAGAACAGCAGATAAAAAGCAGAAGGAAAAAGAAATAGAAGAAGAAGAAGAAAGGAAGGAGAAAATGAGAAGAGAACCATACGAAGATCTGGCAAAAAAATAGAAGAAATGCAAAGATGGAGAAAAAGAAGAATTACGAAGAAGATGAAGAATTGCAAGAATTGCGAAGAATAGCGAAGAAGAAAAGAAGAAGAAGTGTGAGAAGAAGGTGCGAAGACGAAGAAGAAGAAGCAATTCAATGGAAAAAAAGAAGAATGCGAAGAAAAGAAAAACATAGAAGAAGTAGAACAAACAACAACAACCACAAAAAGCAACAACAACATTAACAGCAACAACAACATTTACAACAACAAAAACAACACATAAAAAAACAACAACAACACAGAAACAACAACAGCAACAAAAACAACAACAGCATCAGCAACAAAGCACAGCAACAACGACAAAACAACAACACAAACAACAACAACAACAAGAACAACACGGAGACAACGAGAGAAAATGAAGAATTAGACAAGCAAAGAGTTGAAATAACACTCTAGAGCAAACTCTGAAGGTCAGGCAGAAGTGAGAATCAGACGGCTTTTGTGTTGACAACAGTTGTCTCCACTTCCCCACCAAAGACATCTTATTACTGGCAGAACAAAGGCATTTACCCTCTATAGAGGAACAGCTTTGCTTCTTTGTTTTAGGTTGTTGTTTTCTTATTACGTGTACATTTGAAAACGAAATATTTTGCAGAATTATGAGAGACAAGAGATAGGAGAAATCATAAGGCAGCAATTTCTAAAAATAAATAAATAAATAAATAAAAAGAAAAAGAAAAAAACGGGGAATGGGTGTGGGAGGTGGGGGTGGGAAGTGAAAATAGATAGATAGATAGATAGAAGATTGGATATAAAGGATCGATGGCTAGTGAGATAGATAGACAGACAGACAGATGAATAGATAAATAAATATATAAAATAGATACATACATACAGACATACAGGCACAAACCACCCATATAGAAGAAGTAAAGAAGATGAGGAGGAGGAGGTAGGAGGAGGAGGAGGAGGAGGTGAAAAAGAAGAATTGCGAAGAAGAAGAAGAATTGAAAAGAAGAGAACTGAGAAGAAGAAGAATGCGAAGAAGAAAATTGCGAAAAGAAGAAGAAAATCGAAGAAGAAGAATTGTCGAAGAAGAATTGCGAAGAAAGAAAATTGCGAAGAAAATTGGAAGAATTGCGAAGAAGAAGCAAAATTGCGTAGAAGAAGAAGAATTTTGCAAAGAAGAAGAAGAAGAAGAATTGCGAAAATTGCGAAGAATAATTGCGAAGAAGAAGAAGAAGAATTGCGAAGACGAGAAGTAGAAATGCGAAGAAGAATTGCGAAGAGAAGAAGAAGAATTGCGAAAAGAATTGCGAAGAAGAAATGCGAAGATAGAAGAATTGCGAAAATAAGAATTGCTAAGAAGAATTGCGAAGAAGATTGCGAAGAGAAGAAAAATTGTGGAAGAAGAAGAACTGCGAAGAAGAAGAATTGCGAAGAAAATTGCAAGAAGATATGCGAAGAAGAATTAAGAATAAGAAGAAGAAGAAGAAGAAGAAGAAGAAGAACAAGAACAAGAACAAGAACAAGAACAAGAACAAGAGAGAGAAATGGAGCATTCAACCATGATGGGACGCATTCCGTATCTTTTTCATTATTTCTGTTTCTGCTGAACTAATTTAATAGATGAAATTCATAGCCTGACGTCCATAGTTCTGACATTTTTGGCGTCTTTTGTCCTGTCTTTTTCGTTTTCTTCGTTTGTTTGCTTTGTTTGTTCATTTGTTTTGTTTGTCCTTAGACAAAGACGATGTGTGACTCAAAAGAAATAACTACATTTTGGCCATTATTGTCTTGACTTCTAATAAAACAATTTTAATACTCCTCAGAGACTGACTATTATTACCCTTTTTTGAATATTCTGCAAGAAATGAAATGCAAAGAAACCATTAAGAAATGATGATATGATTTATGATAGATAATAAAGAAAGCAATGCGAAGAATTGCGAAGAATTGCGAAGAAATTGCGAAGAAAGAATTGCGAAGAATGAATTGCGAAGAGAATTGCAAGAAGCATAGCGAAGAAGATTGCGAAGAAGAAGAAGAGAAATTGCGAAGAAGAAAGAAGAATTGCGAAGAAACGAATTGTGAAGAATAGCGAAGAAAGAAGAATTGCGAAAGAAGAAGAATGCGAAGAAGAAGAAGAAGAATGCGAAGAAGAAGAAATGCGAGAGAATTGCGAAGAAGAAAAATGCGAAGAAGATGAGAATTGCAAGAAGAAGAATTGCGAAGAGAAGAAATTGCAAGAAGAAGAATTGCGAAGAAGAAGAACATAGGAGAAGAAGAAGAAAACAAGAAAAGAAGTAGAAAAGAACAATAACAAGAATAACACGGAAAGAACGGGCGAATAGAACAAGAAGAACAAGAAGAACAACACAAGCGGAGACATTCAGATTCACAGTAAAGGGTTAGAAATGACATGGGAAAAGTTTAATGAACATAGTGGAACGGACACTGAAGTTCAGACAAAATTAAGAACCGGACAGCTTTTGTGCTGTCAACAGTTTCCCCGCTTGCCAAAAAGACGTCTCTTTGTCGACAGAACACAGACTACGAAAAAACCTTCTTTTGTGGGGCAGATCTGTTTCTTTGTTGTGTTTTTTGTTTTTAACCTGGCTCATAAGAGGTAAATTGAAGAGGATGCAGAGGCGGATAAGAGAAAAGGAAGAAGCAGAAATTTGAAAAGGTTTCAAAGATTTTTGGAACGAGTGGATGAAGATTAGATAGATAGGGGAAGAGAAAGAAAGACAGGGATGATGTCCAACACGGCCCAGTGCAGTGGCATTTTTTCGATGAGATATAAACCGAGGCCCGTGTCCCAAACGCACGCAGAAATTTGCGCATACGAAAACCCCGGTTCCGTTTTTCGTAAGGGGCCATTGTGTGCCCGTGGGGAAAGATGCAGAATTTACAAAAACCGCATACACAGGGGGATTGGATGAAAAAAAAAAAAAAGCAATACGTCTTATTTTCATTATCCCGATATAAAAAAATAAAAAAAAATAAAAAAATAAAATTACATTTCTGTAATCGGTTTTGAACAGCTGAGATGGGCTTGTCAGAAGGTTTTTCGTAGTCAGATAAAAGAACAAATTTAAGGATATTACACGAACGGGAACAGCAAAACGCTTCCTACATTAAAAAATGAGGGAATGAAATGGATGGGTGGTTAGGGGTAAAGCACCTGTCTAAAAGCAAAAAGTCCGGGTTGAAAGTGTTGCGGGGGTTGATCCCCGTTTGGGCCAACATTTTTTCCCCAACCCTTTGACCAAGATAGTGGTCCGGGTGCTATCTTTCGATGAACAATATACCGAGGTCTTGTTGTTAATATGGTTATTTCGCAAGTTAAAGATCCTAGGGGCAACAAGAGAGTTGTCTCGGCAAAATTCTGTAAAAAGCAAGCCACCTGATAGGAAACAAATACGTTGCAGACAAAAAAGAAAAAAAGAAAATTAATGGGTGCGCGCTTTGGGGTAAGTGCTCCCCCCCGGGAAGAGAGCTCAAATTTTCCACGGGGAAGTCTTTTTAAAAACATTATTTTTCCCTTTTATATCGAGGAAATGCAAAACACCTTGCGTTTTTTTTACACCCCTGCCCCCGTGTGTTTGCGTTTTGTGAATTTTTGTATCTGTTCCCACGGCCCAAAATGGCCACTCTCACAAAAAGGGGAAACAGGATTTAACGTGGCGCAAGATGTTCAGTGCGTTCGACAGGGGGCCCTGGGTTTATAGTCCATCCGAAAGATTTGGGGGAGAGGGGGAGCCCTGACTGATGTTAATCCAGGGAAATACCCCTTTTAAAGGGGAATCGAACCCGGGTGGGCCAGTTGCCACGAAATGTTCTAACCACTAGACTTCCCATCTCTGCCGTGACTTAAAATGGTACAAAAACCAATATTCTGAGGAACCTTAAGGATGCAAACCTGGGAACGCCCAACAAAAAAACTCAAAAAAGGGACACCAAAGATAAGTTTTTTAAAAAATCAAAAATTAATCATAGGGGAAGAGCTTAATACAAGACGGGGACATAATTATTCAAAAAGCCCAGACACGGAGAAATGAAGACCAACGCTGAGTAAATAAAACAACACCGCCTTCGCTTATGATTTTGCCAACAAAACATGACATGTCAGAGCTGACAGACCAAAAAAACAGCTCTTTTCCGGGGGGCAGGTCTTTTCCTTTTTGCCTGCCCTCTTTTCTCACTGTTAAAAAAAAAATGTTTTTGATGAAATATAGAAGGCGACATGAAAAAACAAAGAAGAGAAATGAAGAAAACTCCCCACCCCCCAAAAAAAACCAATAACTAAAACCCTCCGGGGTAATATACAGGAAATTTCATCCGGGCTTACAAAATATTAAAAACATCCCAGCACTTCCCTCCCCTTTTAGTGTCCCCAAAATTTGCCCCCCCCCCCCCCCAAACGACTTTCTCCCCTAGAAAATGAATAAAAGCCTTTGATTTGTTTTTGAAAGATATACGCTGTATAAATTCCGTGTATTAAAACATAATAAATATGAAATTTGTCTTGTTGTGCGTTCCCCCACTTTACCCCCCTTGGGGGTCCCCCAGAACATGCACACTCTACTCACTCACTCATACCCCCTGGGAATCACTGTAATGGGAAGAAAAACCGAGAGAAGTTTGCGTGTATATCTTTTCAATTCCTCGCCACATAGGAGCCAACTCCGACTTAAAAAATGTTTTTCTTTTTTAAAGGAGAGTGCAGGTTGTTATGTCAAAGGGCGGTCGGGCTGAAGGCAATCTCACACAGCTTTTTTTACAACATAACAACATTTAATGGAGGTTTGGAAATTACTGAATAAAAAACGACACGTTTTTTGGTTTGGGGAAAAAAAGGGAAATTAAAAAAGGGAAGCCCCCAAATATCAAGCAAAAGAAAGAAAAATGAAAAGAAAGCCTGGAAGACAAAGACGAAAAAATGGAAGAAAAGAGAAGAGTAAAAAAAGAAAAAAATGGCTAACACAATATATCTACTAACTTTCCTCAGCCCCCCCCTTCCCCTTCCTTCCTAAAAATGAAACAAAAAGGCAATAATTAATGAAAGCAAGAAGAAGAAGAAGAAAAGAAGAAGAAGAAAAAGAAGAAAAAGAAAAGAAAAAGAAGAAAACAACAACAACACAAAAAAAAAAAAACAAAAACAAGAACAAGAAAAAGAACAAGAACAAGAAAGAGTTTGTGTTTACCGCTTTTTAAAACCCTTTTTTTTTATTTTCTGCATCTTTGATTTAATTTGTTTTTTAAAAATGCCTCAAAAATTTGGGTCCAAAGATCTAACCCCTTGCTTAAAAAAAAAAAACCCCACCTCATTTCCCCCCTGTTTTTGTTTATTTATTCATTTGTGATTTTTTTTGGGACCAAAGGACAAGTTGCGCAAAAGCCATAACCTTTTTGGATGTTTTTTTCCTTTTTAAAAAAAAATTGATGACTTAAATGACGTGAAAATTTTTATTCCAAATTTCAAAGGCCGAAAGGAATGAATGTCAATGGGACAGAACGATAAAAGATAGTCTTTCGAAGAGACTAAAAACGGGTCCCGTGTTCAACAAAGCAGACTCTTTCCCCCGTTAAAGCCCTTTCCGCCTTTGGGGAATAGAGGCCATTTGTGCCGGGGAAGAGTGAAAAATTTACACCTGAAAAAAAAAAGACACGATGCTTATTGCATTATCCTAAAATAAAATAAAAAAATAACTGTTAAAAAAAGCTGCATGACAAGAAAACGATAAATGAAAAACTGCAATAAAAAAGCAGAAAAAAAAGAAATAGAAGAAGAAAAAAAAAGGAAGGGAAAAAAAATGAAGAAGAGGAAAAAGACAAGATCTCAAAAAAATAGAAGAATGCAAAGATGGAAAAAAGAAGAATTACGAAAAGATGAAGAATTGCGAAGAATTGCGAAAAATTGCAAAGAAGAAGAAGAAAAGAAGGGGAGAAAAAGGTGGAAGAAAAGAAGAAAAATAAAATTCAAGGGAAAAAAAAAGAAGAATGCGAAGAAGAAGAAGAATGCATAGAAGAAGTAGAAAACAAAAAAACCCACAGAAAACAACAACTTTAACAGCAACAACAACTTAACAACAACAAAAACAACAGCAAAAAAAACCAACAAAACAACAAAAACAACAACACAACAAAAACAACAAAAAGCACACAACAAACAGCAGCAACAACGACAAAAAAACAACAACAACAACAACAACAACAAAAACAACACGAGACAAAGAGAAAAAATAAGAATTGACAAGCAAAAGTTGAAATAACACTCTAGAGCAAACTCTGAAGGTCAGGCAAAGTGAGAATCAGACGGTTTTTGTTGGAAAACAGTGTCTCCACTTCCCCAAAAAAGACTCTTTTTACTGGCAGAAAAAAGGGCATTTACCCTCTATAGGGGAAAACAGCTTTGCTTCTTTGTTTTAGGTGTTGTTTTTTTTATTACGTGTACATTTGAAAACGAAATATTTGCAAAATTTAAAGAGGAAAGAGTGGAGAAATCAAAGGCAAAATTTTTCAAAAAATAAAAAATAAATAAATAAAAAGAAAAAAGAAAAAAAGGGGGATGGGGGGGGAGGTGGGGGGGGAAGGGGAAGAAAAATAGATAGATAGATAGAAAAAATGGATAGAAGGTCGAGGGAAAGGAGATAGATGGGAAGACAACAGATGAAAGATAAAAAAATATATAAAAAGAAATACAACAACAGACAGGCAAACAACACCATATAGAAGAAAAAAAAAGAAGGGGGAGGAGGGGGAGTGGGAGGGGGAGGAGGAGGAGGAAAAAAAAGAAGAATTGCGAAAAAGAAGAAAAATTTGAAAGAAGAAAAACTAGAAGAAGAAGAATTGCGAAGAAAAGAATGCAAGAAGAAGAAAAATTTGCAAAGAAAAAGAATTGCGAAAAATTGCGAAAAGAAGAAAATTGCGAAGAAGAATTGGAAGAATTGCGAAAAGAAAAAAATTTGCGTGAAAAGAAAATTGCAAAGAAAAGAAAAAAAATTGCGAAAAATTGCAAAGAAAATTGGGAAAGAGAAGAAAAAAATTGCAAAGAAGAAAGAAGAATTGCGAAAAAATTGCGAAGAAGAAGAAAAAGAATTGCAAAGAAGAATTGCGAAGAAAAAATTGCGAAAAAGAAGAATTGCGAAAAAAAGAATTGCGAAAAAGAATTGCGAGAAGAATTGCGAGAAGAAAAAAATTGTAAAAGAAGAAGAACTGCGAAAAAGAAAAATTGGAAGAAGAATTGCGAAAAAAGAATTGCAAAAGAATTAAGAAGAAAAAGAAAAGAAGAAGAAGAAGAAGAAACCGCAAGAACAAGAACAAGAAAAAAAACAAGAGAGAAAAAGGGGAGCATTCAACCAGAGGGGCGCTTTCCGTATTTTTTTCATTATTTCTTTTTTTGCTGAATAATTTAATAGAAAAAATTCATACCCTGACGCCCATATTCTACTTTTTTGGCGTCTTTTGTCCTGTCTTTTTCGTTTTCTTCGTTTGTTTGCTTTGTTTGTTCATTTGTTTTGTTTGTCCTTAGACAAAGACGATGTGTGACGCAAAAGAAAATAAATACATTTTGGCCTTTATTGTCTTGACTTTCTATTAAAACTATTTTAATACTCTCAGAGACGTGACTATTATTATCCCTTTTTGAATATTCTGCAAGAAATGAATGTCAAAGGAAGACCATTATGATATGATGATATGATTATGGTATGATAATAGAAGAAGAATTGCGAAGAATTGCGAAGAATTGCGAAGAATTGCGAAGAAGAATTGCGAAGAAGAATTGCGAAGAAGAATTGCGAAGAAGAATTGCGAAGAAGAATTGCGAAGAAGAAGAAGAAAATTGCGAAGAAGAAGAAGAATTGCGAAGAAGAAGAATTGTGAAGAATTGCGAAGAAGAAGAATTGCGAAGAAGAAGAATTGCGAAGAAAAGAAGAAGAAGGAAGAAGAAGAAGAAAGCGAAGAATTGCGAAGAAGAAAATGCGAAGAAAAGAAGAATTGCAAAGAAGAAGAATTGCGAAGAAGAAGAATTGCGAAGAAGAAGAATTGCGAAGAAGAAGAACAAGAAGAAGAAGAAGAACAAGAAGAAGAAGAAGAACAAGAACAAAAACAAGAATAACAAGGAGAAGAACGGGCGAATAGAACAAGAAGAACAAGAGCAATACAAGCGGAGACATTCAGATTCACAGTAAAGGGTTAGAAATGACATGGGAAAAGTTTAATGAACATAGTGGAACGGACATTGAAGTTCAGACGAAACTGAGAACCGGACAGCTTTTGTGCTGTCAACAGTTGTCTCCGCTTGCCCAACAAAGACGTCTCTTTGTCGACAGAACACAGACACGAACCTTCTTTGTTGGGGCAGATCTGTTTCTTTGTTGTTGTTGTTGTTGTTTTTTAACTGGCTCAATTAAGAGGTAAATTGAAGAGGTATGCAGAGGCGGAGAAGAGAAAAGGAAGAAGCAGAAATTTGAAAAAGGTTCAAGATTTTGGACGAGTGGATAGATAGATAGATAGATAGGCGGAGAGAAAGAAAGACAAAAGAGAGAGAGAGAGAGAGAAGAGAGAGAAATATATTATATATATATATATATAATATATATATATATATATAAAATATATATATATATATAATATATAAAATATATATAAATAAAATATACAGATAGATTGATTGACAACATACAAACATACCAACATACATACATACATACATACAACAGACAGGCAGACATACATACATATATACATACATAGAAAATGAACAGCTGGATAGATAGATAGGTAGACAGACAGGCAGACAGAAGGATAGATAGATAGATAGATAGATAGATATATAGATAGATAGATAGATAGATAGATAGATATTCGAAAACAGAGACAATGCTTTTGGATGTTAGTGAATGAATCTGTATGCGTGCGTGCGTGCGCGTGTGTGGGTGTGAGGGAGAGAGAGAGAGAGAGAAGAGAGAGAGAGAGAGAGAGAGAGAGAGAGAGAGAAGAGAGAAGAGAGAGAGAGAGAGGGAGAGAGAGAGAGAGAGAGAGAGAGAGAGAGAAAGAGAGAGAAAGAGAGAGAAAGAGAGAGAGAGACAGACAGACAGATAGAAGCAACACAGACAGATAGACAACAGACAGAGATAGACAGATAACAGACAAGACAGACAGACAGATAGACAGACAGACATACAGAGAGATAGACAGACACAGAAAGACAGATAGACAGACATAAACAGACAGACAGACACAGACACAGACAGACAGAAGAGAGACAGACACAGACAGATAAAGAGACATACACAGACAGACAGATAGAAAACAGACAGACAGATAGACAGACAGACACAGACAGACAGATAGACAACAGACAGACACAGACAGATAGACAGACAGACACAGACAGATAGACAGACAGACAGACATAGACAGACAGACAGACAAAGGAGGGAAGACAGGACATAGGGAAGGATAGAAAAAAAGAAGGAAAAAAGGAGGAATGAAAAAGTGCAATAAACAGAACAGAAAACGAATGACAAAACAGAAAGGGAGTAAAGAAATACAACACAAACACACACACGAGCGCGCGCGCGCGCGCGCGTACACACCCCACCAAAAAACACACAGTACACCCCCACACACACACACACTACACAACACACACACACACACACACAACACCACACATACACACACACACACACACACACACACACACACACACACACACAAACACACACACATACTCGTTACACACACACACCCCACACACACACACAAAACACACACATCGCACACACACAACGCGAGCCAACACACGCACGTACGGACATACGCATGCGCCACACCGCCGTTCCCCCTAAAACCACACACACACACACGACACAGACACACACACACACACACACACACACACACACACACACACACACACAACACACACACACACACACACACACAAAACACACACACATACTCGTACACACACACACTCGCACACACACACACCGCGCCAACACACGCACATACGGACATACGCAAAGCGCACACACACCCTTCCCCCCCTTTCACACACACACACACAGACGACAGACAGACAGACACACACAAAACACACACACACACACACACACACACACACACCCCACACAACACACACAAAACACCCCACACAACACACACACAAGAGAAGCAAAACAGGAAAAAAAAGTGAATTTGTCGTGAGATTCTGAAAAGCAGTTAGCCGTATACAATTTGATTCGCAATGGAATAGATGCGTCTGAATTTTTCAGCAGCGTCTTTCATTGAACTTTTATTGTTGTCCCTTGGCTAAAGCTCCGAGGCTCTCTACTAGTGAGATTGTTGCTTTTGGATCACAGTTTTGCCCGTCATTAAGGTGACCGCATGCCATCTTCGGAGATACTAATGATCTAAACACAGCATTTTAAATGTTACCATCTCTTCTTACTACTGCCACGAAAAGCCTATTCTTGCGAAAGGCAGAACGGGTTTTGAGAACGGGTTTTTAAGAGAGAGAGAGAGAGAGAGAGAGAGAGAGAGAGAGAGAAAAGAGAGAGAGAGAGAGAGAGAGAGAGAGAGAGAGCTTACGTGCGTTTTTCATTCTGAGTCTCGGTTCATAGTCATCACCTGAAGGACTTAAGTGAGAGTGGAGTCAGTTCTGATGTTAATTGACTCCAGGTTTAAAAAAGACAACAACAAACCCAACTCTTGAACGAGAGTTCCCCCGTGGGGTTACCGGGAAATCTGTCAGTATAAATACCATCCCCACCTTCTGGAAATTCTGTGCTAGGAATTCCCTCTTTTCTATCACTCTCTCTCTCTGTTTCTGCCTTGTTCCTTTTCTTCCTGTCACCTCCTTTTAGTCTATTTTTCTGACTTCTTGGTCCATTCTCCCACCCTTTTCCCCCAGAAAGACTTAAAAGATAACAATTCTCTCTCATGCCGATATCGGATGTGCTGGGCCTGACTTTATCAGGCGCTTAACGGCAGCGCAACGCATTTTCGCTCATATGACAGACACCAATAGTTGCTGCCTGAGCGTAGGACGAAGAAGAAGAACGGGTATTTTGGTGGTGGTTTGAACCTAGGTTCGATCCCGGGCCGTCAAATCCCGAACACAACGCTCTAACCACTAAGCTAACCTGCCCACTAGTGCGCCTTTAAACACGAGAATTGTATTGAATTTTATCAGCGCGTTTCTATCCGACTGAATGGACGAGTGATTGCCCCTGATCGACAGCAAGAAAAAGAGATTTTGATAGCGCGTTTAGAGATCAAATAATTACTGCCACACACGCGTGCACACATGCAAGAATGCACGTACGCACGCAAGCACGCACGCAAGCACGCACGCATACAGACACAAGCACGCACGCACAGAGAAAGGCAGAGAGAGAGAGAGAGAGAGAGCGAGCGAGAGAGAGAGAGAGAGAGAGAGAGAGAGAGAGAGAAAAGAGAGAGAGAGAGAGAGAGAAGAAGAGAGAGAGAGAGAGAGAGAGAGAGAGGGGAGAGAGAGAGAGAGAGAGAGAAGAGAGAGAGAGAAGGAGAGAGAGAGAAAGCGCGTTTCAAAATTGCATTAAGAGAGAGAGAGCATGAGAGAGAAAAGAGAAAGGGAAAAGAGAGAGACAATGACAATGACAATGACAAATTTTTTTAAATTTTGAGGATTGAATAAAACACTCATGTGCTTTTTTACATCCAGTCCCCGCCTAGGGATACTTCTTAATAATAACCCAGAGAGAGGGGAGAGAGAGGAGAGAGAGAGAGAGAGAGAGAGAGAGAGAGAGAGAGAGAGAGAGAGAGAGAGAGAGAGAGAGAGAGAGAGAGAGAGAGAGAGAAGAGAGAAGAGAGAGAGAGAAACAGAGAGACAGGGCAAGCAGACAGACAGATAGACAGACAGAAAGACAGACAGAGAATCAGACGGACTGACAGACGGGTAAAAATGCAAATACAGGAAAAGAAAACAGGTAAAGGTAAAGTTAGTACGAAAGATGAAAGAATGACAAAAAAAAAGGAAGAAAAGGAAGAAACGGCAGAAAGAAAGAGAGGTGGAGAGAATATAAATAAAAGCAAATTGTAGGAATAAATTTTAAAAAGAGGAAAAAACAAACAAAAGAGATAAAGAAAGAAAGGGGAAAAGAAAGAGGAAAAGAAGGAGGAAAAGGAAGAGAGAAATAAAGAATAACGAAAGAAAGGGAGGAAGGAGAGATGAAATAAGTAGATAAAGAAAGAAAGAAAGAGAGAAAGAAAGAAAGAATGAAAGAATGAAAGAAAAGAAAGAAAGAAAGAAAAGGGAAAAACAAAGAAAGAGAGAAAGAAATGAATACAGACAGTAGACTAAAAATAATAAACGAACGAAAGAGCGAACGAAAAAAAAAACCACGTTAAAATGATGAGGGAGGGGGAGAGGACATCTTGATTTTTTCAAGAGTTGCCGAAAAGCTATTCAAATTAAAGAAATATTTGCAACCGAAACAGAACATGAACTTTGTGGTCCTCTACAAGCAGGGGGCGGGAAGCTCAGTGGTCAGAGCACTCCCCCTCCGAGCTAAGTTAAGCAGCATCGAGCGGGGTTCCCCTTTGGATCGATGACCTTTTTTCTGTTGGGGCTTCAACAGTCCCCCTTTACCCACCCTGAAAGGGGTACTTCCCCTTCTTTAGGGTCAGGAAGGGTAAAGCAGCGGGGGAGGGGAAATGGGCCCCGCCTTCATAGTGCCCCCTGAAAAGTTGAGGTCCTGATGCCTCGTTTCCCTACGACCAATGGTTTAGGGGAAAAACTTTACCTTTTTTTTAACATTTTTATCAACCTTGGAATCACACAATACTTAACGTATCAGCATGGGGCATCCCACCGAGTGAACAAGGATTTTATCAAACGGGTGACGAGTGAAGCAATTTCGATGGCAGTTTTGAGAAAAATTTCCTAAGGCAAGCAAACATGCTCTTGCGCGCACGTACACCGCAGGGCGCTTCATGCACATAATTATTATGCAAAATATTTTTTACTACCGCCAACAATCAGTCCCTTCTACACACCCAAACCACAAACACCACACCACACACACCACACACCACAACACACCACACATAATATATATATATAATATAATATATATAATTTTTATATATATTATATATATATATATATTATTATTAAAAATAAAGAGATAGGATAGAGAAATAACACAAAAAAGAAAAAGGGAAGATAGAAGGAGAAAAAAAAGAAAAGAGAAAAAAAAGAAACGTAAAAGGAAAAGGAAAAAAAAATTCCAATGAAAGAAAAAACAAAAAAAAAAAAAAAAAGAAATCGAAAGCAACAAGGAAAACAGGTGAAAACAACTGACTTTAGAATAAAATGAAAGAAGTAGAAAAGGAACAAGAAAAAAAAACAAAACTCCCAAAAAAAACACACAAAAAATTACAAACAAAGAACGAACACAAAATCAAAAAAATAAAATGAAAAAAGAAAGAAGACTACAAAGCGAAAAAAGGGGCTTTTTAAAGAAATTTTAAAACAGCAAAAAAAAACCCACCAACAAATAAACATGCAAAAAAGAAAACGCAGAAACAGAAAGAACAAAAAACATAGCGGGTTTGACCCAAAAAAACAAGTTTCTGCCTCAGTTTTGCATTTGGTTTAAATCTTTCCTTGTCCTTTATCAAATGGGTAGAAACGTTTCACGAATTGAATTTCATCAACCTTTCACTCCGGTGAAATAAACGAGTATGACATTTTTCCCCTGAAAGGTAAAGGTTTTCGCTAGTTTAGTGATAACTATCCCAATACCCCGAACGAACAACACACACACCCCAAAACACAAACCCCCACACACACACCACACACACACAACACAACCCCACAAAACCCAACCACACACAACCACACACACACACTAAAAAGTGAACAGTGTAAATTGAAGACAACAACAACAACAACAAGACACGCATAAAATAAATGACACAAACACAAACGGACATGCGCGCGCGCGCGGACACGAAACCCACACCAAAAACACCACAAACACACAACAAAACAACACACCACACCCCAAACCCGCAAACACACACACACACACTTTTGCACACGTGCAAAAATAGCTTTGGTAAGAAAAATTGGATTCAAAATCAGAGAGAAGAAGAGGAGAAAAGAAAAGGGAAAAGAGAGAAGAGAGAGAGAAGAGGATAGAGACAGACGACAGCAGAGACAGAAACAGAGAGACAAGAGAAAAGATAGAAAAATGAAGCCCGAGACCGGCAGCAGAAGACAGCAGACACACAAAACAAGACAAAAAACAGAAAGACAAGGAAGCAAAAGATCTGCTTTCCCAACAAGTACCTGGTTCATCCAGCGCGCGCGCGCTCTGTTTGTGTGTTTTGTGCGTGGGGTGGTTCGTGCGTGCGTTGTGTTTGGTGCGTGCGGCGTCGGTGCGCGCGTCCGTGTGTGTGTGTGTATGTGTGTTGTTTGTGTGGCGTGTGAGGAATGGGGAGAATTTTGGTGTGGTGATGGGCTGATTTTGCTGATGTGGCTTGTCTCACGCGAGCAAACCGGGAGATGCACTAAACTGAAATGATGCCCCTTTATTCCCCCGTAAAACCCTGCCCAAAGGGGAATGGAGTTTCGGTAAAAATTGGTAAAATCATATCTCCTGTCTCTCTGTTCTTTTGCCCTTGTGTGTGTGTGTTGGTGTGTGTGTGTGTTTGTCGTCTGTCTTTTGTCTTTCTGCCTCTGTTTTCTGTCTTCTGTTTTCTCTCTGTCTTTCTGTCTTTTTTCTGCTGTCTTTCTCTTGTCTTCTTGTCCGCTTCTTTCTGTCTTCTTCTCTCCTGTCCTCTTCCTGTGTATTTGTTCTGTCTGTATTTTCCCTCGATGTAAAAGAAAAAAAAAAGAAGAATAAAATAAAATAAATAAAATGTCTCTCTTCCTTTTGTCTTTCTCTCTGTCGTCTATCCGGTCTTTTCTCCCCCTCTGTCTCTCCGTCCCTCTCCCTCTTCTCTCTCTCTTGCTCTGTTCTTTTATTTGGTGTTTTTGAAGGTGATTTGCATACAGAAATTATCCCAATCGTGCTTTTTTAAAAAGCAATCTACCTTTAGAAGTTTTAAAAAAAAAAACAAAAAATTATGAGGTTTTCACTCACCCGACTTCCGTGGGGAATTTTTAAACTGTTACTTGTGAATATTTAAAGATTCAGACACGAAAAAATGCTCATATACACAAGAGGCAAAAAAAACGACAGATACAGAGAGAGACTTGAACAGAGACAGATGCACACACACACACACAACAAAACACAACACACACAAACACCAAAAACACACACACACACACCGGGGGCCCCAAACACAACAAACCCCCCCAAACAACACACCCAACCAACACCCCAAACGGCCCCCAAAAAAAACAAAAAAAATAAAAGTACAACCCCAACCACCAAAACCAAAACCAACCAAAAAAATATCCCCCTTAAAAAAACTCACTTCCACCCCCTTCCTCAAACAACCCCCTCCCTCCTCCCCCCCCCCCCCCCCCCCCCCCCCCCCCCCCCCCCCCCCCCCCCGAAAACATATACACCCCCCCCAAACCCCACTTCCTAAGCAAACCACAAACTCTCCCCTTCACACACACAAACACACACACAAAACACACACACCAAACACACACAAACACCCAAAAAAACCAACAAAAAACACACAAAAAAATTACACACAAACACACACACACAAACACACACAAAAAACCACACACCACACAACACAGCCCCAAAGATTCAAGATTAAAGTTTTAAATTTTTAATCCCTTTCAACATTTTTGGGGTTTGGGAGGATTCAAAAAAATGAACGGGAGAAAAAACCCTAACAGCAATACACCCCAAAAAAGTATAAAACTAAAGGAACTGAAAAGCGCTTCATCGAAAAAATATCACCACACACACACACCACACACACACACACACACACACACACACACACCAAACACACACACCACACAACACACCACACACACAACAAAACCAAAAACACCCACAACACACACACCACACAAGGGAGAGGGGATACCCCCCTAATTCAGAACATTGCGCTCGAATCTGACGACCGGGTTCGATTCCCGTTCGGGGAATTTTTTCCCCCCTAGATTAAACACATCAGTTCCATTTCCCCCCAAAAGTCCTTCGGGGGAAACTAAAAAACCAGGTCCCTGTGCGAACGCCCCACGCACGCAGAACGTCTTGCACACATTTTAAAATCCTTTTTCCCGCTTTTCGAAAGGGGGCCCATTTTTGGGCCGGGGTGGAAGATGACAGAATTTACAAAGCCGCATACACACGAGTATTTGGGTGTAAAAAAACACATAAGTCTATTCCATTTTCCTCGTATAAAAGAATAAATAAAAAAACAAACACCACACAACACACACACAACACCAAAAAACACACTTAGACGATGGGTCGATGAAAAAAAATGCATTGCTTTTCAAAACCATCTGGAATACAAATTTTCTTGACTTGACTTGACTTTACTTCACCCACACACGCAACCCCCCAAAAACACCAAACCAAAAAACAACAAAAACCAAAACAAAACACAAACACACACACAAACACAAAACACACACACATAACACAATTTAAAAACACACAACACACAAACACACTAACACACAAACAAACACACACACACCAACCACACACACAAAACAAAACCAAAAAAACAACACCACATAAAACCCCAAAACCAAAAAACAAACAAACCACAAAACACACACCACACAAAAACACAAAAACACATCAAAACACACACAAAAACACACCCCCCCCCCCCACACACACACACCCTCACCCCCCCCCCACACACAAAAAACACACTACCCCCCACCCCCCCAAACCCCCCCCCCCCCCCCCCCCCACACACCCCCCCCAAAAAACCCCCCCCCCCCCCCCCCCCACACACACACACCCACCCCCCCCCCCCAAACCAAACACACCCCCCCCCCCCCCACACACACCCCCCTTCACCCCCACCCCCTTTTTTTTAACCCCCCCAAAACAACCCCCCCCCCCTCCCCGCCCCCCACACACAAACCCCCCCCCCGCCCCCCCAACATAAGGGGCTGGGGCATTTTTAATTTTATTTCTTTTTTTTTTTAAAATTTTTTTAAAAAAATTTTAAAAATTGGGTTTTTAAAAAAAAAAAAAAATTTTTTTA
>CM054138.1:71194380-71216850 GCA_028751875.1 Rapana venosa
AAAAAAAACTTCAGGCCCAAGATATTTTTAACAATCTGCATCCATTTAGAAAAATAAGCCAAAATAAACCCATGTAGACAAAATCACCTTTCTAAAAAAAGCGAGGCTGTCATTGGAATTCATGTCCAAAAATCGCAGTATCTATAAATTTGGAATTTCAGTTTTAAAGACATTTAACAATTTGCATCCTTAAAAAAATGCCAAAAAAAACCCCTGTATTGGGGAATCACCTTTTCTTTTAAAACTCAAAATTGCATTAAACCTACTGCCAAAAATGTTCATTTTGCAATCATTTGAAAATTTCAGGCCTAAGACATTTATAACAATTGACCCCTTTTAAAAGAAAAGACCCCAAAATAAGTAATGCCCCAAGTGGGAAATTTCAGCTATTTTAAGGGGGGAAAAAACTCACATAGGCAAAAATAACCTTTAGTTCTAGCCAGGGAAAAACCCCCAAAAAAAAAACCCCCCAAACCCCACAACTTAAGAAAATCTGCAGCCAGCCCTCTTTCCCTATCCCCCTGTAAATGGGCATTTTCCCTCCGAAAAACCCATTTACTTAATAATAATAAAAATATATGAAATTTTAATAGCGCTGAATCTTGTAAAAAAACAAATCGAAGCGCTGCACTCAAACATTTACGGGCATGAAACTCTCCTTAACAGATTTAAAACCCCTCGCGCGCACTACGCACCCCAACGCAGCGCACACACACAAAAAAACACACACCACCACCAAGAAAAAATTAAAGGGAAAGATTTGAAATTAGGGGAAATAGTGGGGGTCTGGGGGAATAAATGGGTTTTGAGGTGGGATTTAAAAGGGAACCAAGGAAGGCGACGAAAGGGGAATGGGGGTTTTCCCAAAATTTATGCCAAAAAACGAGAAGGAGGAAGGGGCCAAACGGGTGGGGTGGTTTTTAAAATCGGGGGGGGGGTTTGAAACCCAAGTTTATTGGGCAACGAAGGGAAAGAGATGAGTTTTAAAGGGAAGAAAAAGAAAAAGAGGGGAAAAAGGGAGAATTTGAAAACGAGGGAGAAATATTTTGTGAAAGAAATGAAAACCCAAAAGGGGAGTGGTGTTTCAGTTTTTTTTTCCGGGACCAATCGACTGCAGAGTTTTGTATGGGTTGAAGAAGTGGATAGATGACGGGTGGGGCCACCAAAAGAGAATACAGAGTCTAAACGTGAAAGAATGAAAGATGTGAAACTTAGAATTGCATCAGTGGACAATACTTGCGAATCGCGCTTATGCTCGTAATTATAGTAGAAGACGGCGGGTCGGGGGATAAATTTTTTTCATAAGAGGGGGTTTTCAAGAACACTCTAAATACTTCACAGATTTGGACAAAGGAACACTATTGCCGAATTCTATGAATTTTTGTGATGAGGAAATTTTTATTTTGGGGTCCCTATGGCATGGCTTGGGTTTTTATCGATAATTTAACTTTTCTGAGTCTCCATTTTAAATGTCTTAAGGCTAGGACAAATTTGTCGGGAGGGAAGGCAAGTTTTCAACATATCGCTGCACTGAAGCTGATATCATCGGCATAAAAAATGATGATCAATTGGGGGGTTTTTTTTATATGGAGAGTGGAGCGTGAAAGAGTAAAGAGAACGGGGCCCAGACTGATCCCTGCGGGACTCCAATTTCCATTTTGACAATTTATTGAATTTTGTTTACAATAACTTCGGGAACCGGTCTGTGAGGTATGAAGTAAACCCAGGTAGGGTGGCCATTAATACCAAACGTATTTTGGGGGCGAGAAAAAAAAATTTGAGTGTCTATGGTAAAAAGGCTGCAGAAAGTCAAGAAGATAGGAGGAGTTTTCCTCATCAAACAAGTAGAAGTGTAACAAAAAGTATGGACTAGGGGTTTCGGTGCTGTTTTTGGGGGCGATGGGCAACAAAAATGGGAAAAATCATTGGAATGAAGGCGACTGTTGAGCTGTTTAGAAAAACTTTTCTAGTACTTAGAACAAAGGAATTTGAGACAGGCCTATAATTCTTCAAATGTTGGGATCGAGGTCGTGCTTTTCATAGGGGTGTGACTATTGCGTTTTAAGAGCTATAAAAAATTTCCTACGAAGAAGATTTTACTATTTTATGATAATAGGCAAAATTTGGGGAAGGGCTTGTAAAAAACAGACAGGGTTGGGATCAAGGGGCCTGATTTTAAGTCATTTTCCCTTTAAAATTTTCATGAAATTTTTTTTCCATTTTGGGGTGGAAGGAAAAAGAGGGGGTGCCCGTGAACTGGGTCAGGAGGCGCAGCTGAATTGAGTTTTTATCAAGTCGGAAACGATGTTTTTGAACTTTTTCTGAAAAAAAAGGCAGAAAATATGGATGGAATCAGACAGGCTGTGGTGTTAGGCAAGGGGTTGTTTTGCGATCCAAGGAGATTTTAATGAGGGAAAAAAGAAAATTTATTGGGTGAGCACAGAGAATTTGGGGGAAAAGTAGACTGTCTTTGCTGAATGGATTAAGAGTTTTACTTTGTTTATTTGTTTTCGGAAAGCTGTTTGTTGTTTTGGTTTTTGACTTCCCCCACTGCCGTTCATTTCCGGGGGTTTCGCTTCCTACAAGATGTCTTGGGGATCCGGGGCACAGGGGCTGTCAGGGGGAAGAACAGTAGAGGTGCATGCTCATCAAGCAGTTGGCGGAGAATATATTATAGTGATCAAGAGGCATGGGGTCAAGGTTTGTGAAAAACGTTTTGGAAGCTTGGGAAAGAAAGTATAATTCTAAGGGCCCTTTAAAATTGCGACAAGTAACATATTTTTTCTTTTTGAAGGTTTGTGATTTTAGATGGGAAAAAAATGGCGGGTGATCAGAATGCATTTTTGGGGGGGCAAAACAGATGGGGGACAAATTGAATGAAGCATTAGAATCACCATCAAAATATACCAGATCTTGCGTTGCCTTGTTTTCCAGTTTTAAAAAGAGAAAGGTGGGGCAAAAAAAAGAGAAAGACTTTGACACGGAGAAGACGGTTGGAAATGGAAGTTGAATCACCAAAATTATAAGTTTATTTGGGGGGGAGGCTGATTCGAGGGGTACTGGAATTCTTTTTGAAAAAGAGAAAGTTAGGTTTTTTTACGCTGGGAGGTGGACGGAAAAAACAGCAGAATAATAAGGGGGCCAGGTGGTTGAATTGATTTTGCAAACTTCAAAAATTCATGTGAAATTTAAGGTTGGACTGAAAGAAAAGATGTTCAATATTCCTTTTAGAAGATGGCAATCCCACCCCCTCGAAGAGTCGGGGAAAGAAATGGTTTTTTTATCCAGAGGGGTCGCTGTTTTATTTTTGGCCCTGGCCATGTGGGTTTAAAAACCAAATTTCGTGGGAATTTTAAATCAATGTTTTTTCAGAGAAGAAATCAAATTAGTCACTTTTCCATTTGGACAGACAACGCACATTAACAAACAAACTTAAGGAATCTGAAGGGGGGGAGAGTTGAAGATGAAAGTGGGAGTTTTACAAACATCAAGGGGAGACAAGGCGATGGTGGGATGCGGCTGCGAAGAACAAACAAGAGTTTGGGTGGGGAATCAGGGTAAAGATGGGAAAAAACGTGCTAAGGGATTCGTTTTTTTAAACACATCATGAAACAACATAACATCAGAACAAAAAACGTTATCAGATTTACAAACACGAACAGTGAACAAGCTGAAGGGGCGGGTGACGGCACATGGGGAAAAGCGTTGTCAGAGTGACAGAAGTGACCGTCAGAGGTGAGGGGGGAGACACGGGAGAGGGAAGCCACCACTGGCGATGACGTCGTGTTCCCGCGTCTGGTTTTGCGGCGATGAATCCAAAAGTGTGTATCACGCTGCTTAATATCAGGACAAGCGTGTACTGATTTGACAATTCTCAGGTGCGAGCATAGCTCTAAAGTCTGCGGCTCTCACTGCCATGGTAGCAGAAAAACACACACTAGACTTGATTGATGGGTGGTGTCCAGTTCGGAATCAACGTGCAATTTGTTGAACGGCAGTAGGTCAATTAAAATGGTCACGAAACAGCACAGCAGGTAAAACACAATAACATAAGTCCAATCGAAATTTGAACTAATTCAGACTAAGATGAAAATTATAATCATCGAAATACTCAAATATTAGATAATAAACAAAGAAAAATGTTTCTGACCAAAATTTCTCCAACTTGACCTATCCTACCTCGCAACTATCCCCTTTACACCCACACTCTACACAACCCCCAAATTTTTGTTTATTATTTTTTATTGTTCCCCCCTTGGAAAAAAAAAACAATGGGGGTGGTGTTTATGCAAAATGAATTCATTTATAAATTTTAGACATTCCTCAAGTTGGAATGCAGCTACCTTAATGGTCGGCCAGAACGATGGCATATAATTATATGCAAAAATCTGTGGAAGTATTGATGAACCTTGTGGCTTTATCCAAGGAATGGAGAAAGAGGGGGGGGGGGAAGCTTTGATTCAAATTGATTTCTATTCAAACTAATTTTAAACTTTTAATGAATGTACTTTGCACCACAGTGCTATTGGACTGGTATACCACTGGCAAACCATCAAAACACAGAGAAACCATCCAATCATTTCAAAAACCTCAATAGAAATTATGTCAGGTACTGATCAGATTTTTTAAATCAACCATGCAACAGATCTATACTAATTCCCTTTAATCAAAAATGTCAATTTCATAGTACACCAATTTTTCTACAAGAATAAGACTAATGGCAGGCAGTACAACTGCCGGATGCAACCATTTCACTATTTCATTAAAAAAGTAGTTTTAAAATATGTGGAAGAAAAATCAGTTTCTATTTCTTCTATAAACACGTAGAAAAGTTTGTTCTCATTTGAGTTTTCTTTTATTATTTAAAAGTGTTTTTGCATTTCCTTTTTTTAAAAGTAATTCCATAATGATACAAAAAATTCACACCACGTGTGTAATCAAATATAAAAAAATTCCAAAAATAAAAATAAAATTGTATACTCCTCTAAACTATTGTCCTAAATGTTATGACTTTGAATATTCAGTTAGATTCACAATTCTTAGGTGCGTTAACACAGTGAAAAGTTTTCTGTGTATAAAATCTATGCAGCTAGTGTGTTAACTTTTCTAATTTTGCTCAGTGAAAATATATTGTACAATTAGCACTACTGTTGTATTTTGTTTTGTACCGTTTTTGTAAAAATTATGCAACTTCTATGTTGGGAAGTATGGAAAGCGTTTTGGTTTGAAAGGTGTTTTTATATACAATGATTTTCAATGCCAAATCCACACACCCTTGAGCTTAAAAAAAAAGTAGAAAAAGTATGTTCTTTCGAGCCAGAAGCCCATAGAGCCTGGAGCTATCCCGTTTTGTAGCATTAAGCAATTGATGGTTTTTCACCCCCCCGTACGGGCCTAGTCTGTCGCCAGAAAACCCCCCCCACGAGCTGTCCCACGTACCCTGGGTGGATGAGGAAAAAAGGGAATAAGGGTTTTTCCCCAAAGGGCCAACCCCCGAGCCGAGCGGGATCGAACCCGTGACCTCTGGATCACGAGTGACCCCCTAAACCCTCGACCACGGTGCCTTAATTTGTAGTTTAACCCTTTAAAAAATTTGGATACAAAATTTGAAAGCAGCAATCTTTTGTATTTGAAAAACTGAAATGTTTCCAGGAAAAATTTAAGGTGCAAACAAAAAGTCCAAAACTCTTCCAAACATGATGTAAAAAAAAAGGAAACAAGAAATGTCCTAAAAAAAAACAAACTATAAACAGGACCTTTCTTTTACTGGATTTTTTCACGATTTTTTTAATACTACTTTGTGCCATTTCCAACAATTGTAACCCATCGTTTTTTTTTTGATTTTCAATAAGTTTTTTTTATTGGGGAGGGGGGTGGGGAAGAGGTTATTTTGGGGTTTTTTTGTGGTTTTTTTTTTTGGGGGGGGTTCTTGAAAACTTTTTTCCTGTAAACCCTTTAAAAAATATTGTATTCCCAAAGCGGTTCTGGGCACAAAAATCAAAATGTTTTTCCCCAGGGAGGTTCTTGGCGGGGCCCGGGGAAATACCATTGACAAAGAAAGCCCCCTTCCTATTGCAGTGTTTTTTTTCTTGAGGGGTCCTCCATAGAGACTCCTCCTCCCCTCCTCCCCCACAGAGTCCAAAACGTGAAACTCTTAAGAAAAATTGTAAAGACCTTGAACGGTGAGAAGGCTGGGAAGGCAAAAATTAAAAAAAAAAAAGACTGGAAAGTTCAAAAAAAAATTTTCGATAGAAAAGGGGACAATATTTCATTTTGTAGAGAGCTTGTTGGGTGTAATTTTTTTTTTTGTGTTGCTGCATGCCACGTGTGTGTGGTTGTGTGTGGGGTGTGTGTGTGTGTGTGTGTGTTGGGGCGTGCGTGCGTGCGTGGTGCGTGCGTGCTGCTGCGCGCGGGCAGGGGGGATGAAAGAAGAAAAGCAGGAAAGACCCGTTTTGGAGGGGGTTTACCGGCATTGGGTCGAAAAAAGCCTTTTTGTTTTTTGCGCTGTCGGTCCATTTTAATCCTATGTTGTTTTTGCTGCTGTCTATGTCTATTCAAGTGGCCCCATCTGCATAAAGGAACGTGTTGCTCCATTTCCCTTTCAGAACAGTCTCTGCAAAAAAAATGATCTTCTTGACTTTTTTTTCCATAGATGCAAAAAGGTTTCCTTTCCCCTTTTTCCCCCAAGGGACAATTTTTTGCAAACTAAAATGCCAGATTTTTTTTTCGCTTTTTAAACCCCTTCTAAAGGAAAAGCCTAAATTTCCAATGCGAGGGTAGCTCAGGCCCCCAATTCTCATTCGCAAAAATTTTTTGCTGTTGCATCATTTTAAAAAACTGTCTACTCCACCCCAACCTGGCCTGTTGACAATTTTTGCATTTTTTTGTGTCGCAAACAACCTGACATTTGTTAATTTTTTTTTGATTAGTTGAAATATAAAATTTATATGCTCTCAACTTCTTAACATTAAAATTCTGAAATTTTTAAAAAAAAAACCACAAAACCCCTTTGTGCTCATTAGCTCAAATTTAAAAATACGGGATTGTCACTTTGGATCAAAACCCTTTCCAACTTTTTTACATTTTATCTTTTGGTTTTTTAAGGTTTTCATGCCGTCTGTAACCCCCCCACTTTTTCCAAAGCCCCCCCCCAGTTCATGACAAAACAGGCCCCGGTGGTTTCCGTCCCCCCAGCCCCCAAAAGCCCGGGGGCCCCAACCCCATTAAAAATTTCCCAGGGGCTTCTTTTCCATACATTTCATTAACCTGGGCATGTTATTGAAAGAAGTCAATTTTAGGTTAATATTACGGAATTCCTCACAAAGCAGCTGTACTTTTATTAGCTAAAAAACTGCAAGTCCCAAATTTTCCCCCTTTAAAGATTTAATTAAAAACCATCACATAAACAATGTTAAAAACTATAACCCCTTTTTTGATAGTTTTTTTTTGGGGGCTGTCTCAAAGTATTAAGCAATTATCAAACACAGACAATTCTGTTTTTTCTTATTTCAAATCATGTTTTTCATTAGCAAAAGAGAGAAATTTATTTAAAGGAAAAAAAAATGTTTTTATTACAAGTCTCAAATTTTCACCTGGATTTTGCAAATCTGAGACTCTTGACCTCGTTCATGCAGGTTTTGTCATTATGGACGTCGATAGATGCTTGTCCACATTCGTAAGGTCCTCTCGTCTTCAGGTAAAAAAATGGGGTATTTCTTCTTTCTACCTCATTGTCTGGAAAAACGTCTGGAGTGGGAGTCCACCTGCATGGCACCTCTGCTGATAGCCAGATTTGGTGGGGATTTTGGCCTGGTTTTGAAATTTTCCTTAACTTCTGATTTCACTGGACCGTTTTACTATGTTACCGGTTGAAAACATACAAATCAAACCGAAATAGGAAAAAAAAATTTCTGATTTTCAAATAAAAAAAGAAAAATCAACCACTGCCATGGGGCAGTGGCCAACCATTAATCCCAAAATGTCTTTGTGATTTTTAATGACAGACTGGCACAAACATCATACAAAAGACAAGACAGTCTCTCTAGGTCGCAGAAGAAAGTTTTTAAGAATTTTCCTGTACTTCCTTTCTGCTGCCTGTCACGAGGAGTGCCCGAGGGGGTGGATCCAGGGGTTTCCCCTCTCATAAGGGACCTGGTTAAACATTTCACCACAAAGTTAAAAATTGGGGGTAATAACTTTTAAAAAAAAAATAGACACAACCCAGAACACACAACAACACCAAAAAAAGTCCCCGAATAGAGTTGTTCCATAGAAACTGATAAAACAGAAGTAACAAAGGGCAAGACTGAAAAACCAAACTAACAAATCAAAAAAAATGAAAAGCGGGAAACCTGTGGCATTTGCGAAACACATCCCCGGCAAACCCCGTTTAAGCCACTACCAAGATGCCCATTTTACCCCTCAAGTCAACTGTACCACTTGCTTTCTTCCCCAAAACCTTTGGATAGACTAAATCAAAGGTCCCTTGTGCAAACACGCAAAAAAACTGCACATATAAAACCTGCTCCACCTTTTTAAAAAATCAGGTCTTTTTTGCCCTTAAGAATGGGTGACAAAACCTTTAAACCATGTACACTGTGTCATGTTAGACACCCCCAAAGGGAAAAGGATGGGGCTTTTTTTTAATGGGGGGGGGAACTTAAACCCTGCATACAAAAAAAATTTCCCAAAATTTTTAAAAACCCTTTTATCTTTGACAATTTCAAGAACATTTTTTCACTTATTACGTAAATTTTCAAAAACCAAAATTTCTTTATTTTCCCCTGAGAAATCTCCTATTTGCATGAAAAAATTTTGGGCATTTTTACCAAAAAAAAATTTTTTGGGGCCACTTTTGGACCCGTGTTCCCCTTTTAAAGTACTTACAGAGGCAAGGTTTTTTGGGAAGCAATCACACCCTTTCTCTTAGCAGAGGGGCTCAAGGGATCCCCAGAAACTTGGCCCCAACCATAAAAGGTGGTCCGTTTGTTTCTGCACCCCCGACTTCCAAAATTAGGCCCCATTTTTAAATTTAAAGGAGGGGAGGGCAAATTTAAGGGGAAAGCTTAGAAAGGGAAAAGGGACAACCGACCCGAAAAGCCCCCATCACTACCATCTTACAGCTTTTTGTAAAAGTTTGTAGGGGGGGGAATACATTTTCAGACAAAAGGAAACATCAGAAAGGGAAGGGGTTTGACCAATTTTACCCCTTTGGCCCATGTAAAAGGGAAAAAAGGGCGTTGTGGGTGGTGCATTTTTGGGCATATGGAAACGAAACAAAAAAAGGAAAGGATGCCCAAATCGAAATCCCATCTTGACCGCCCACTGTCTAAAAACCCATTGTTGTGGTGGTGTTTTGAAAAATGGATCACTTTTCACCTAGTTTGCTCTCATATTTTTTAAAAATTTTTTTCCCTGGTTTTTATACCCTTTTTTGGTTTATACTTTTATTTTTTTGCCTTTTTTTTGTTTTATCTCAAAAAAAAATTTTATTTAAATTTTTAAATTTTATTCAATATTTTTCTTTATTTTATCTCTCAAATTTTTTTTTAAACTTATTTTGTTAGTTTTTTGGGTTTTTTTTCAATTTTTTTTAAATTTTTATTTAATACCTTACTTTTTTTTTTTCCTCAATTTTTTTAAAACCAATTTTGTTTGTTTTGGTTTTTTTTTATCTTTTAAATTTTTTTTTGTTTTGGGTTTTTTGTCCTTTAACCCTTTTTTTTTTTTGTTAAGATTTTTTTTTGTTTCATTTTATTAAATTTTTTCAATTTATTTGATTTTATACTACTTTTAACCCAAAGGAAACTGAAAACAATCAGTAGGTGCCCGTGATCATTTGAAAAGGGAAAACCCAAAGGGGGGGTTCCCAAAAAAATTTTGACTGAAAAAAAAAGTCAAGGCCCCAGAATTTTTTAGGGGCAAAAAAAAAATTTTGGGCATCTCAAATGAACGTTTTGAACAGCTGCGACTGTCCCTTTGAAATTTTTTTAAAATGAAAATTTGGGGGCAAAAACCCCCACATGAAAATGGGGGGAAAAAATTTTGCAATTGGTTTAAATTTCTCTGGCTCCCCTCTTTTTGAATCTTGAAATATGCTAGAGGGTTCATTAAAAAAGGGTTGGGATACCACGAATTAAATTCCCCTTCGGCAGTTAAAAATTTTTCATTTTCCCGACACCGAAAAAAAAATCCCCGGGAAAAAAATTTTATGATTTCCTTTTTCACCTATTTCCCACCCTCTATTTTACAATAGGCCCTTTCAAGGGGAAGATCCGATGCAAGAGCATGTTTTATACTGGGGGTTTGGGGGCAAGGAGGCAAAAAACCCGAAAAAAAAAGAAAAAAGTACATGTGCAATAAGTGAACAGCAATCAATTTATCTAATCTAATCAAAGGAGGGAAAAGGGGGGGAAAGGGAAAAGGGAGAAGGGAGAGAGAGAGAGAAGGGGGAAAAAAGAGAAAAGAGAGAGAGAGAGAGAGAGAGTACAATATTTTGAGGGATAACTAAGTTTTTTTCAAATTTTTATGCTTTTGTGTATAGATAAAAAGGGATTAAAATTTGGATTGCAAATGGGTTTTCATGTTTCATAAAAAAAAAAAAAAAAACAACTAAGTAAAAAAAAAATTTGGTAAAACTCCACAAAGGTTAAAAAAATTAAACCCTTTCAAATTGGAAAGTCACTTCCCATGATTTAGTCGGCCCAAAAAAGCGGCACTTTGGAGGGGGGTTTTCATTGAAAAACCCCAAATTTCAATGTGCAAAAATTTTTTATGTTTTTTCCTTTTTGGGGTTTTGGGGGTGTTGTATATAATACCCGCTAGTTTTGGGTTTGGGAAACCCGGGGTTAGTTGTCAGTTGCATCGAATTTTGTTTTCGTTTTTTTTTGTTTTTTTTTTGCAACCCAATAAAAAAAAAAAGGCAAATCTTTGGGCACAAAAACCCTGTTGGAGCTGGGGGGGGGGGGGGGGGGGGGGTCGAGGGGGGATTTTTAAAATCACAAAAAGCTTGACAAGGGCCCGACTTTTTTTCCCCCCCAATTTTTTGGGGGGAAAACTGAGCACTCAATTAAAGTCCCCACCGTTTTTTTGAACAAAATTTGCCCCCCCCATATAATGGTCTTTCAAAAAAACCCCCCTTTTTCCCCTTGCTTTTCAAAACAAAAAAAAAAAATCTCCATAGTAAAAACAATAACCCCAAAAATTAGGCCTACCTTAGCCTTGGGCAACGATGCCCCGGACTGGGTTTTCTGCAGGGGGATACAAAAAGATTTTTTGTTTTTTTGGTCCCTCCCGGGGAAAAGGAAATGGGAAAGGGAGGTTTGGGGGGGAGGCCACCCGTTTTTGGAAAAGCTTTGGGGGTGAGCCCCAGTTTTATTTCCACTGCATCATGGGGGCAAACAGTGTTGAGGGTAAACTTTGGGTTTTTTTTTTTTTTTTTCTCTTTGGTGCTGGGTGGCTGACGGCTGGCTTTAAATTTTTTCCCGCTTGCTGTTAGGTATCTTGACGTTTTTTCTTTTTATGCCTGCTTTTGTGAAGTTTGCTTTTCTGGCCAACGTTTTATTCCGGGTTCCAAAATTTCACAGAAAATAATATACTTTTGAAAGTCGGGGAGAGAGGGGGAGAGAGGGGGAAGGGGAGAGAGAGAGGGGAGGGGAAAACAGACAAGACAAAGCAAAGAAAGATTTGAACAAAAAAGAAAAAAAAGAAAAAGGCAGAAAAATTAGATAAAACAAACGAAATGAAACGGGTTTAAAGAAAGAAAAAAAAGGGCAGGCAAGGAAAAAAACCCAAAAAGAGAAAGCCAGCCTTTAAAAAAAAACAAAAGCCCGCATACAAAAAAGAAACCAAAGCAATCACATATTGGGGTCTAAACATCCCAAAATCGGGAAAGCACTAACCCTTTAAAGGTCGGTGGGCAAAAAAAATGGTCCCCATACAAAATTACCGTTTGTGAACCTTTAAGCTCTAAACCGAAAGTGAACTTTTCATCCAATGAAAAAAAAAAACCCACACAAAAAGGGGGGGGGCGAACCGGGGAAAAAACTATCCCCCAAAACCATCTTTTATGTAAATTTTTTTTTTGTAATCTATTTCAATATCCCTTCCCCAACTTCCTGTGCTTTTAATACTTTAACACTTTTCTTAAATAATAACCCTGAAAAATTTAAAATACCCCCCTAAAAAATAAAAATTACCTGGATTTGAGTTAAAAAAGGCGGAGCGGAGACAATGCACATCGTCTTGTGCTGTCGTCCCCTTCAGTTTGTGGAATGACCAATGGAGTGAGTGGGCTTTGCTTTATAGGCTTACGGGACAACTCACTTCCACCGCGCCCTCTGTGGGTGAATACGGTAGTTGTGCGCGTGCTTCACGAGTTAGCATGGACACTGAGGGCGACCGCCTAAATGTTACAAGAGAATTTTTCTCTCTCTCTCTCTCTCTCTCCTTCTCTGTATTGGGTTTATTTTATTTTATTATCAATAACGTACCCATTATCATATAACGTTCCATAAGGGCGGGACTGGATGTAAAAAGCACATGGGTGCTTATTCATTATCCTGATATAAAAGAATTGTCATTGTCATTCTCTCTCTCTCTCCTCTCTCTCTCTCTCTCTGACGACGACGACAATATGGAACAAAGTATAGATCTACTTACCTGTGACCCTCAGTTATAAAGATTATCCGTCTAATCAATCCCCGTATCCCACGGGGGGGGGGGCGATCTGTTAGTAGGTAAATTAGCGGCACCATTTGGAAAATCTGTGCTAGGAATTTCCCCTCTTTTCTATCCCTCTCTTTACCTGCCTTGTATCTTTCTACCTTCCTGACGCCTGTCTTGTCATCCTTCTCTTCCTGAATCCATTCCTTGCCGTTTTTTCCAGAAAGTTAAAAGATACCAGATTTCTGATTTGCTGGGCCTGGCTTTCTTGATTTCATATCGCAGCACCAGCGCCATTTTTCGCTCATCGTCGTGAATAAAGAAAAACAATAGTTGCTTGTTCTGGGCGTTGTCGACATTAAGAACCATATTCAATCTATCTATCGAATCAATCAAGTTTTAATCAAATGACGTATGGTTCATAGGCCTACTAATACTGCCATTCTTTATTTATTAAAAACAGACAACAACAAAAACTATTCTTGGCACAGGCCAAAAGCTGTGTCAATTATCAATGCAAGCACAGTGTCTAGGTCTACATTGAAATGTTAAGCTGTACAATGTTATGGTGAGACAGTCTTCAGCCATCACAGCCTCTGAGCATGACAACTTGCACTCTCCTAAAAAACAGGAAAAACCCTCTGAAGTCAGAGTACGGCTGCCTATGTGGCAAGGCAGTGGAAAAGAGTTCTCCTCCTGCGTATTTTCACGATTCCCGGGTGGGGGTGAGTAAGACAAAGTACATATTCTGGGTGACCCTCGGTGTGTTCAACTGGGGAACGCGCAACAACAATACCAGCAACAACAACAGCAACAACAACAACAGCAACAACAACATCATTATACTTCGTTACATTAGAGCTCGGGGCTTGTGTTGCAATGTTTACTCAATAGAAATGGATCGGTGGTCTAGAGGTAACGCGCCTGTCTAGAAAGCGAAAAGTCCGGGTCTGAAGTGTGCGGCGGTTCGTACCCCGTTTGGACCGGAAACTTTTCCCCCATCCATTAGACCATGAGTGGTGGTCTGGGCGCTAGTCTTTCGGATGAGACGATAAACCGAGGTCCCGTGTGTTACACGTAATTATTTAGCGCAGTAAAAAAACCCACTGCAACAAGAGAGTTGTCCCTGGCAAAAATCTAGAAAAAGCCACTCTGATAGGAAACAAATACAGTTGCAGACATGAAAAAAAAGGGTGGCGCAGCGCTTGTGGCGACGCGTTCTCCCGCTCTCCCCGGGAGAGCAGCACCGAATTTTCACGGAGAAATCTGCCGTGACTTAAAGTGGTATGAAATGAAATCTGAGCGCTTTGATTTGTTACTTTACAAGATTCAGCGCTATATAAATTCCATACATTATTATTATTATTATCATTAAATGCTCTGAAACTAATAGATTAGTTCTGCACTGACGGGCTATTTTGGTCTTATTTTAAAACATGAGCACACCTACACTAAAATGATAAAACCATGCAAATTTATATACCAGTAGAAAGTTTGCTGTCTCCTTTCATAACAACTGAACTCTTTCATATATATATATAAATATAATATAAATATATATATATGGAGAATTTCATTTTTTATCAATTTATCAAGAAAAACAGAAAAAGAAGGTATGCTTACCTTACAGGGCAATAAATATCCACTACCTAATCCATGGGTAAAGAAAATTTGATTTACTTTAAAGAAATGTTTATTCAAAAAAGAAAAAAAAACACCACACCGACACAACTCCATTTGGAGCAGCAACAAGCTATCAGCTTAGAGTGTACTCCATCATCTTCAAACTACAGGGGAAACTGGTTATTTGGCAGCTGAAAACCCCTTGACACAACAAATCACATCCTGTTGAAACAAGTGTAAACAGTACATTAAAGGCATCATTTCTAAAATCGTGCTTTTACACATGTGAAAACTTTGAAACCTCCTATTTTCGCGTTGGTAATTATTACTTAAGTTAAGCAGCGTCGAGCGGGTTACCACTCGGATGGGTGACCGTGTGCGCGTCTTGGTTTCAGTACAGTTCCCCCAGTTCCCCCAGCTGTAAATGGGTACCTGCCCTTTTTAAGATAGGGAAGGTAAAGCAGCGAGGGAGAGGAGATGGGTGCTGCCCTCAATATGCTGGCCCCTAGAGAAGTGAGGTCTCTAACACCTCACTCCCTTACGACCTTATAGGTTATGGGACACCTTTACCCTTTACTTTAGTTATTAATTGGGAGGGGGGGGGGAGTAATGTTTTATGGGTCTTTTGAAGCACTTTGAACCCAATTGTTTGTCTACACTCCAAATGAAGGAATAAAAAAAAAAAGTCACAGCACACAGATCGCTTTAAGGAAGGATCGGAGGTCACAAAGCCCAAAAGTTGAACATTCAAGACGTTTTTCAGTTAAAAGGAGGTAACCACTTTCACTGGAACAAGTTGTCTAAGCTCCTTATAGCTTCCCTTGAATTGAACGTGGCGAAGTTGGTATCGTCTTCTTTGTTTTGTTCCAGTCCAATCTCTGCCGCTGCTATAGCTTCTGGCAGATAGACTTGACATGACAGTCAGTGCTGCAGCTGTGACTTCGGCACAACGCCAGTGAGTGTAATCCCTTTCCTGAGTCCAACAAGGGGCTATGGTGTATTTCATTCAGTTGGACAAAAATCTGATTTTCCTCTGGTGGTGTTGTTGTTGGTGGTGGTGGTAGTAGTAGTAGTAGCAGCAGCAGCAGCACTAGCAGAAGCAGCAGCAGCAGCAGTAGTAGTAGTAGAAGTAGTAGTAGTAGTAGTAGTAGTATGTACTCTACTACTACTACTACAACTACTACTACTACTACTACTACACTACACTACTACTCTACTACTACTACTACTACTACTACCAAGAAATGGACTTTGTATAGGTTTAGGAAACAAGTCAAAGGCACTTTGATTCTAATAATTATTATTTACGCGCATGTACCGTTTCACTACCAAAAGTAGCAGACTTTTTAATTCTCACACACACCCTCACACACACACACACACACCACATCACACACACACACCCACACACACACACACACACACACACACCCACACACTCACACACACACCTACAACACACAACACACCACACACACACACGCACGCACACACTCACACACACAGCACACACACACACACACACACACACACACACACACACACACACACATGGGTTTCCAATTGATTAGATTTTATACAATTCTATTTTTTGCATATCATATTATCATTTTTTTCTCACGCTTTTGCCCTTAGTGGGACGGGTATAGCTCATGGTCGGAAGCACTCGTTTCCCCCAGCCAAGTTAAGCAGCGTCGAGCGTGTGGTTACCAGTTGGGAGTGGGTGACCGTTTTTGCGCGCGTGGCGTCAGTAAGTTCCCCCAGTTCACGCCAGCTGTAATGGGGTACCTTGCCCTCTTTAGGATCATGTGTAGGTAAAGCAGCGAGGAGAGGAGATGGGCGCCGCCCTCCAATATGCTGGCCTAGCGAAGTGACGTCTCTGACCGCCTCGCTCCCCTACGGCCTTATAGGTTCTGGCACCTCCTTTACCCTTTACCTTCTTTTTCACTTTCATAATAAAAATAATAATAATGTGTGGAATTTATATAGCGTTTGACATATGTAAAGCCAACAATCAAAGCGCTCCAGATAGATTGCATAATGAAAAAAAGCAAAGCACTGCTCATTCAATGTACCATTTGAAACTAAAAGTTTGACTGGAAATAAAAGTTTTGTCTTTGACCTTTGACTTTGACTTTACACACCCACACACACACACACACACACACACACACACACACACACACACACCCACACACACACACAACACACACCAACACACACAGATTTTTTGATTGATTTTTTTAAATGCTATTTTTGCAACGATCGGGATTTTTTTGGGTGTTTTTTTTTTTTTACGGTATCAGTCTCAAATGTTAGATTTTTTGATCCGATTTAGACTGAAAATTTAAAAATTTGATTTTTCCTCTTTTCTCTCTCTCTCCTTTTCCCCCTCTCTTTCTCCCTCTCTCCTTCTCCTTCCTTTTTTTATATAAAATCTTATTCTGTGCTCGGACCTACCAGTGCGCAGTGTAAAGCAGCATTTAATTTATATCAAAAATCGTATTCTGTGCTGAGACACCCCCCCCAGTGCTGGTGGAAGAAAAACGTGCAGGACAAATCAGTTCAATCTCCGCCCAGGCCAAGTTTTCGAACAGTGTGTTGTGTACACTTTCCTTTCCCCTTTTTTCTTTTATTTTTAAAAATTTTTTTTTATTTGTTCTTATTTTTTTTTATTATTTTTATTTTTTTTAAAAAATAAATTTTTTCCCAGGAACTGTGTGTTGTAGTTGTGCTTATTATTATATTCGGCATTTTTTTTAAAGTCTTTACTGTATGTCTGCCTCGTTGTTGAGGGTGATTTGGTTCTTTGTTTTTGGGGGTTTTGTTGGGGGGGGGGGGGGGTGGGGTTTTTGTTGTTGTTGTCTTTTTTGGGGGTTTTTGTTTTTTTTTTTTTTGTTTTTTTTTTTTTTTGTTTTTTTTTCCCTTTTAAAAATTTTCCCCCCTTTCTCTCGGTAACCCCCACCCCCCTGTAGATTTTTTTTTATTTTATTTTTTTTTTATTTATTTATTTATTTTTTTTTTCTCTCGACACTGTCAGACTGTTTGAGTTTATCCAATGTGTGTCAGAGTGAAAATTTGATTTTATCCTCTCTTCCCCCTTCCCCCACAAACCCCCTTTCAAGTATTTTTTCCCCCCTCCTTTTATTTTTTTCATTGTCTTCTTTTTTCCTTTTTTCACCTTCTTGTACACAAAATACTTTCCCCAAATAAATTTTGTAGATTATTCAAGACACTTCTGGCCCAAAGGAGGGGTTCGAATTTGTCCCTAAATAAACCGCAGTAAAAAAATCGAAGTTAACAAGACTATCACAAACCAAGGAAAACCATTTCATTACTGGGTCTTTCCGGTCAAGATTAAGAACATAACCAATGAATTTATTGGGAAAAAAAAATCATGCGAAAAGATCCGCAAAACCCCAAAAAAAAAAGGTTCTTAATTATATGGGGTCTGTAACGTTAAAAGTCTTTTCATTTTGAACTTTTTGAGTAGAATCCTTGGATCGAGTATATAAAAGGGTGCAGCCCTATTTTAATGGAGTTTGTACAGAAAACCAAAGAAAGAAAAAATTGGATAGAAAATTTTGACCCCATGATGAACGTAGTTTTAATCTGGGGAAAATTATCTTATGGGTGTTTTAATATTGCCCTAAAAGGTAACAACCAAGGCCCGTTATAACTCATTCAATCTTCCCCCAATTGTAATTTCCCCCACAAGGCCATCAAATTCTAACAACCATTTACCTATGATCGACCAAAAAACATTAGAAATTGTGTCCCTGACAAAACTGTAGGCCCATCCCTCGCCCAAAAGGAAAAAAAAAGGAACAAAAATTCCCAAAAGGCCCATAAAACTAAAACCATGCTCTTTTGCAAAATTAATGACAGTTTTCTTCGGGTTTAAGAGTTATGCTCTGGGAAAACATTCAATATTATGACCCAGACCGGCCATTGAGTTCTGGATAAAAGTTTTCTAAAAAATTTTAAAAAATGCCCATTAAAAACCAAAAAGGAAAACATGCCCCAAACCCCCTTGGTTTAAAAAAGGCTAGAAGAAGTGTTCTTAAATTTCTTAAAAAAAACAAAAATTTATGAGGAGGCAAAAAATTAAGAATCCCTAATTCAAAAAAACGGCAAGGAAAAGGAATATTTCCAAGATCCTTTCACCCCAAAAAAAAATTCAAAGACGTATGGAAGGCAATAAATAAAATAAAAAAATATCATTGTTTTAAAATCTAACGTAATTAAAGTATTTTGTAAAAAATAAACAATCACTTTTTAATATTTCTTGTAAAATTAAAAATGATAAATCAAAGTCCAATGTTCCAATAACTAAAACAATTCCCCAAAAAAAGCGTATTCCATCAAAATCCACATAATCAACTGTTTTGGGTCTACATTACTGACCCCCTAAAACAATCAAGTGCGTGGTCTTGGGAAATAGATGGCAGAATACTGAAACCCTCAGCCCCGTTATTACAGCCCTTGAACATATCTAAAACCTTTGTCTTCATAAGAACTTTTTCCCCCAACCCTTCAAAATTAAGGTGATTCGTCCCAATCTGGAGACACTTCTATCCTAAAATTTAGGAATCTCTATTTTTTTACCTTTAAAACCCCCTTTGGGAAAAACATATAAATAAAAACAAAGCCATCATATAGTTTAACAACTTATTCCCCCAAATCAGTCTGGTTTTAAAAAAAATCACTCTGCATACGCATTAACAGTTTGTAGACAATTGGCTGTTAACATTAAGAAATAAATTTTGTGGAGTATTATTTGTAGATTTCAAAAAAGCATTTTTAAATTGACCAAAGACTTCTCTTTAAAAAGCTAGACTTATTAATCCTCTAAAATATCTTGAATTCTTGCTTCTTTTCAAACAGGCAAACATGGTTTAAATACTCGTCCATAACAAAAAACCCTTTCATTATGGGTACCACAGGGATTTCCATCTTTTAGGACCAAAAATTCTTTTTAAAATTAAAACAAAAATGCCTTCCTCTCCTATCAAATCTAAAGGGAAATTTTTTCTGACGACACACCATACTACAAGCCTATGACATTAATCTCTTGAAAGACATTGCAAAATAGCATGATGATCTTGCAAATGGAGAACCAAAACACATTCTATACCCCCCAAAAAACAAAAAGCGTTTTACTACCAGAAAAAGCGAAAAAATCTATCTAATAAAAATTTTTTCCAAACCCAATTTAAAAAAGGAAACAAAAGAACAAGCCTTACCCAAAGTTTAGGAGTAAAATTGATAAAATTCAGCTGGGGACATACTTCCCATCTTGCAAAAAATGTTCAAAGGATACCAACGACTAAAAACAAAAATTTCTTGATTTCATTCAAAAATTATTCTTTCAATTATATAAAACCCCAAAGATTTTGCTTCAACCCCGTGGGGTTTGTTAGTGCAAACACTATGAAAATTATAAATCTGTTTAACTGCTCTTAAATGGTTCTTTAAAAGACTACCTTATAGAAAGGGGTTTTTTACCAGTTAAAAATTCCCCTCACCAAAAAACTAAAATTTAACAAAGGCTCTGATGTTTAAGAAATGGGGCGGAACTTTTCCCTCATCCCTTTAAAGACAAATTCCCCAAAAATATTCCCGAAATACCGAAAAGCCAGTGCCCAATCCCAAAATAGATTTGTTCAAAACTAGCTTTTTTTACTCAGGCCCCTTTTGGGGGAAAACCCCTTCCCGACTATTTAGCAACTCCCAAACATTAAAAATCTTTAAAAGTCATTTTTTCTCCCTTAATGCTCAAAATAAAAAAACCCCTTGATTGTTGGAAAAAAAAAATAAAAAAATATATCCTCCCCTTTCATTATCAAAAATTTCCCTCCTCCCCTCCTCTTCTCTTCTCTCTCTCTTCTCTCTCTCTCTGTAACTGAATTGTGAGTTGCTTTGAAAAAAAAATGTTGTGTGTGGTTGCCCCTTTCTTGTTTTGATTTTTTTTAAAATAAAATTGTCTGGTTTCCCCCCCTTTAAAAAAAAGTTTGGGGTTTTATTTTGTTTTAAGCGAATGGGATGGATTGTTAATTTGCAATTTTTGTTGGAACAATTTTTACTTCTGTGGACTTTTTTTCTTTAATAATGTGTATTAGGATTGCATGATGAAAAATGTGTGGTGTTTGTGTGTGTATGTGTGTTGTGTGTGTCAGGGTAGAATGGGCCCCTTCCAGTGTGTCAGATGAAGGGAAAAAGCAGTTTGTGTGTTTTTGTTGAAATAGCTATGTTAGACTGGGTTTTTTTTTTGATGCTTTTGGCTCTGTTTCGTACCTAAAAAAGTTTTTTTCCTGGTTTTGTCGTACAATGTACGGTTTGTATTTTGTAATTATGACATGTGTCTATTAATCTTGTTTTTGTGAGGAAATGTCTTGCGAAGGATTGATCCAAATTTGGGGTGTGTTGTGTGTGTGTGTGTGTGGTGTGTGTTGTGTATTTGTGTTGGATGGTAGTGTGAGAGAGATGTGTTGGTGTGTGGTGTGCAGCGTGGCTATACGTGGTAAGTGTAGTTGTTTTTGGGGTATGTGGTGTGTGGTGTGCACGCGCGCGCCGCACGTTCATTTAGTCTGGTTTTTGGGGGGTTTTTGTTTGTTTTGGGGAGGGGGTGGGGAAAGGGGGGTGTTTTGTGGGTCTTTTTTTCTGTTTATTTTGGGTTTTTTTATTCATTTGATTTTTCGATTTTTGATTTTTTTTAAATTTAATGGGGTTTTTTAGGAAATATTTTTTGTTATTTGAAAAAGATTTGTTTGTTATTAATTTTATTTATAATTTTGGTAACAAGTTTGTACCATTTGACAATGTTAGATTTTACTTTATGATTATTTAAATTTGGCTTTTTTTATTTTTCTTGGCTTTTTGTTGTTCTTGTTTTGTTGTTGTCTGTCGTTTTTCTCTTTTTATCTCTTTGTTGGTTTGGTTTTCCCCTTTTTGTTTGTTTTGGGGAAAGGTTTTTTTTTGGGGGGGGGGTGGGGGGGGGGTAATTTTTGGTTTTCTTTTTTTTGCTTGTTTGGGGGGGGGGGGGGGTTGTTGGGGGGGGGGGGGGGGGGCTGTTGAAAAAGGGTTTTTTCCCCCTTTTTTTATTGTGAGCTGTAAAGATTGGGTTTTATTATTAAATTTCCCTTAAAAGGGGGGGCTGGGTGTAAAAAAGACTGTGTGCTTATTCATTTTTCCCCGAAATAAAAAAAATTTTTCATTTCTTGTTTGTTTCTTCTCTCTTCTCTCTCTCTCGCTTCTCTCTTCTTCCGGGTTTCCGAATACCCAGATCAACCACAATAATGTTCTTGCGAAACAGAAACGTTTTATGTGAAAGGGTTTTTTTCTGATATTTAATGCCAATTTTAAATATCTACAGTATACTGATCCGATGAAACTTATCTTGGTTCAACTTTTTTTCTAATTTGACAAACACACGCTTTGAATTAAACGAATTAAATTTAAAGATAAACCCCTGGCTTATGCTGAAATTATGCGCCATTGCAATACGGACAAAACTAAGAACAACAGGAAAAGATACGACTTTAAAACAAAAGAATAAAATAACAGCCTGAAAAGCCGCTCGTAAGAAAATTTTGGTTTATCTCAAAAAAAACTCAAAAAATGTATGGGTAGCAAACAATCAGTTAGCTATAAAAAATCTACATCTATCCTCTTTCTATTAATGTCTGTCTGTGAAGATATAAAAAGCTTTTGTACAGTAGGCGAAAAAGGTAATTTTAGTAAAAATACACCATTTGATGGGCTGTCAGCACTTTTAAAAAATTTTTTGGATCCCTAAAGTACAAACAAACTTAATTTAATTTTTTTATGCCCAGGGGTATACAAAAATTGGTTCCCTAAAACGTCAAATCAAAACAGCAAGTATTTAAGGTTTTAGCACCTAAATACCCGAGCATATCCCATCATTTATAAACTTTCAATGAAAAAAAGTTTTTTTCTTTTTAGAGAGCAAAGTTTTGCCCCCCTTTTTAAATCTGGGACCAAAAGATCCCCCAAACTATAGACCGAACAAACCTGTCTTCCCTTTTTCACCTCTTGAAAAGCATCTTAAAAATAACTTTCAGCTGTATTTTAAAAACCAATCGTTTCATCTTAGCAAAGCGGATTCATGAAAAAAGCATTCTTGTCACATTGCTTTCTAAATCATAGAATAATAGCATGAAA
>CM054138.1:71217350-71219850 GCA_028751875.1 Rapana venosa
TATAGAACCGCAGGAGATCCAGAAGTCCTTAATGTACCGAAAGCAAAGACACAGACAGTCACCCTATCCTCCGAGAAGAAGTGGAAAACAGCAGTCAGATCGTTTGAAAAAGGGGAAGTCAGCAGGGGCTGACAACATTCCAGCTGAGTTGGTCCAAGCTGGAGGGGAAGCCATGATCAGCGCCCTACTAAGAATCTGCAACAAGATCTGGCAGACAGGAAAATGGCCAACACCATGGACGCAGTCACTCATCATCACCCTCCCAAGAAAGGAAATCTACAACAATGCCATAATTACCGCACAATCAGCCTCATATGTCACCCAAGCAAGGTCATGCTGCAGATAATATTGAATAGACTGAAGCCACAAGCAGAGACCATCATTGCTGAGGAACAAGCAGGTTTCAGAGCAGGGCGCAGCACAACAGAACAGATATTCAACCTCAGAATACTATGTGAGCGGTACCTTCAACATCAACAAGACCTATACCACGTATTTATCGATTTTAAGAAGGCATTTGACAGGGTGTGGCATGCAGCTTTGTGGGCAACCATGAACTTGTACAGCATCAATGCAAACCTGATCAGAGTCATCAAACAGCTGTACAGTGAGGCCACCAGTGCAGTGTACTACAACAACAACATTGGAGAATGGTTTCGAACAACAGTTGGAGTAAGGCAGGGCTGTCTACTCTCACCCACTCTTTTCAAACATCTTCCTTGAGAGAATCATGGCTGATGCACTGGAACATCATGAAGGATCAGTCAGCATTGGTGGCAGAACGATCACAAACCTCCGCTTCGCAGATGACATTGATGGAATAGCAGGATCAGAAAAAGAGCTTGCCAGCCTAACAGAACACTTGGATAAGGCCTCCAAAACATACGGCATGGAAATCAGTGCAGAGAAGACCAAACTGATGACTAATAACACCAACGGCATTAGCACTGATATCAGGGTTAATGACCAGAAGCTGGAAACAGTTCAAAGCTTCAAGTACCTGGGAGCCATTGTATCCGACCAGGGATCCAAGCCAGAAGTAGTATGCAGGACTGCACAGACAATAACAGCTTTGTCAAAACTAAAAACCATCTGGAGAGATAAGAATATCTCACTTATCTCCAAGATCAGACTAATGCGCTCCCTTGTCATATCCATATTTCTGTATGCCTGTAAATCATGGACCCTGACTGCAGATTTGGAGAGAAGAGTACAGGCAGTGGAGATGAGATGCTTTCGGAGACTCCTTGGCATCTCCTACAAAGACCACATAAGCAACGAAAGCGTGCATAACAGAATCCAGCAAACCATTGGACCCTATGAGAACCTTCTAACGATCGTGAAAAAGCGTAAACTTAAGTGGTATGGGCATGTCACAAGATCCCAAGGAATTACAAAGACAGTTTTGCAAGGCACTGTCCAAGGAGGAAGAAGAAGAGGCAGACCAAGGAAGAGCTGGGAGGATAACATCAGTGAATGGACAGGCCTAGAACTCAACAAAAACCTGAGAAAGGCAGAACAGAGAGAAGAATGGAGGGAACTGGTTGCTGAGTCTTTGAGGGTGCCCCCACGGTCGTCAGACTACGGGACAGATAGATAGATAGATAGAAGATAATAATAATAATAATAATAATAATAATAATAATAATAATAATAATAATTATAATAATAAATGGAATCTATATAGCGCTGAATCTTGTAAAAAACAAACAAATCGAAGCGCTTGCACTCAATCATTTACAGGCATGCAACTCTCCTTAAACATAATGAACAACAGATTTCAAATCCATGCGCGCGCACGTATGCACGCACGCGCGCACACACACGCACTCACACACACTCACACACACACACACACACCACACTCACACACACCACACACACACACACACCACACACACCGGAACAACACTTAGAAGGTGAAAGATGCTGTTGAAAATTAGGGACAGATATGTGGGGGAAAGTCTCAGGTAGGAAATAAGTGTGTTTTGAGGCTGGATTTGAAGGTATCAAGTAAAGGCTTTTGGTGAAGTGAAAGAGGGAGGTCATTCCAGGTGGATGGACCAGAAACAGAGAAGGAGCGACGGCCAGCAGTGGTTTGTTTGAATCTGGGTGTTCGAAAGCACAAAGTATCTGCGGCTGAACGAAGGGAACGGGATGGAGTGTACAGGTGATGACAGTTACAGAGATAAGAGGGTGCAGATTTGTGGAGACATTTGAAACAGAGGGTATTGATTGTATACTCCAGTCTTTGTGAGACAGGCAGCCAGTGAAGAGATCGCAGAAGAGGAGTGATGTGTACAGATTTTTTCTTTCTTGGGACCAGTCGAGCTGCAAAGTTTTGTATGCGTTGAAGAGAGTGGATAGATGATGCTGGTAGGCCAGCCAAAAGAGAATTACAGTAGTCTAAACGTGAAAGAATGAGAGATGTAACAAGCTTGGAAGTTGCATCAGTGGACAAATACTTGCGAATCGCGCTTATGCGCGTAAATGATAGTAG
>CM054138.1:71227350-71249850 GCA_028751875.1 Rapana venosa
CCTGGATGGATGGATGGATGGCTTTTTCTTCTGGCTGACTGGCTGCTGGCTGACTGATTGTCTGGCTGGCTGGCTGGCGGGTTTCTATCTGTCTGGCTGCTGGCTGCCTGGTGGCTGGCTGACTGGCTATCTATTTATCTCTCTCTCTCTTCTTCTCTCTCTTCTCTCTTCTTCTATCTATCTCCCTTCTGTCTTTTATCTTTTGTTAGTCTGTCTATCTGTCTGGCTGGCTGTTACCTATCTGACTGGCTGTTTGTCTGGCTGGCTGGCTGCGAGTCATTTTCGTCTGTACTTAAATTTCATTTTGTTGTGATTCCTCGGGCTAGAGCTTTGAAATTCACCAAAGGTGAGATGATGTGTGGATGCGACCAGTTTTGGGTCAGCGTTAATGTAGCCGCTCTCCAACTGCGGGAAGGTACTTAAAACGAGCTTTTTGTCTAAACCCCTACCACCCTCCAAAACACACACACACCACACACACCACACACACACAACACAACAAAAATAAATTTAAATTTAAAAAAAAACACACTCTCCTCTCTCTCTCTCCGTTTCATTCTCTCTACTCTTCATTTTTCGTTCATATCGACAGACAAGACAGAAGGACAGATGGACAGACAGTCATAATCATACCGCATACTATATCATCAGTCTACTTCCACCGACCTGCCATTTCGTGCCATTTTGAAGGAGACAGGAAAGAAACTGCAGGAGAGCAGCGTGTGCCATAAACCAGGGGAGGTAATTCTGTGCCTGACCCCCTTTCTCCCACCTCGGAATGTCCCCAGTCATCTGGCCGAGGCATTATTCCCCTTGACTGGCCGGGCCGCACACTGCTATTGCCGCTAGTGCTTACTGCACTGCAATAGCAACTTTCTGCCTTCGGTCTGTCTGTCTGTCTGACTGTCTGTCTGTCTGTGTATATTATTTTGTTTGTAAGTCTGTCAGTGTGTCTGCCTGCCTATCTGCCTGTCGGTTGGTCTGTCTGTTTCATAAACAGACAACAAACACATTATTTTTTAAAACAAAACAAAACACAGAGATTGACAGACAGACAGACAGACAGACGGACACTCAGAGAAATAAATATATTGAGAGACAGACAAACTGATATTCTGACAAACGCTGAACAGGCAGACATATTTTACGTACAAAACAAAGTAAGACAGGCAACCCTCAATCATTGTCCGTTCGCTATATCACCAATACTGTTGAGATTGTCTTCAGCCATGACAAGCTCTTAAGCATAATAACAACCTGCACTCTACTTTTACAGGGAAAAAATCCTCTGTAGTTTGAATGTGACTTACCAACATTGCCATCTACTGGAAACAGTCATGATAATTTATAGGCAAGCTACATTGCGAAATACTGGAAAACCAGTCACGATATAGGTAAAGTCCCTCGGAATAGACTATAAACCGAGGCCCTGTGTGCGAACGCACGTAGAACATCTTGCGCACAAGTTAAATCCTGTTAGCTTTTCGAAAGAGTAGGCCATTGTGTGCCAGTGGGAACAGATGAAAGAATTTACAAAATTTTATACACACGGGACCTGGATGTAAAAAGCACATGAGCACTTATTCCAATATCCCTGATATAAAAGAATAAATGAATGAATAAAATAAGGCCAGATTGCGAAGTACTGGAAAAGTCATGATGATAGAAAGCTACATTGTAAACTACTGGAAAACAGTCGTGATGATAGAAAGCTACATTGTAAAGTACTGGAAAACAGTCATGATAATAGAAATGTACGTTGTAAACTACTGGAAAACCAGTCATGATAATAGAAAGCTACATTGTAAAGTATTGGAAAACCAGTCATGATATAGACAAGCTTCTAATTTAGGGTGGACAAAGGTCTCATGGTGATTCTAAGGTAGTGTGAAGAGTGAGACAGAGTGCATCTTAATTTTGTTGTGGTGACCTCGATATGTTAACCTGGGAAATGCCCAACATCAAGGATACAGGCTGTTTCCATACAATAACATGTCATAACTTAAATTTGGGTTTTCTTTTTGTCTATCTGTTTGTCTGTCTTTCTTTCATTTTTTTCTTCTTTCTATATTTTTTCTCTTTTCTTTCTGTCTTTCCTTCTTTCTCTGTTTCTTTTTTTTTTTTTTGCTGTTTCTTTTTTTCTTTCTTTCTTCTTTCTATGATTTATTTCTTGTCTTTTCTTTTCTTTTTTTTTAAACTTTTTTCGTTAATCTTATTTTTTGGTCTTTCATTTCACTGTTAAACCTTTTTTGTGGATGTTCCCCTTTCTTTTTTTCTTTTATTAATTTTTGCTCTTTTTCTTCTTCTTCTTTTTCTGTCTTACATTTTTTTTATCTCTCTTGCTCCCTTTTCTTTTTTTTTAAATTTCTTTTGTATTTCTTTTTTTTTGTCTTTTATCTGTCCTCTTTTCTTCCTTTTTTCTGTGAGTTTTTGTCTTTGTTTTCCATTCTTCTTTCTTTATTGTTTCTCGCTTTCTTTTTTTCTCTCCTCCTTTCCTGTATTCTCTCTGTCTTTGTCTGTCTGTCTGTCTGTCTGTCTGTCTGTCTCTCTCTCTCTCTCTCTCTCTTCTCTCTCTCTCTCTCTCTCTCTCTCTCTCTCTCTCTCTCTCCACTGGTGCTTTTTATCCTCTCAATAAAAGAATTTGACTTGATATGATTTTATTTGATTTACTTTGATCGATCTCTCTCTCTCTCTCTCTCCTCTCTCTCTCTCTCTCTCTCTCTCTCTCTCTCTGTCTCTGTCTCTTCTCTCTCGTGTTACATTTTTCTTTGGTATTGTTCTCCTTTAGATAGTACCCATCCTTCACTAACATTAACGTGTGTATGTGTGTGTAAATGTTTGTGTGTGTGTGTGTGTGCACGTTTGTGTGTGTGTGCGCGTGTGTCCATGCGAGCGCGCGTGCTTGTGTGCGTGCGTGCATGAGCGTGCATGTGTGTATGCGTGTGTGTGCGCGCGTGTGTGTGTTTGCAGTTGCATCAAGGGGACCTGCATCTTTCGGGCTGTTACCAACCAGTGGCGGGCAAAATTGTCTTCAACATTCTGGAGGCACGAAACCTGCCCCGAGTATCCCTGTTGGGGGCTATCAGTAAGTGTGTGTGGGTGTGTGGGGGGCAAGGGGGGGTGGGGTAGGGGGGTGGGGGGGGGGGGGAGGTGTAGTGTAGTGTGTGTGTAGTGTGTATGTAGTGTGTGTGTGTGTGGGTGGGGGGGGGGGGAGTTGTGTGTGTATTTGTGTGTGTGTGTGTGTTTGGGTGGGTGTAGTGTGTGTGTGTGTGTGGGGGGGGGGGGGGGGGGGGGGTAGAGGGGGGGCGGAGGGGGTGTAGTGTAGTGTGTAGTGTGTTGTGTAGTGTGTGTGTGTGTGTGGGGGGGAGGAGTTGTGTGTATTTGTGTGTAGTGTGTGTGTGTGTGTGTGGGGGGGGGGGGGAGTTGTGTGTGTATTTGTGTGTGTGTATGTGTAGCGTGTGTGTGTTGTGGTTGGGGGGGGGGGGGTTGGGGGGGCGATGTTGTGTGTGTTGTTTGTGTGTAGGGCGTGCGGGGGATGGGGGTGGGGTGGGCTGTGTAGTTGTTGTGTTGTGTTGTGTGTGGGGGGGGGGGGGGGGGGGGGGAGGTGTTTGCGTGTGTGTATTGTGTGTGTGTGTGTAGCGTGTGTGTGGGGGGGGGGGGGGAAGTTGTGTTGTGTGTTTGTGTGTAGTGTGTGCGGGGGGTGGGGGTGGGGTGGGTTGTGTAGTTGTTGTGTTGTGTGTGTGTGGGGGGGGGGGGAGGTGATTGTGTGTGTGTGTTATGGTGTGTTGTGTGTGTAAGTGTGTGTGTAGTCTGTATGTAGTGTGTGTGTGTGTGGCGGGAGGGTTGTGTGTGGAGGGGGAGGGGTCTGTGGGAGGCGTATATGTGTGTGGGGGGGGGGGGGGAGGGGGTTGTGTGAGTAGTGTAGTTTGTAGTTTGTGTGGGGGGCGGGGAGGGTGTTGTGTCTGTGTGTGTGTGTGTTGTGTGTGTGTGTGGTGTTGTGTTTGTGTGTTATTTTTATTTCGAGAATAATGCAATAAGCACTCATGTGCTTTTTTACTAGTCCCCGTGTGTATGCAGTTTTGTAAATTTTGTCATCTGTTCCCACCAGCACACAATGGCCTACTCTTTCGAAAAGCAGAACAGGATTTAACGTATATGCAAGTTGTTCTGCGTGCGTTCGCACACGGGGCCTCGGTTTATAGTCTCATTTGAAGGATTTTCGGGGAGAGTGGAGTCTGCGCTGATGTTAACTCCAGAGGAAAATATTCCCTTGAACGAGATTCTAACCCGGATCAGCAGATCACGAGCGCAATGCGCATCACTCTAATCACCAGGCTACCCATGTCTGTCTGCTACCTTTTTTATTTTATCAAATATGCTAATAATTTAAATGAAAGTATGGATCTTTCGTTAATTCATTTATTTATTGCCTGGTGTCCATCATTGTTTACTTAACAAGCTATCACGAATGACTTTTAAAATACAGAAGAGCTTTTATATTTAGCAGGGAAATAAACTTGTGTGTGTGTGTGTGCATGTGTGTGTGTGCGTGCGTGCGTGCGTGTGTATACATGTATGTGTGTGTTTGTGTTTGTGTGTGTGTGTCTGTATGTCTGTCTGTCTGTCTGTCTTTCTGTCTGTGTCTGTGTGTGTCTGTGTATTTGTGTATCTTAGTCTGTGTGTCTGTGTGCCTTTGTCTTTGTGTCTGTATGTTTTCTTGCCTGGGTGCATCTGTGCGCGCACACACATGTTTACATAATCTTTTGCTTACATTCATGATATCGAGCATGTTACCTCATACATGGACTATTTTTTTTTATCAAGTATCTGTTACGGTTACTGACCTTCTCTATAAATCCCCCAGAATAATGGGACAAGTGTGGAGATTTTGTTAATTCATCGCATGATGTCTTTCAAAGTTCATTTTCCAAGCCATCACGCCTTACGTTTTATATCATGGCTTTTATATTTAGCAGGGATATGATTATGTGCGTTGTACGTGCAGTTTATTAGCTTTATCATTTTTCCATCGTCATGTAGGCATGTTTATTGAATGGCTTAAAGCTCTCGAAAGTATTTCGTGTGGGGTGGTTTATAGTCACGTAGGCTTGTTTTATTGAATATCTTGAGGCAAACTTTCATCACTCTTCTTTATTTTCTTGATGGTTTTGATTCATTCTTCTTTTTTACTCAGTGAGGGGATGGAAAGGGGAGGGGGTTTTGTTTTGTTTGTTGTGTGGGAGGAGCAGAAGGACGAAAGGACCACTGTGTGTGTGTGTGTGTGTGTGTGTCTGTGTGTATTTACAGCTCGGTATTATCTAGTCATCACGTGGGCTAATTAAAAACAAAGGAATAGCCAGAGGCACGACAACTTTTGTGTTTGGGTGGGGCACTTGTGTTGTCTTTTGTGGTGTTTGTTTGTATGTTTTTTGTTTTTATCATTTTGATGGGGTGGGGGTGGGGAATTATTTGCAGAAGATTAAAATTATTCTGTTAGTTTTCTTTTACCTTAATGTTTGGTTCCGGTTGTGGGGTTATCTTTTGTTTTTGTTTGTTTGTTTATTTTTTATTTTATGTTTGCTTTAGCTTGTTTGTTTCGTTTGGATTTGGTTTTGTTTCGTTGGTTAAGAAGCTGTGTGTGTAGTGTGTGTGCGTGTGTTTACATCTGTGTGTATGTGTGTGTTTTATGTATTAGTGTTAGTGTGTGTGTGTGTGTGCGTGCGTGCGTGCGTGCGTGGTGCGTGTGTGTGTGTAGTAGTTGTAGTTCTTCAGTTTACGTCCTTCCAGCTAAAGCAACAGCGTGCGTGCGTGCGTGTGCGTGCGTGGTGTGTGTGTGTGTGTGTGTGTGTGTGTGTGAGTGTGCGTGTGTGTGTGTGGTGTGTGTGTGGTGTGTGTGTGTGTGTGTGTGTGTGTGTGTGTGTGTGTGTGTGGTGAGTGTGTGTGTGTGTGAGTGATCCTTTGCTACTGTTTTCGTTGTTGCTTGGGTAGGAAGTTGGGGTAGTTCATCTTTGTTTATCTGCTTGGTTGGTTGGCTAGTAGGTTGGTTGGCTGGCTAGTAGGTTGGTTGGATGTTTGGCTGACTGGTTGGCTTACTGGCAGATGCTTGCTTGCTTGCTTGCCAATTTGCTTGCTTACTTGACTAATGACAACTTATTTAGTTGGTTGGTTGGATGAGTGGGTGGGTTTTCAAAGTTTTCTATGCATTAATGTCGGTGATGGTTGTGATGCTGTTCTTGGTGATGGTGTCATTGTTGCTATTGTTTGTGTTGTTGCTGTAGCTGTTGCAAATGTTGTTGTAGTTATTGTTGTTGCTGTTGTTGTTGCCCTTCTTCTTCTTCTTCTTCTTTCTTCTTCTTCTTCTTCTTCTTCTTCTTCTTCTTCTTCTTCTTCGCAATTCTTCTTGTTCTTCTTCTTCTTCTTCTTCTTCTTCTTCTTCGCATTCTTCTTCTTCTTGTTCTTCTTCGCAATTCTTCTTTGCAATTCTTCTTCGCAATTCGCAAGGGGGACGGGATAGCTCAGTGGTCGGAGCACTCGCTTTCCCCCAGCCAAGTTAAGCAGCGTCGAGCGTGGTTACCAGTTGGATGGGTGACCGTTTGCGCGCCTTGGCTTCAGTACAGCTCCCCCAGTTCACCCAGCTGTAAATGGGTACCTGTCCTCTTTAGGGTCAGGGAAGGTAAAGCAGCGAGGGAGAGGAGATGGGCGCCGCCCTCAATATGCTGGCCCTAGAGAAGTGAGGTCTCTGACGCCTCGCTCCCCTACGACCTTATAGGTTATGGGACACCTTTACCTTTACCTTTACCTTCGCAATTCTTCTTCGCAATTCTGTATTTCCTTATCGATTCTTTCCTTTTTTTTACTGGTTTAATTTAATGGTAAATGATGCAATAATGTAGAGTCTTAGTATAATCATTACAAAATTTGTTCTTAGATAGATGGCTTGATGAAAAAAAGCAAATGCATTGCTTATTCAATGTACCATCTGGAAATAAAATTTTGACTTGACTTGACTTCTTCTTCTTCTTTTTCTTCTTCTTCTTCTTCTCTTCTTCTTCTTCGCAATTCTTCTTCGCAATTCTTCTTCGCAATTCTTCTTCTTCGCAATTCTTTCGTCGCAATTCTTCGCAATTCTTCGTCGCAATTCTTCTCTTTTCTTCGCAATTTTCTTCTTCTTTTTGCAATTCTTCGCAATTCTTCTTCGCAATTTTTTTTTCTTCTTCTTCTTCGCAATTCTTGTTCGCAATTCTTCTTCTTCGCAATTCTTCTTCTGTTTCTGCTTCTTCTTCGAAATTCTTCTTCTGTTTCTGCTTCTTCTTCTGCTTCTTCCTCGAAATTCTTCTTCTTCGAAATTTGTCATCTTCTTCTTCGAAATTCTTTTGCTGCTTCGTGTCTTTTCTGAGTGCAGTACTGTAGCCCCCATGCCGCTGCTTCTAAAAGAACCATAGTAAACCCAGGCTTGTTCTGTCATACCCCAAAACTGAAATGTCCACAGACATCAGTCCATCAGTAGTTATAAGGCCACCAGCCAGAGTAGACCTGGCATTATTGCAGGGTCCTGTCCATAGTACTGGGTGATATGGTGATTGCTATGAGCCAGCATATCCAGCGCATCACCTTCGATAGTTTTAAGTGTTGGGTCCGTAGTCTTGTAAACCGTGCGGGCAACACTGATGATTTTGCAATCAGCTTCCTCCACTCCTCGCAGTCCTCTGCTTTCCGTAGCAAATCGTTTCACTCAAGGCTAGCCTAGTCCACTCTCTGATGTTGTCTTCCCATCCTTTTCTGTCTGCCTCTTCCCCTCCGTCCCTCTCTCTCTCTCTCTCTCTCTCTCTCTCTCTCTCTCTCTCTCTCTCTCCTCTCTCTCTCTTCTCTCTCTCTCTCTCTCCTCTCTCTCTCTCTCTGTAGGGCAGTCTTGGCCAGTCTACTCTTCAGAGATGATGTTGTCTTCCCATCGTTTTCTCTGTCTGCCTCTTGGTCTCCATCTTTGTACTGTTCCCCGTGAGACAATCTATGACGTCTTCACTCCTATAAGAATGGCAATGTCTCTAACTAAAGATTTGTGTTTCCTTGTTTCTCTACAGATCCTTACGTGAAGGTGGAGATGTACGTGAACGGGATGAGGGAGGGCAAGGCCAAGTGCAAGGTGCGGCAGAACACGCAGGATCCAGTCTGGCACCACCAGGTGGTCTTTGAGATCAACCGGGAAAACCCCAAGCTGCTGGGTCACGTCTTCGTGTTCCACGTGCTGCACAAGGACATGATGACCGGCGTGCATAAAATTGGCCAAGTGAGTGCTGGGGTTTTGTTGGGGGTGGATAGGTTGACAGACAGGCTGACAAACAGAGAGACAGACAGGCTGATAGGCTGACAGAGAGGCAGACAGACAGGCTGACCGACAGGTTGACAGACAAGCTGACAGACAGGCTGACAGACAGACTATCAGGCTGACAGAGAGGCAGACAAACAGACTGACCGACAGACATGTTGCTAGATAGATGGCAGGAATATACAGACTGGCAGACAGGTAGACATGGTGATAGAGATATACAAGAAGTACAGACTGACAAACATGTAGACTGACAGACAAATAGACAGCTGTGTGGACAGTTGTACGGACAGAGATAATCATAGGCAGACAGGAAGGTGGGTAGGTTGTGGGTCGGTGGGGCGGGTGGGCAGGTGGATGGATGGATGGATGAATAAATGGATGGACAGATGTACCAACAGGCAGACAGACAGACATGCAAACAGACAGACAGGCGGTAAGACAGACAAGCAGACAGACAGACTGACAGATAGACACACAGACAGACAGGCAGACAGCCACACATGAATCAGATAGATAGAGAAGATAGATAGATAAGATAGATAGATAGAGTAGATAGATAGATAGATGCCAGACGAAAAAACACACAATAGATACGATAATACATAGATAAATAGATAGCATACGATAGATAATAATAACATAGCATACTCATACATACACACAACTCATACATACATACATAACACACACACATACATACATACATACATACATACATACATACAAACATACAACAGACATACAATACACACACATACATACATACATAACATACATACATACATACATGAGCATACATACATACACACCATACATACTAAAAATACATCACACACATATACAATACATACATACATACTACATACATATACCACATACATACAACATACATACAACACACATACACAACATACATACATAACATACATACATACATACACACATGACATCATACATACATACAACACCAAACAACAACTACATACTACATAATACATAACACACATCAACATAACATACAACATACATACCATACATAACAACATACACACATACATATCATACATACATACCACACACATACATACAGACAGGACAAAATACACCACACATACATACAACAACACACATACATACATACATACATACAACATACAAACTACACACATACACATACATACATACAACAGCATACACACACAACATACATCACCAGACAGACATACAACATACAACATACAAACATCACATACAACTACATACATACATACGTACATACATACATACAACTCATACTACATACAGACAGACAGACAGACAGACATGAATTACATACAACATACATACATACAACATACACACATACATACATACAGATAGACAGACATACATACACACACATACATACAACATACATACGTACAGACAGACAGACACACATGCATACATAAATACATACACACATATATACACACATACACACATACATACATGCATACATAAATACATACATACATACATACATACACATATACTCCATACATACCTATATACATACATACATACATACACACACACTACATACCCACAGACAGACAGACAGACATACACACATACATACATACATACATACATACATACATACATACATACATACATACATACATACATACATAAACCGACGGGCGGCGGATGGACGGATAGACAGGACGATAATTAGACAGAAAAACAAGGACAAAACAGACGGACGTTCGGCAGACATAACGACGGTAGTGACAATAATGACGACGACGATTTTAATGACGACAACACAACAACAACAAACAGCAACAACGTTGACGTCGACGACGATATGAGAGAGGGAGGAGGCATGATGACGATGAGGAGGGAGGATATAATGAGATGAGATGATGAATGATGATGATTGATGAGACACGATGATGACTCAAGATGATAGATGATGACGAATGAGACGACGAGACGACGAGGAGGATGGAGGAGGATGATCATGATGATGATGATGATGATGATGATGATCGACACGACGACGACGTCGATGATGATGCTGATGACGATGATGATGATGATGATATGAATGACGACGACGACGAGACGAGTAGCGGAGGATCGACTGAAGACGACAAAATAATGAACGAACAGCTGAGTATGACTAAGCACTCAGCATAGAAATAACACACACACAAACACCGAAACATCCAACACCACCACCACAATCACCACTACCAAGACGCTAACACTACTATTACTCCATACGCAAAAATGTCTGTCATCACCACCTACCACATATTGACGGTATGACTCTCTACATCCTCATACTCAGTGCCTACTACGCACCATAGCCTGCGAGGAAGTCATACACACTCGCCGACGCAGAGCCGAAGTCCAGCAGCACGAGGCTCGACCCACTCTCTCTCCGAGCTCCACCGCTACATCCCCACCTCATGGCCTAGCCCGATCTCCCCCTCTCCTGCCACCCCTCTCTGCTCCTCTCCCTCCTCCCCTCACCCCTCCCCCTCTCCCTCTCTCCTCCCCCATCTCTCTCTCCCCTCCCTCCTCTCTCCCTCCCCCTCCCTCTCTCCCCTCTCTCTCTCTCCTCCCTCCCTCTCTCCCTTCCCTCCCCCCTCTCTCTCCTCCCCTCTCCCTCCCCCTCCCTCTCTCCCCTCTCTCTCCTCTCCCTCCCTCTCTCCTCCCTCTCTCTCTCACCCCCTCTCCCTCTCTCCCCCCCTCTCCCCCTCTCTCACCCCCCTCTCTCTCTCCCTCTCTCTCTCCTCTCTCTCTTTCCCTCCCTCTCCTCCCTCCCTCTCTCTCCCTCTCTCTCTCACCCCCCTCTCCCTCTCTCCCCCCTCTCTCCCCCTCTCTCTCTCTCTCCCCCTCTCCCTCTCTCTCTCCCTCTCTCCATCTCTCTCTCTGTGTCACCAGGTGGACCTGGGCTGGTACAGCCATGGAGAGCAGTTGGAGCACTGGTACGAGATCATGGAACACCCGCATCGTGCCGCTGATGTCTGGCACCCCATCATCAAGACTGGCAAGATCGCCTCCTGATCTCCCCCCCCCCCTCCCATTCCCTCTTCCCCCACCTTTCCCCCGCTACCTGCCTGCCTGCTTCTTCTCCCGAAGAAGGGCTGGCTCTCTAGCTTTGCCAGCCACCAGTCAGCCAGCCAACTAGCCAGTCAGTTAGTAGCGGATCTTTTTGATTGTTGGAGAATTGTAGTTTTGGGTTTCCTGTCTGATTTCTTCTCTTGAAGAAGGGCTGGCTCTCTAGCTTTGCCAGCCAACCAGCCAGTCAACCAGCCAGCCAACTAGCCAGTTTGTTAGTTAGTAGCTGATCTTTTCGTATGTTGGAGTTTTGGGGTTCCTGTCTGATTTCTTCTCTTGATGAAGGCCTGGCTCTCTAGATTTGCCAGCCAGCCAGTCAACTAGCCAGTTTGTTAGTTAGTAGCGGAGCTTTTCGTATGTTAGGGAATTATAGTGGTTTGGGGGTTTCCTGTCTGATTTCTTCTCTTGATGAAGGGCTGGCTCTCTAGATTTGCCAGCCAGCCAGCCAGCCAGCCAGCCAGCCAGCCAGCCAACTAGCCAGTTAGTTAGTTAGTAGCGGATCTTTTCGTATGTTGGGGAATTATAGTGTTTTGGGGGTTTCCTGTCTGATTTGTTCTCTTGAAGAAGGGCTGGCTCTCTAGCTTTGCCAGCCAGCCAGCCAGCCAACCAGCCAGCCATCCAACTAGCCAGTCAGTTAGTTAGTAGCGGAGCTTTTCGTATGTTGGGGAATTATAGTGTTTGGGGGGTTTCCTGTCTGATTTGTTCTCTTGAAGAAGGGCTGGCTCTCTAGCTTTGCCAGCCAGCCAGCCAGCCAACCAACTAGCCAGTCAGTTAGTTAGTAGCGGATCTTTTCGTATGTTGGAGAATTATAGTAGTTTTGGGGTTCCTGCCTGATTTCTTCTCTTGAAGAAGGTCTGGCTCTCTAGCTTTGCCAGCCAGCCAGCCAGCCAACCAGCCAACTAGCTCTCAGTTAGTTAGTAGCGGATATTTTCGTATGTTGGAGAATTATAGTGGTTTTGGGATTTCCTGCCTGATTTCTTCTCTTGAAGAAGGTCTGGTTCTCTACATTTGCCAGCCAGCCAGCCAGCCAACTAGTCAGTCAGTTAGTTAGTTAGTAGCGGATCTTTTCGATTGTTGGGGAATTATAGTGGTTTAGGGGTTCCTGCCTGATTTCTTCTCTTGAAGAAGGTCTGGCTCTCTAGCTTTGCCAGCCAGCTAACCAGCCATTCAGCCAACCAACTAGCCAGTCAGTTAGTAGCGGAGCTTTATTTATGTTGGGGGAATTGTAGTTTGGGGGGTTTCCTGTCTGATTTCTTCTCTTGAAGAAGGTCTGGCTCTCTAGATTTGCCAGCCAGCCAGCCAACTAGCCAGTCAGTTAGTTAGTAGCGGATCTTTTCGTATGTTGGAGAATTATAGTGTTTTGGGGGTTTCCTGTCTGATTTCTTCTCTTGAAGAAGGCCTGGCTCTCTAGCTTTGCCAGCCAGCCAGCCAGCCAACCAGCCAACTAGCCAGTCAGTTAGTTAGTAGCGGATCTTTTCGTATGTTGGGGAATTATAGTGGTTTGGAGGTTCCTGCCTGATTTCTTCTCTTGAAGAAGGGCTGGCTCTCTAGCTTTGCCAGCCAGCCAGCCAGCCAGTCAGTTAGTTAGTTAGTTAGTAGCGGATCTTTTCGTATGTTGGGGAATTGTAGTTTTGGGGTTTCTGCCTGATATCTTCTCTTGAAGAAGGTCTGGCTCTCTAGCTTTGCCAGCCAACCAACCAGCCAGCCAGCCAACTAGCCAGTTAGTTAGTAGCGGATATTTTCGTATGTTGGAGAATTATAGTGTTTTGGGGGTTTCCTGTTTGATTTTTTCTCTTGATGAAGGGCTGGCTCTCTAGATTTGCCAGCCAGTCATCTAGCCAGCCAGTTAGTTAGTAGCGGATCTTTTTGTATGTTGGAGAATTATAGTGGTTTGGAGGTTCTTGCCTGATTTCTTCTCTTGAAGAAGGTCTGGCTCTCTAGATTTGCCAGCCAGCCAGCTAGCCAGCCAGTTAGTTAGTTGCAGAGCTTTTTGTATGTTGGGGAGTTGTAGTGGTTTGGGGGGTTCGGGTTTGGGTTTTTTTCTGGTTTTCGTTTTTTTGACGGGGTTTTGTCAGAGTTGGGTCAGAGTTTAGTTGTGGATAGGTTCAGTGTTAGTGGTGTGTAGTGTTAGGAAGAGAGAGTCTGTTGTGTGAGGAAGGAGGGAGGAGAGGTGAGGAAGAGAATGAGGGAGGGTGGGGTGGGGTGAGAAAGAAAGGAGAGGGGGAGGAGGGAATGGGGGGGGGGGGGGGGGAGAGGAAGGAGGCAGAAAGAAAAAGGAAGAGCAGAAAGAGAATGAGGAGGAGAGGAGGAGGAGGAAGATGGTGATAGCAGTGATGGTGATGGTGAAGGGGTGTGGTGGATGACGAAGGAATAAAGAAAGGAAGGAAAAAAGAAAGAAAGAAAAGAAAGAAAGGCGGGCAGGGTGACGCAGAGAGACATTAAAACACGCAGAATAAAAAAACCGAAAAAAAATTTAATAAAAAGTATCAATATCGAAAAAACAAAATCAGAAAATGCAAAAAAAAGAGAAAGTTTTAATATCCCAATATTTCCTATCTTTTTAAAAATTTCATATTGTTTCGTATCTAAGATATTCCTAAGCAGAAACTAGGCGATGCCATAGTGATAGTAAATGAAGGAGACTACCTGTAAATATAATTATTATACAATCATGTTGGGAAATATGTTATCTATATATATATATATATATAAGATTTGTTGTTGTCGTCGTTCTATATCCACAATACACACTTGTATGAGAAAGTTCCTTGTTTAAGGCAGGAAAAGAGGGGGGAAAAGTAATTGTGTATTATGTAATATATATATATATAAATAATGATGTTATTGCTGATGTTATGGTATTGACGTTATATTATATTATGAGTGCATTCTGCTTGTTCCCTTTAGATGCCAAACCAAGTTTCCGACAAATGTGACCCCGATGATGTGTTATTGATTCGTGTTGCCCTTGTTCTTATGCTGGTGAGCAAGATATATTATATGACGATCTCGATGCTTGTTTATCTATCTGTTAAATACTGTTTCAAAGATAATATCTAGTCATTACTTATCGTTAAGTCTTCTTTGTTATGTTTGATTGATGAATTCTCGTACGGATTAGCTTATTTTTTGTTGATGTTTTGAGGTTTTTATGCATTTGTCTTTTTATCTGTTTATTTGTTGTTTGTTTGCTTGTTTATCTGCTTATTTATCTATGAATGCCTTTTCTTCTCTCACTCATTTGTTCATTGATGCTTTTGTTCATATATGTAAGTTTTTGTTCATTCGCTCCTTTATTTATCTATTTTTATTGATTTTTCTTTCTTTCTCTTTCCTTTCGTTCATTTATCTGTTTTTGCTTACTTATGCTTTCATTCATTTTATCTATCTTAGATAGCTAGTCACGTACTTGTCCACTTATCGATCTGTTTATTTATTTATTTATTCATTCATTCTTCTATATACTTGTTTATTTACTTACCTCATCCTTTATTTAGTTGTTTATCTAACCTATCCATCTCTTTCTTTTGATCTATCTCACACATGTACATAAAAACGTTTCATCATGGATGTTTTCCCTTCTCGTTCAACTCTCGCTGGTTTCGAGATGATGTATAGAAATTGAAAAATGGTGAACATATTTTTTTTCTCTTGTTGATAGAAAGACAGACGATAAGATACCCATGAAGTAATGGTGAATAACTGGTGATTATATTTTTTCTCATGTTTGACAATAATTATTGGATGCCCTGATGTGCTGTTGGTATAGTTAGTTGTATGGGGTTCGTCACTTGTAGATAATATGGTTAGTATTTAAAACTGTTAATGTTATTCTAGTTATGTTCTATTGTTATTTTGAGAATTGTAATAATGCGATGCCTATTGAGTGTTCTTCTTGTTGTGGTAGTAGCCTCTTTTTCGTTTTATGTATTTATTTTTTTAGAAACGACTCTGTGGGGGGGGGGGGGGGGGGGGCGGAAAGGGCGTGTGTGTGTGTGTGTGTGTGTGTGTGTGTGTGTGCGCGCGCGCGCGTGCGTCCGTTGTGTGTGTGTGTGTGTGTGTGTGTGTGTGTGTGGTGTGTTGTGTGTGTGTTTGTTCTTGTATTTAACGTCTATTTATTACAAATGATATTGGACACAAAAAGAACTGGGGAAAAAAAATGTGTGTGTGTGTGTATGTTTGTGTCTGTGTCTGTGTGTGTGTCTGTGTGTCTGTGTTGTTACGCGCGTAAGCACACGTTTGTGTGTGTGTGTGTGTGTGTGTGTGTGTGTGTGTGTGTGTGTGTGTGTGTGTGTGTTGTGTGTGTGTGTGTGTGTGTTGTGTGTGTGTTGTGTGTGTGTGTGTGTGTGTGTGTGGGGTGTGTGGGTGGTGGGGGGGGGGGAGGTGGGGTGGGGGGGGGGGGGAGTGGAGACGTTGTCAGTACAACGAAGTCATGTGACTGATACTGCTTGATGATAACTGAGGATTTAAGTCAATCTTTTGAATAGTGTTGATTTTTAAATAAACAAATAGTAATGCATTATTATTTGGACAGAAGTTAACTCTGCAAAAGTTTTTTGGGTGTTTCTTTTTTAGGCAAGCCATTCGACACTGTAGTCAGGCCCTAGTGCGCACCCGTTATTCTCATAACTGTTGTTGCTGTTGTTATTGTTGTTATTATTATTATTATAGTTGTTGTTATCATCATCATCATCATCACCATCATCATCATCATCATTATCATTATCAATATCATCATCATCATCATCATCATCATTGTTGTTGTTATTATTATCATTATTATCATTATTATGTTACTGGTGGTCGTTGTGGAGGTCTTGATGCTGCTGCTTATTCTTCTTTGCATTCTGCTTCTTCTTTCCATTCTTCTTCTTTGTACTCTTCTTCTTCTTCATTGCATTCTTCTTCTTCTTCTTCTTCTTCTTCTTCTTCTTTTCTTCATTGCATTCTTCTTCTTTGCATTCTTCTTCTTCTTCATTGCATTCTTCTTCTTCTTCTTTGCACACTTCTTCTTTATTGCATTCTTCTTCTTCTTCATTGCATTCTTCTTATTATTATTCATTGCATTCTTCTTTTTCTTCTTCTTCATTGCATTCCTTTTCATCTTCTTTGCTTTCTCTACTTCTTCTTTTGCATTCTTCTTCTTGAATCCTTTTTATAGCACAAACGCTACAGATCTGCTACAAGTACTTGTCTTATTTCTTTAAGTACCTTGCGCTATTATTTTTTAGAACACACACTTTGTCACTTGTGCGGTGTTGTGAATGCATTGTATGCAGGAAGTCTATAGTGTTGGTATATTATATATATTAGCAAAAAACATGATAAAGATGAAGATATCGATGTATTATTATATATTATCCAAAAACGTCATATAAACAAAGTAAAGTAATGCATTTTGCATCCTAAGATTGTAAGTTATAAACAATGTGTGCTGTATGCATCTTCTCATGATTTGCTACATGTATACTAATGTATAGTGAATATTTTAATCAATATTCCTTTTTTTCTTCTTTTAAAAAGCCAACTCATTCTGTATTGTCTTTTAGCTGAACGAGTCCAATACTTTATGTAGGTAGTTATGCTAAGTAAAACTAGCACAAAAAGTTTTGAGTTTTTGCGTCGAATACTGATTCATGATGGTCTAGTGGTGCGCGTTTTATAGAGCTAGCATCTGGGGTTGGGTTTTTTTTGGTTGGTTGGTTGGGGTTTTTTCCTTTGTTATTGGCTTGGGGGGGGGGGGGGGGGGGTATTCGGTGTAACTTGCACTGTGTATTATAGTTCCCTGTGAATGTTGGTATCTATGAATGTTCACCAGGTGATTGATTTCTTCCTTTCTGTTTTTATTTCTCATCATTTTCTTCACATGATTATTATACTCTAAGCGTTCGTTATCAGCATTCTTGTTCACATAATATCGTCTTATGGTTGGTTTGTTATAGATATGCGAGGATAAGTGATGCATTCCGTTTTTGTTACCTGTACATACTGTTAACATGAGAGAGGATGGATGATACATTTTATGGTGTTATATGTCAATAGATCAATAATGATGTTCATTGTTAATCAGCATTTCGAGTGTATTTCGTTTAATGATTATGGCTTGCACAGGGATTTCGAGTTATGTGGATTATTAAATTCGGTTCTCTGGTTTTCAGTTACATAATAATTATATGAAATGAGATTAATTGCTGTTTATGTTGATAATTGCAGAATAGCTTCTCTAAACAATGTTGACAGTTTTTAGTAGTTATCTGAATTGTATCTCTCTCTCTCTCTCTCTCTCTCTCTCTCTCTCTCTCTCTCTCTCTCTCTCTCTCTCTCTCTCTCTCTCTCCACCACACACACACACACACAACACACACACACACACACACACACACACAAAATGACCGGATATTACAAAGCACGAGTGCTCATTCCATTATCCTTGAAATAAAAGAACAAGACTCCTCCCTCTATCCCCCCTCCCCCTCTGTCTGTCTGTCTGTCTATCTCTCTCTTCTCTCTCTCTCTCTCTCTCTCTCTCGCTCCTCGCTCGTCTCTCTCTCTCTCTCTCTACGATGTAACAAAGCACATGGCTGCTTATTCATTATCCTCGAAATTAAAGAATTTGTCACCGTCATTGCATTCTCTCTCTCTCTCTCTCTCTCTCTCTCTCTCTCTCTCTCTCTCTCTCTCTCTCTCTCTCTCTCTCTCCTCACACACACACACACACACACACACACACACACACACACACACACACACAGGTTAAAAAGGGGAGACAACAAGGGGGTTGGGGGAATGTATAATAATGTTGCTTATCCAGCTTTCGTCTCCCTTTGTAAATCCCTACTGACCGTTGTTGTGTTTAACTTTCGCGTCAACGAGGTGACAGCCCTGATGCGACCTTTGACATCGACAGGGTCATGGTCATTGTGATGAATGGAATCATTATGTCATTTCACAATTGAAGTCTCTGTGTCCTGTTTGTCTGCCTGTCTCGTTGTAGGAATATTCATGTGTTTCTCTGTACATTATCCCAGTGACTGTTTTGTGTATACTTGACAATACTGCTGCATTGTGACATTATTCTTGGTTTCCTTTACGTCTGTGTTGGATGTTTAATTTTGTGGGTTTGTGTGAGTAAGTATGATCTTTTCTTTGTGTATACGTATGTGTACATATCCCCGTTTTGTGACAGTACTGACTCAACTGTACAAACACCCCCTTAGAGACTGTACTATACGAATATCTTTTACGGTATTTGGGCCCAAAATGTCCCCGTCCGGTTCTTACTTTGATTGTGCGCCAATCAAACGCCCTGTTACTTGATGGTGCACCAATCGATGGCCCTGTTACTTGGTTGTGCACCAATCGAAGGTCATGTGACCTGATTGTGCACCAATCAAAGGCCCTATGACATCTGACAGCAGAGACTTGAGAAGTGTATAGACTGAGGTTTGTTGTGTCGAACCTCATTGTAGGTTACTACTACTCAGTGTGCTGTATATTTCAAAGTGCTTGATTATTATGACTTGATTTTTGTTGTACAGATGTATACATGTGTTCTAAGGCTACTATTTCTGTCTTTTTTTCTCTCTCTCTCTCATTATACTTCAACATTGCTGAGTTTAATCTAGTATATGAAATGGTACAAAAGTATTCTTAAGTTGTGCCTCTTGAGTGGGGACGTTTCTTGAGTGATAAAAGTGTAGGGTTTAACTTTAAAAACTAGTGTTTTTAGGTTGGTAGTGTAAAGTACTATTCCATGTAGAAATACCTGTTCATAATGTTTGTCTGCGGAAATTGGGCAGAAATTTGATCATAGTGGAGATTCCTTTCCCACAGTACATCCCCACTCTCTAAGCCAAGAGGGCATATGGACAGTCAGAATTGGAGATGTTCTCCAAAGGCCAACTAGCCCCCAGGGCTGCAGCATAAGGACTTTGCAAGCCGAGCCTCCCAATCAGAGAGTCCTAGTCGATCACTAAAGACTAAGCTGAAAAGTGGAATTCCATGAGTGGGAAAGAAAGCAACTGATCATACAGCCTCTCACTTTGCTGTTGCCCCCAGCTTCAATTGTTGATTAAAGAACTGTGATAAAGCTCAGGGGCTGAAGGTGTTCATAACAGTACTACATTATAATTATTTAGCCCTAACCTTGTCTGGGGAGAAATGAGCATTAACTTGATTCCTGCACAGATACTTCTGATTCCTTTGAAATGTTTTACAGTATATCAGTTTACCAGATCTCATCACAGAATTTGCAGTAATTTAAAAAGAAGAGTTTAGATGTTTTTAGCAAATAGGCAAATTACACTACACTACACTGCACTACACTGCACTGCACTACACTACACTACACTACACTACACTGCATTGCACTACACGACACTACACTTCACTACACTACACTAAATTACATTACACTACACTACACTACTCTACACTACACTACACTACACTGTGCTACAACATTTCGAATACAAAATTTCATGCGTATGGGGACAGGATGTAAAAAAAAAAAAAAGAGAAAGAAAGTTACCATCACAGGAATTAAAGCTTGCAAAACAGTTGAACTTCCTAACATATGCTATATCAGAAAAGAGTGTCAGACACCCAACAGGAGCTGCTACAGATGTCAGGATCATCGACAGAAATTTGAGGACAAGTATGAAGCAGCCAAGAAAAAGGAACCAATGTAGAGAAACTGAAGGAAATTAATTTTGGAGAATGAGACACAACAATGGGAAAGCTTTGCAGATTTTTTATAACAATAATAATAATAATAATAATAATAAAAACATGGAATCTATATAGTGCTATATCTTGCAAAAAACAAATCAAAGCGCTTTCATTCATCCTACTCATTACATGCAGCTAGTTACAATTAATGGGTTTGCTTTTTTTACAAATTCAAATGTATACACACACACTCGCACGCACGCACGCACACACATGCACGCTCACGCACACACATAAAGGCTGTACACTCCGGCAGGAGTAATAATAATAATAATAATAATAATAATGATAATAATAATAATAATGATGATGATGATGATGATCATCATCATCATCATCATCATCATAAGAAGAAGAAGAAATGTAAGGAATTTACATAGTGCTGAATCTTGTAAACAAATCGTAGGGCTTGCGTTCAAATCATTCACATGTGTGCAACTGTCCACAAATATCAGGATAATCAAATATCAAATAATTATAATACACACACATACAGCTCAACACGCTGAATAATGATAATATTGCACACAATACCCACATCTGCCACACAGAAAATGACTTGACAAATATTGGTAAATGAGGCCACATCACCTTTTGATGGTATGGAGTGTCATCATGGCCATGCTCAACCCCACAAAGCTGCTGTTTCAAAGACTGTTTGCTGGCCTTGAAACTACAATCATCTGACATAGGACTATCCAGCTTCCATCTGTTCCTTGACCTAAAGAAGAAGAAAACTTGACTAGGGGATACTTGGGAGGTGGGTGGGGGGGGGGGGGGGGATAATCGTTTTTTTCTGTGGCAGAAGACTTGCTACATTTCTGAATGGCCCCTGTACAGTAAGTAGGCTGGTAAGGTATATTTGAATATCAATGGAGCTAAAACGTTTGTGACGTCATCTTAGAACTTCCGCTTAAATCTTTTAGATAGGTGTAGTCCGGTAATCTCTTTATAAACTTACCTCCACTTGTTTCTAGACTTGCTACAAAGTTTTTAAAAAGTATATGTATTGATGTGAGTTTGAGGCACAAAACCATGTCGAAATCAGTACAAATGAAAGTTTAATGTTCTCTTTCTTTTAGCAATGTACTCAATGGTTACAACAGCAACAAGACTAAATGGTATCATTTGTAAAGACAACATCAAGACTAGAAATAGTTGTAGATATTGTTGTAGTTATTGTGAAACTTGTTATAGTGTGTGGTTGATACTGATATTAACCACAGCTTCGGCAGTTGTGGGGAAAAACTCACTGTGATCATTGTACAAAAAATTGCATCATTTTGTTATATTTTTTTGTGAATACTGGAATAAATTTGGAACATCATTTTTATGTGAGACCAATGTATAATGACCAATCATAATGAATCATTCATCTCTTAGAGCTCTGGAGAAGAGAGAAAGAGGGGGATGTAGATGAAATAGAACCTCATTGTGCATAGTTTAGATATACATTTATTATTAATGTGGCTTGCATATCAGTGGTAACTTAGTTCCAAGTTGTTTCAAGCTTTGATGATTTGTGGAAAACAAAAAATAAATAATGTACATGAAAGTTTGTGACTAAATCCCTGCATGCAAAATGTGTGCGTGCATGCCTTCACGTATGTATATAATACTTGGCATGCATATGTTTCACACATACAAGAGTACAGTTTTCACGTTACTATCAACCAAAGAAAAGACACTCTTAGATCCAAATACTATACCAAGCGTGTCACAGAAATAACATTAAAAAATAACTTGTAAAACAAGTCAGTGGTGTTGACATTTTGAATCAAGCATTGACAGTAACCCTTGTCTAATCTTTTAAAGATAAAGTCTCCACATGCTGCACCACATGCTAGTTCAAAATTGATTAAGGGGGGTGGGGGGGGGGGGCTAGAACCTTAAGGTTCATCTACAGTGAGATTTTGTTTTTAGTATGTGGCGGTTTTTGACCACGATTAAGGCAGCGGCACTCCGACATTGGGAATTGATGATATAAAATAAAGCCTGACAACGTGTTTTGACATCATCCTAAATACAATGGGGCTACCTTCATGCAGAAATACAGTCACTTTCACAAATTCTCATTGAGAGTAAACCAAGGAGTTCTAGCTTAGGAAAAAAAAAAAGAAAGAAAAAGAAGTAAAGAAGCAGCAATAACAGCATGAACAATGCCTAGCATTTAGGATAAAATTTACATCTATCAACAGTTTGTCGAGTTTTTGGATACATTGCTGTCGTTTGGATTTAATTCGGTACTTAGATTTAATTCTAGTTTACCGTTTTATAGCAGTTATATCAGATACTGAAGTGGATAACTTAGGTATTTTGGACTCATC
>CM054138.1:71254850-71349850 GCA_028751875.1 Rapana venosa
TATAACAAACTTATACAAAGCAGCAACACAAAATATTCTGAGAGCACTATTTTGAAAAAAAAAGTATTACAAGGCACTTTTTTTTAATAACAAATGTATACAAAGCAGCAACAAAATTTTTCTGAGAGCACTATTTTGAAAAAACAAAAGCATTACAAGGCGCTTGTTTTATAACAAAATTCTACAAAGTAGCAGTGGAAATGATTATTTTGAGAGTGCTGTTTTAAAGGTTGTTTTGAGCTGTGCATATAATAATTATGATGAGCTTCATGTCATGAATAGTTATCATGAGTTTTTGTTGATGATGAATTTCTTGGTGTCTTTCTGTCGATGAACTGGCCCTCCCCATATACCTTCCTCCTCGTCTTCTCAGTTGTGCTGTGTATTCCTGGTCCTCTCTCTGTCTCCGTCACCTTAGGATGATCAAGTTCAGCTTTGATGTTCTCCTGAAAAGACTACGTATTGTTCTCCAAACTGTGATTCAAAATAAAAAATAGTCATCAATGTACTGATGTACTTGTTGTTTCTGTAAGAGAGAGAGAGAGAGAGAGAGAGAGAGAGAGAGAGAGAGAGAGAGAGAGAGATATTATGTGTGTATGTTGTGAGGGGAGGGGCAGGGTGGGGAGCTGGGTGAGAGTCTCACAGACACAGAGATATATATATATATTATAGAGAGAGAATGCGTGTGTGTGTGTGTGTGTGTGTGGAGGGTGGAGGCGTTTGGAAGTATAATCATGTATCTATGCATATCAAAGTGTATGAGTGCAACTGTACATATCAGATTGTATGTAAGCCATTTGTATGTAAGCCACATAAAGTAGATGATGAGATCATTGTATTTGTGTGAATGTAAACATGATTTTGGCCATGAAAAAAATATTTTGCTTTAAAAAGAAAAAGTATGAAAGATTTACAAAAAATATTCTCATTCACACCTTCACAAAAATGTCAGTCTGTTCAAACTATGAAATCTTGTTTCGATATTTTATTCCCAACATTACTTCAGAAATGGACGGACATTAAATTTTGTGAGAAACATTCAAAGCCCTCTTTAACAAGTCCTTATAGCCACAGAAAAAAAGTCACCCATCCAACAAAATCAAAAGCAAAACCCCACAATCAAATAAAACAAAAATCAGTCATTAAACAAAATCAAAAAGACATGAAAATAGCGAAACAAACGATCAAAAACAAAGCGAACACACACACACACAAGAGGCACCAAGCAGGGAAAATAATCTTTTCTGGAACAATAATCCTCTCCCAAGTGTATATGACCATTTTGTTTTTAACAAAGAAATAGATTAGAAAATTCAGAGAAACAAATAAAATGACTCCAGCATTTACAAATTAACATCCAAAAATAAACAAACAGATAAAAAAATAAAAACACACCTGGAATGGTTCACAGTTTTACCACAAACTGTATAGGCTATACACACAGACACATTCATTTTCTTTGTGTGTGGTATCTGTGAGACTCACCACTCTTACCACCCCACCACCCCCTTCCACACAGACACACACAAACTGTAATGTCGAAGCAAAAAGCACGTTGACAGTGGCTGGAATGTTTGACAGTTTCACCTTGATCACGTAACTCGAATGTCACATCTCAGAGAACTTTTGTATTTAACACATCTTTCATTGTACTTTGTTTTGCTTTACATGAATACCAATCAGAGATAGCTACATCTGGTCTGTTTTAGATATAAGGCTGAGGAAGTAGGGACAAGATGAATCCCAAATGGATCGCCTATTACCATAAACATAATGAGGTAATGAATGCCCAGGGTTTGGGTAGTCCACCCAAATGTTTAGAACATGCCATTATCTATCCAATTAATAGAGAGTGAGTGAGTGAGTGAATGTGTGTGTGTGTGTGTGTGTCTGTGTCTGTGTGTGGTAATCTTACCATAATACAGTAAACTAAATGAAAAACAACTCTTCACACTTATTCCCAAACCATTTCCTGGTCAAGTCTATCACACAGTTTTGCATCCCAACTAAAACATGTCATATACCTGTAGATATGCAAGCAGCATGTTATATATCTGAACAGAGTTTATCACATTGTTATCCTCTCTCCATATATGACTTTCTCTACACTGTACAGGTAATAACTATCACACACAAAAACTCACTTCTCAATTCAAACATTCCAGTTTATCACTTTTTTAATTTATTCTCTGTTTATCTCAGACTTTCTAAATTAGCAATGGTGATAACACAAACTGATTTTAAAAAATCCACTTCTCAAATCAAAACATTCCAATATTTGAGTACCTTGCTTGAAAAAAAAAGAAAAAAAGCTTGGTTTGGGGAACAAAGGAGGAGGTACAGGGGAGGGATGTTGAGGACATATGAATTTACATATGAGATTCACATTTTTTAACCAAACCGATGCTGCATCCTAATTTTGATTATTTTCTTTAACTGCATGTACAGTTTTATCTCTAGTCATCAACTCCTAAAGTGACTTTCATGATGCTACAACACCAACCAGGTCCATAACAATATATTATAATCCAAATTGACATCCAAGCATATAAACAAATAAATAGAGATCACATACAGAAGGACACAGTAAAGTGACAACAAAAAAGAAAGACAGCAGTGGCACAAAATGAAGAGGACGGAAGGAAAGGAGACCCTGAAATTCACATTTATAACAAAAAACCTTTTTAAAAAGCCCACAGAACCACCAATTCAATTTCCTCACACAAATCACCCTGCTGTCCACACCTCACCCCAATAAAGCACACACACACACGCAAACACCCCACCACAAACCATGCTGTACACATCACAATAAGGAGTCTTGAACGTTCAAAGTCGCTGCACAGTTAGTTCTACAGGAGCTGCACTGGATCCCAGCTCATCTCATCAGGACATGACCACCACCTCAGCCACAGGCATGCTGATGACTCCCGTGATCAGAGGAACACTCTTGCCTTGCTTCAGCACAAACACCTGGGTGGAAAAAGGAGGAAAAACAAGATGAAACTGTGGACGAGTTAACAGAGAAAAGACTCACAGGACTGCATGCCTGCAGAAACACATCTGCATGTTTACAGACATCCACAAAGAAAAAGGCACAAACAGATATAAACAGACAAAATGCACAGACACATACAATGACACAGACACAAATAAACACATAGCACATGCACACGTACACACGCATGCACATACACACACATGCACACACACTCACTCACCCAAACATCGCCACCTCTTTCACATTAACCCTTTACCATTCGCATTTCTTACAGAGAAACTTTCTGTAGTATTCGGAAATTTACGCTGTTTTTTCAGAGAATAAGGTACCTCAAGTACACATAGTCCTGTACAGTTACTATTGTTCGCAGAGCAGTCATATTTGGCCAAAGTATTCATATGATGTCATACTTTGTTCTGCACCCAAGATGTGTGTCCTCCCTACATGTGTCGTGCTGCTGTCCCCTCTTTGTCACCAAATACAGGTAACATTGCAGTGACATCATGCTGTTAGTCTACAACTACCCTCTAACATGCGCAATATAGGTATGTGATTTTAAAAAAAAAATATGTGTGGTCCTGCCTGAATGTGTCCTCCATCGCATCCACCGTCATGGTAATCCAATCGAACATTCACACGTCACAAAATTACTGTCACCAAGTCTACACTTTCTCAGTGGAAAGTATTCAAACATATTGAAAACGACGTTGACTAATGGGCGTATATACATTATTTACAAATATATGCTGACGCCTACTATTTACACAGACACTAGTGTGTCCTTCACCAATAGCCAGTTACATGGCTGTCACAATGCAGGTGTCACAGCCAGTGTCGCGTCCAGGTGTGTTGGCGTGTTTCTCAGGTGAAAATACTGATTAATTTTGGGAAATCTGGTTTTCGTCATAATATTACTGATCCGTGACTCACAAAATGTCAAATCAGTAGACCAGTAGAGATGAAGCCTCGGCAAACGCTTGATCCCCATCATCATCAAAACTGACAGGTAAGCCCAAATTTCATCAGGTGTTGTTTCTGTCCGTAATGGATCTATGACTACGCCTTTCACAGCAATCTTTTGCCTGGCATAATTGTTAGTTTCATCTGCTACAATTTGAAAAAATGTTGGGGCACAAACAAAACAAAGTAATCTAAGAGCTTGGCATTCAGTGGGAGAGTTTGTGCTGGCCCAGTCGGCAGCGTGAAGTCTTGCACTGAGCAAGGCACTTGTGCGCTGCGCCATGTCGTCTGCTATGAAGCCAACGAAATGTTATCCTCAGCATCACTTTCCGACTCACTACCTTCTCCTATTTCATCTTTCTTCTACATCTACTTCAACATCGGATTCAACATTTTATTCTCTTTTGAACTGTTCCACTTGAGCCAAAATAGCTTCAATTTCCACATCAGTATATTCCTCCCAAATCGTATGCTCAATCTTTGCTGCCATTTTTAGCTACAAGAAAGCGTGGGAAAGACAAAGCCAGTCACTGGCCAATTTCTTGTGAACAGGAGGCTGTGTAGCACTGAATTTTGTGCCCATTCCTTTCTTAGTTTATGCTGACCTCAGTGGAATGTTCATTCATGGTGTGCGTGTACTAGGTAGAGCTTAGTGCGTGATGGAAAATCCCCACTAGGCTGAAATGACGTCCGGCGGGCTGCGGCGGGTATAAATAGATGCGGGCGAGCAGGCAGCGGCGGGCTACGGCGGGTAAAAATGGGAAAGGGTTAAAATAATTCACAACATGATATTTTAAACCAAAACTACAACTAATATAACCTGCTAAACATGATTGTCCCTTCTCCCTGTGCATTAACCTTTAAAACAATGCTTCGGAAAATACAGATCTGAAACACCTGCTGTGTGGAAAATTCTGAACATTATTAAGTAAGGGGACGGGACAGCTCAGTGGTCAGAACACTCGCTTTCCCCCAGCTAAGGTTAAGCAGCATTGAGCATGGTTACCACTTGGATGGGTGACCGTTTGCACGCCTTGGCTTCAGTACAGTCCCCCAGTTCACCCAGCTGTAAATGGGTTCCTGCCTCTTTAGGGTCAGGTAAGGCAAAGCAGCAAGGGAGAGGAGATGGGCGCCGCCCTCAATATGCTGGCCCCTTGAGAAGTTGAGGTCTCTGATGCCTCACTCCCCTACGACCACATAGGTTATGGAACACCTTTACCCTTTACCTGATTAAGTATGGACCTATCAGACCTACAATGTGGGGAGTAGGGCATAAACATCTTTCTCTTCTCTACCGAATATAAAAAGGTTAGGTGGCTTGTGAGACCAATGAAGCAGGAATATGGGTGTCTAAAAGCCTTTTTTTATATCTATCTTTTCATTCATTACCAAAAAGTGAATGAAGATAAAGAAAAATTATAATCAAAATAGGTGAGGAGTTTATAAACATTCAAATCGTTCTGAGAGAAAAAAAAACAAATTTTTTTCTGTTAAAGCGAAAAATAGACTTTTTGTATTGACAAAGTTTCGAGAAGGTTAGATGTAGTTTTCAAACCCAGTCTAGACTAAACTTCACCTTGACATTGTCAGACACTCCCTTGTCATTCTTGCAGTCCACAAAGGTGTCAAAGATATAGTTCAGCCCAGGCACCAGCATTGGAACCTACACACACACAAAACACATTATTTTTTGTTCGTTTGTTTGTCTATTTCTCAGCTACAGCTCCGAGGTTCACCAATGATGAGATTTTGCATTTGCGACTGTTTTCACCCACCATGAAGGTGGCCACATTTCCACTTTGGGAATGAATGGAGGGTATGTTCCTGTTTCCATAGCCCACTGGATGCTGGCATAAATTACAGGAACTTTAAAGTGCTTGTTTGATCCTCTGCATGTGGATATACACAGAGGCAATTAAGGCACTGGCAGGTCTGCACTTGAAGTTGACCTAGGAGATTGTAAACCTCCCTCCCACCCTTAATTCACCAGACACCATCAAGATTCAAATCCATGACTTCATGAACCCATCGGATTGAAGTCAAATGACCTTAGCCACTCAGTTATAGCATCTGTCTATGAAAGTGAGTTCAGTTCAGTCAGCTTAGTATTCCAAAAGAAGTACAACTGCATACCACACACCCTGTCCATTGTACATCTATTTGAAGTGAACAGAGCAAAACAGACATGGTAGCCACTACAGGTGGGTCCTCACTTAGTCCGACTTTGCAGTTAGGCAAACTTGTCATCAGAAAAGGGTTTAGCAGGCGGTTGGTGTCTTGTATTTACTCAATCAGAGTAGGCACCACTGAACACCATCAAAAAGTGATAAAAAACAGAGTAGGGCCCTTCTGGCTGGTGGCCTTATGGAGGCTTATCATGAATACTCTCCCTGTAAACTTCTGGCCTTGAAGTTACCACATGACAAACTTAAGTTGGGGTAGTGGGATAAAAGGGTGTGGTGTGGGAATAGAATAGGTACACCAAAGATGATGAAGGAGCAAAACTAGGCAACAAGAACAGCAAAAAAAACCAATGACAGCATCCCCAGAGAGACTGGGCAGCTGTTTTGGGCTGGCAGATCTGACCTACAGCTTTAAGCCTTTCCCAACTTCACCAGGTCAGCCTATCATCTTCAGCTGCCCTCGAGATTGGCAAAACATGGAAAGTGTACAGGTTTGTAACCTCCCCACCTTGTCCTCACACACACACACATACACACCATAAAAAATACACACACATGCATACCATAAACAATACACACACATACACACCATAAAAAATACACACACACCACAACAAAACACAACACAACACAACATACACACACACTCTCTCTCTCTCTCATATACTTTCAAACACACTGTCATACTCTCTCTCTCTCTCATACACTTTCAAACACACTTTCATACACACTCTCTCTCTCTCATACACTTTCAAACACACTTTCAAACACACTCTCTCTCTCTCATACACTTTCAAACACACTCTCTCTCGCTCTCTCTCTCATACACTTTCAAACACACTTTCATACACTCTCTCTCTCTACACTTTCAAAAACACACACATTCTCTCTCTCTCTCTCTCTCTCTCTCTCTCTCTCTCTCTCTCTCTCTCTCTCTCTCTCTCTCTTCTCTTTCTCTCTATCTATTTCGCTCTTTCTCTCTCACACTTTCAAACACACTTTCATACTTTCTCTCTCTCTCATACACTTTTGAACACACTTTCATACACATACACACACTCTCTCTCTCTCTCTCTCTCTCTCTCTCTCTCTCTCTCTCTCTCTCTCTCTCAGATTCCCCCCTACCTGCAAAAACTTCTTGCGGAAGGAGTACAGCCTGTCGTCGTACTCAAAGGTGATGATGAGGTTGGTGGAGGCCTGAGTCAGGGAGGTGTTCTGCAGGTTCACTGTCAGCTTGAATGTCGGCCCGATGCCCTGAACCTGGTAACAAAGAGAGAAAGAAGAAGACACTCTGACATCACTGTAAACACACCTGAAAAGACAGTCTGACATCACTGTAAACACACCTGAGAAGACAGTCTGAAGGGCTCACAGACAGTGAGACAAACTGGGAAAGCTGCACACCAAAACACCTACCACCTTCTCTATGTGGACAGTTTGACAAGTTCATCACACACACGCGCACACACCACAGCTGTCATGTCAGCTACTCTCAGCTGCTGTCCATCCCATCTTATTCTGTCTTTGTTGCCGTGGGTTCTTTTACATGCTCTTCAATACACTTGTGTTCAAACTAACTGTAGTCAAGTGTACTAGTTGTGTAGGGAGCACCCTTGGTATGGGGAAAAAAAATCACTGCCTTATCTGTTACTGCACGCGTGCGTTTGTGTGTATTTGAATTTGTTAAACTATTGATCATTGTTGGTTGCATGTGTGGGAGTGGAATGGATGCAAGCGCTTTGATTTGTTTTTTACAAGATATATAGCGCTATATAAATTCCATTTATCATTATCATTACTATTATTATTATTCTTCCATCCCACCTGGGGCCAGCTGATGCTAACTTCTGCAGGAACTGACCTTGCTTGGGCTTGGCTAAAGGAAGGATGGCCGAGTTTTAGTTCTAGGGCCTGAATCCTTAACTCAGTTTTGCTGGATTTACGTGCTGTGTCATAGACAGGCAAACAGAGAAAGAAAAATTCTCGTCCAAAATCTCTATCCTCTCAACTGCACTGACAGTCTGAGATATTTTGCAAACAGACAAACAGAGAAAGAAAAAAATAATTCTGAAATCCTTTAAGCTCACCCTTACTGACAGATTGAGAAGTTCACAAACAAACAGAAAGACACAGCAGTCTAAAATCTGCTATCATTATCCATACAGACAATTTGAGAAGTATGCAGACCCACAAAAAGCAAAATGGCAGTCTGAAATCCTAGAACTGTTTGAGAAGTTTGCTGAAATTTACTGTAACCTCACTTACATTGTGCCAACTTACTCACGCATGAAATGTACCGTGCACAAACTAAAGCATGCACATGCACCCCCCCCCTCCCCCTTTCCCCCACACATACCCACACACCTGTTCAAAATATCGACAAGTGGTCACGGTAATATATAAATAAAATTTATTTATTTAATAAGCAGTGATCGAAACAGAGAGAGATGGTGAAGGCTCATCAATGTCAAACCTCCCCTGGGAGAAACATGACAAAAAAAAGGAAGAAGAAGAATGAATAGCCTATGAAACACAAACAACTTATCTGTGCATGTTATGTAATACACAAAAACTAATACACTAATACTAATACTAATATGCACCACACACATATGCCCCCTAAACACACACACACACACACACACACACACACACACACACACACACACACACACACCCACAGACAGAACACGGACCTGTGCGGACAGTTTGAGGGGCTCTGTGGGGTCAGAGGAGATGGGGTTCATGCTGTTCTCCAGCGCCTTGGCGTACTCCCGGGCCACATTCAGACGCAGCAGGTACAGGTCACGCTGGAACGTTCTGTGCATGCCTGAAACGAGTCCAGTCAAGTCCAGTCCAGTCACAAACACTTTAATCATCCCATGAAGGGCAATTACAATACTGACAGGCACATTGATACCTATAATTATCATGCAATGAGATGATGCAGCAAGCTTTTAAGCAGACCGCAGATCTGAATGTTAACTCTTTCTATACAAGGGTGCGATGTCATCGCACCTGCCCTTCACAACGGTTTTATACTAAGGTGTGATGTGAGCGCACCTTCTGTCCACAACGGTTTTACACCAAGGTGCGATGTGATCGCCCCTCAACTTTAAATATTCATAAGTCAAAGGTAAATGGTCTTGCGCAGTTGCAAACCATTTTGGCACACTGTACAATCTTTCGAAATCACCCTGACCACAGTGGCTGGCTGAGTATGATGTGTAGATTATGCAAATGAGGCAAGCCCTCGCCTCCCGTCACTGACTTATCAGCGCTGCAAAATGGAGACTCTTTCAACTTCGGGACCATCGGAATGTAGACGGCAACGCCACCGTTTTACCTTGGATGAAGTTCTTGAACAATTGCAAACAGAAGGTTCAGATATTGAAGACAATGTTCAGGAATCTTGTGACTATGAATGGTTAGCAGAAGACGAGGGAAGTGGTAGTGAAAGTGGTAGTGAACGTGATAACGAAAGTGTTGCGAGAGTGGAGAGTGTGAGTGTGGATGAGGGTACAGATCACACAAGCAGTGATGCTGACGTGGCAGGCAGGCCGGCAGTTGCTCAGCCTGATGAAGAAGACCTTGCAGAAGATGAGTTTTTACATTTCCTCATGCAAGACTGGCATGAGGATTTTCATTTTCCCCCTACTACCAGCCTACAGTGATGAGGGGTGTGGCCTGCACAGTCAACACATGCAGAGCCACGCCCTTTTGGATTTTTTCAGCCAAATTTTTGATGATGCTTTTCTGGACCAAATTGTTGAGCAGACAAATAAATATGCAGGTGAAAACATTGCAGCCAGGGGTCAACTCAAAGAGCACAGCATTTTCAAGTGCTGGCCAGAGCAGGGAATAACGGAAATGACATTTTAGGATTCCTGACCATTTGTGTGCACATTGCTTACTTTAGGTTCTACCACACCATCCAAAACTATGCTAATTACTAAACATGAATGCATGTGTGTGTGAGAGGCATTGGTGAGACATTTTATAGATATAAATTCATTCATCATTGTAAATGTGAAGTGAATGACTCATTTCAGTAGCAGCGCTCCAACGTGAAAACTGATTGTGTGTACGTGTTACTTTACATGTCACTCATAAAACAAATACTTTTTCTACATTGTTTTCACTTTTCATATTCAATGTTTAGTTACTTCTCTTGCACCTAAAACTAATTTTGTGGACTTAGACCTTTATAGTAATTTTTTTTCTCTCTTTGAGTTTGGAGTACCCCATAATTGGCAGTTTTGAAAAAAAGGGTCATTTAAAAAAAAATGCCATCAATCATTAAAAAAATAAAATATTGCTTTGAAACTTCATATGCTGCTAGGTTAATCTGTTGCGCATATGTACTCAAAATTTCATTATGGTATGTTATACCGTTGTTTTTTAAAGAATTTTTCCCCAAACCCATCAAATCGGCCAGTACACAGTGTTTGTAAAGGGATGGAATCGCTCAGTGTAGAGTGTTTGTGAAGGGAGAAAACTGCCCAGAGTAGAATGAGTTAAAGCAATTGTCAGCTGAATGTATTGAAAATCTTTCAGCCTGAAAAGATCAGAGACAACTGCTTGTTCTCACTCTAAAACAAGCTGACGTCAATTCTTGTTCTCATGAGTTCTAATTGTGTCATATGCATAAAATCTTGGTTTAACATCAAATCAAAAAGACTAGCACCTAGACCACAACTCAAGATGCAGAAAACCTTTAGAACAGCCCTGATATGGCCTCTGTGGTCAGTGGGGCTATAAACAACAAGATTGGACTGTTAGAACCAATTCTTTACATCCAAACAGATGCTTACATCTGCAAAAACATGTAAAAATTTTAGGATCAGTTCATGTGTAACCTTTTTTTTTAAACAAAAATCATCTTCACTGGGACAGATGTAAACAAATGTTCTGAAGTCAGCTATACACAGAGACCAAATAAAAAAATATATTTCTGAAAAAAATCATTTAAAAAAAGCCAAACTGATAGACTAGTTGTCCAGTAGAAAGTGAAACACTTGAGATTCAATTCATGTCTAAAACTGGATTTTACTACATCCACAAGATAATTAGTGATACTCTGGGTGCTAGTCTTTTACACTGGATGATAAACTGAGGCCCCATGTGCAAAACAACCAACAGTACCAAAAAGCCACTCTCATATTATAGAAACAGATACATCTGCAGACAGAAAACTTTAAAAGAGAAAAAATAGGGAATGTAATATAAAAAAGGATAGCACTGCACTAGTAATGATGCACTCTTCCCGGGGAGAGCAGCCCAAACTTCACACAGTCGTATCTACCATAACTGTGAGAGCGGCACACAGCAAAACACAATACACAATGCCAAACTGTCAAGGCCTCCACTGACCAGTCCTACAGGGGCGACTTACTGACGGCGTTTTCCCTCTCCCTCAGGGTCTGATCCACAAACAGCTTGGTTTTCTTGGGCACGTTCAGTTTGACGTTCTGGGCAGCAGGGGGACCGGCGGACAGATCCTTCTCCTCAAACTTGGCGCTGCGCTTCAGGATCTTGACAAACAGGCTGCCAGCTGGGTCAGGGGACAGAGCACAGTGCTGTCAGTCCGCAAGTACATGATTGTGTAGATATAGGGATTGTGACTACATGAATCAAAACTGCATGTTTGGGTTACATGAAAGACATAGGTTCTTCGAACATAAACAATCAATGAATCTTCTTCTTCTTCTTCTTATTTTTTTGTCATGTTTCTCCCAGGGGAAGTTTGACATTGATGAGACTTCTCCATCTCTCTCTGTTTTGAGCTTCCTCCTTATTTATGCCCCTTTCATAAACAATCAATGAATGAATAAGCAAATAAATAATAATGATAATAATAATAATAATATGGAATATCTATAGAGCAGATTCTTGTAAAGCAGACAAATCAAAGCACTTGCATTCAAATCATTCATCACATGTGACTGTTCACAAATACGATGAACAGATTTTAAATTCGCACTCATGCATACACATACACACATACTCACACACACACATACATCCTTCGGATGAGACTATAAACCAAGGTCCCGTGTGTGAACACATGCTGAACATCTTGCGCACACGTTAAAATCTGTTCCGCTTTTCAGAAGAGTAGGCCATTGTATGCCAGAGGAAATGGATGACAAAATTTACAAAACTGCACACACATGGGGACTGCATATAAAAAAGCACATGAGTGCTTATTCCACTATCCTTGAAATAAAAAAGAAGAAATAAGAAATAGGAACACACAGGCACACAAAACAGTCTCAAATCACAAGAAATAAGAACACACACACACAGACAACAGTCTCAAATCACAAGAAATAAGAACACACACACACAGACAACAGTCTCAAATCACTCACACATGCACACACACACACACACACAGACAACAGTCTCAAATCCCTCACACATGCACACACACACACAGACAACGTCTCAAATCACTCACACATGCACACACACACACACACAGACAACGGTCTCAAATCACTCACACATGCACCACACACACAAACAACAGTCTCAATCATCACACAGCACACACACAACAAACACAGTCTCAAATCCTCACATGCCACACACACAGACAACGTCCAATCACTCACAGACGCAACACAGCAACCCCACAAGCCGCACAACACGGAGACACGTCCAATCCTCCACATGCAAACGACGTCACACAGAAATTCCCTCCTTTGTCACCAAAGGCACCTCCGCGTAGCCCAAGCGCAGTCGGGACGACGGGCTTCGTGTGAATGACGTCCACGAATTCTCTTGTACGCTGCACTCCGGTTGCCAGGGCAAGGCCGGCTTGAAGCTTTGGCTTGTAGTCGATGGCTCCAAGGTATGTGGTGGCCGGCATCTTGACCGTCCACAGCTTTTTGCTGAAGAGACGACATCACAGCTGTCAGTTCCCGCTGGCTAGTCGCTGCTTCTGTTCATTCCATTCCATCCAGCCCCGCTGGTACCAGTTTGTGCTAATTAGAGCAGAAACTGACCACTCTAGGACATGGTAAAGGGAAGGGGGGGGGGGGGGGGGGGCTAATTTCAGTGCTGGGTTCTGGACCCTTGACTGAGTTATGCTGCATTTGCGTTGTTTTTGTTGTTGCTTCAATTTTGTGTTTGTTCACTCAAAGTGATATTAGACGATTTGCGTGTTGTGACATGCATGTGAAAGTAAATCATACATACAAGTTTTCAGCCTGAGTCACACGCCCACATATAAATGTGCATGCATACACACACAAGCAAACTTAAACTTAAGCCAAAAGGACTCGGTTATATGCACTAACATCCCTGAAGTGGGAATATGGCTACCTAAATGGTGGGGGAAAATACTGTTGTTGCTTGTATATGCAACATTTCACCATTGGTGAACCTGGGAATTCTTGCTGAGAAAAAAAACCTACAAAAATGTTTGCACAAACACAAAGCTGTATCAACAAGTACAAACATATATAAATGTATTTTACATGCACATGCATGTATACTCACACACACAAACATGCGCTCGCACACACCCACGCATGCACACAAACACTTACACATCCACCCACCAACCAACACACACACATATATCACACCGACTCATCCACCCACACCACACCTACCCACTAACCCATTAACCTACACACACAAACTCACACCCACTTACCAACCCCCCTCCCACCATACATACATCCCCCCCCCCCTCTTCCCCAACAACCCCCCCCCCTTCCACCCCCCCCCCCCCCCCCCCCCCCCACACACACATACACTTACATTCCCCCCCCCCCAGTTTACCTTGGCGGTGAAGCAATGGAGCATCTGGTCCATGGTGCCCACATAGATGTTCTTGTTGATGCGCTCCATCCCCACCGGCTGCGACTTCAGCTCAATGCAGTGCTTCACCACACCTTCTGATGTCCCTCTGTGTGTGTGTGGGTGTGTACATACACATAATCATAAGACCTCAGCTCACTTCTGTTGTCCCTGAGTGTGAGTGTGTGTTGTGTGTGTGTACATACACATAATCATAACACCTAAGCTCACTTCTATTGTCCCTCTGTATGTGTGTGTACACACAATAAATCAATCAATTTTGGTGCTTATAGTGTGTGTGTGTGTGTCTGTGTTTGTGTCTGTGTGCACGTGCATGCATGCGTGCGTGAGACATCAAGTGCTGTCAACTTTTCAGATGCGTGCTACTTTTTAAAGTATACTGTCTAATGCATGTTGTGTAATTTTAAAATTCCACTCACAGCACAGTTTATTGCAGGGATTGTTCAATACTAAAACTATAAACTGTAGACCAACTGAAAAATTCAATCAACAAGATTCTTAAATTGAATTTGACACTTCAGATACAAGCAGACTTCAATTCAGTCACATTTCAAAATAACTTTTGCCTCAGAAACAGCTGCCATGTCCGACCTCAAGCAAAAATACTGATACCAAGATTAAAGAGACATTTAAAAGATGTCAGTATGCCTCACCTTTTCAGTGTGTAGACACAGCCATTGCGACAGGAGGTGACGATTCGATACTCCACGTCAAACAAGCCGTTCACACTGAGGAACACGGGAACACTTGGCAGTTCCATCTGAATCAGAAAATCAGTACACTGTACATGAAATAAAGTAAAACAAACCAAAGAAAACAAAAAACCCTGTCTAATAATTGAAGAATCAGAACCCAATAGCATAACATATCTAAGTTGTTACTAGAGAGAAACAAAATTGTTCACAGTAAAGTTGGTCCAAGCTCAGGGTTTGTCTTCCTTCTTTGCCTCTTTCATGTTTTCCTGTCCATCATATTTGAGCTTTGATTTGCTTTTTACAAGATATAGTGCTACATAAACACCATTTATTATTTCATTATCATGATGATTATTATTATCATCATTATTATTATTATTATCATCATTTAGCATCATCATAAAGCATTTTACTTGAGATACAGTTGTATCTGAGCATGCAGCTTTGAACATCTGCTGCAATTCCGTAGAGGGCATTTTCTTCTTGTGTTAACAATGGCACTGACTTCACTTCCACCACAGTCCTTCAGACGATACCATAAACTAAGGTCCTGTGTGCAAATGCATGCAGAACACCTTACACTTGTGTTAAAACCCCAACCACACTTTGTAGAATAGTAAGTCAGCTCTATCCTGTGGCAAGGATCACATAAACATACCCGGCATGCAATACAGTCAGGAGGTAGACTGGCTGGGCCACGTTCAACTTGCCCATGACACACTGCCTGAGAAGCTTTAACAATCCCCTAGGACACCACAGCAAGGACTCAAACTCAAGCCCTCAGATACTGTCAGAACATGCGTTCCACGTTCCAACCGCTAAGCTATACTGCTCAAAGCAAACTTGAAGTGAAAACAAAGTTCCAGATTCACCCAACTCTCTTTTCCCAGCCCTTCCACCCAATCTGGCAGCTACACACGTATCACCCACATCTCCCTGCACAGGTGTCTCCGCTACTCACGGTGGCCAGGACCGTGAAGGCTTCAGGGTCCAGGATGTAGATGGCTTTGTTCTCTGTGCCCAGCACCAGGCAGCTGATGGCGTCGTCATCCGCCAGAGACTTCTTCAGGGTGGCCAGGCAGGTGATCACAGTCTGGCAAAAACAAGACACAATTGGGTCAACGCCCTAGGCATATTCTTTCCAAACTTACATCCTTTAGCCTTCACAGGCCACAGAAACTGACTTCATAGTTAGAGCCTTGATAAAGTTGTTTTCTTGGCTTCTATGACATTGTTGACACAATAAATGAGCTATTTTTCTTTTAATAGGTGTGGATTGATGAGCTGGTAGTAACACACCTGCCTAGAAAGTGACAAGTACAGGTTTGATCCCCGTTTGTGCCTGAGCTTTCCCCCCATCCACCAGACCCTGAGTTATGTTCTGGGTGCTAGTCTCTAGGATGAAATGATAAAATGAATCCCTGTGTGAAACACGCATCAGCACAAGTAAAAGTACCTAAGCAACAAGAAAGTTGTCTCTGGAAAATACTTCTACCAAAACAACCCCACTCTGACAGGGAAACAAATACACTTGCAGACAGGAACACAATAAAAAGAATATGGGTGGTGCTATTCATGCATGTGGCAAAGCACTATCCATGAGAAAATCCTGATTTTCTTGCAGAAAAAATCTTCTGTGCCTAGAAGTGGTATTCAATCAAATTCATCCTTCTAGAAAACATACGTTGCAAGTTTGATTCCTGTCCGAACCATAACTTTCACCCCACTGTTAAATCATGAGTGGTGATTTAGGTGCCAGACTTTCAGACAAGACAAACCAAAGTCCAATGTGTAATAGACATAGCTTCGTGTAAAAAAACTCACAGCATTAAGAAAGTAATCCCTGACAAAACTCAGTGGCTTGACAACAGCACATAGGATTCTGCAGTTTGTGAAGCATCTGCTGTATTGATTTCTCAACCTGGTGTGAAGTGACTTGGCTTGACTTTGACTTCCCTTTTAGCTCCTTCATGAGTTGTTAGAGTGCTGAAATCACTTTTATAGGCTGTGTATTATAGGACAGTCGACTCCAGCAGCGTTTCAACTTTGGGGATGATGTCTAAACATGACATCTGGGAAATGCGTTCTTTAGAAGTAATTGTTCTTGGCTGTTCTTACCCACTTGAATGCTGATATTACCTGACGCTTGAGGGGGTTGGACTTGTGGACCTGAACAAAGGCTTCCAGGTCATTGATGTCCACCTGCAGCATGCGTAAAGACCGGACAGTCAGGATCGCGCCCTCCATCCTGCAGGATTCAGCGCCAAGCTTGTTACATCATTTATTGCTATGGTGTGTCAGGTTGTGCACTCACACTGATATAGGCATACCTGTATGTGCATGTAAATATATGGGCATGTATACGTATGCTTTCATGTATACAAAATGTATGTATACCCATATATGCACAAACAGACACACACATGTGCACATGCTTGCACCTGCACATATGTATGCATGTGCACATGCCTACAAATGCACATGCATTGATGCACATACCTGCAAGCACAAACACATACACATACATGTGCATGAATGCACACACACACATTTTATACTTGTACACAGGACCTCACTTTACAGTTTCATCAGAAGGACTTTTGGAAAAGTGGAGTGTGTATTCATATGAACTTTCGGGGAAAAAATCCCCTTGAATGGGTGCTTCAGTGGTGAAACAAACCCCGGCCATCAGATCGCAAGCACAATGCTCTAACCACTAAACTAACCCACCCTCAAAGTGATTCAGAGTTTCAAAATACAACAAAAATTCGGAAAATTTTCTAAGGGTTAGCAGTTATGGGAAAAAACAACACACACATCTTCAGAGTAATGACATTGGTAACAGTAAAAATGAACAATATAAGAAACAGAATAAGAAAAAAAGTTGCCTTACCTCAAACTTTCCAGAGTGTCTCTCATAACAGCTACATTGATCTGGTCCTGAAAAATGGGTGAAAAACGAGAAATTAGTATACATTTTTAGCCCTCTCTGTATTTGTAATAAATTGCTGCCCTTCTTTATTCATTTGTCAATCTTATTTCACACACAAGTGCGTGAGCAAGCTCACACACAGACAAATAAACACAGACACAGACACACACACACACCACAAACCAAACACATGCACACTAACACACACATTCACACTTACACACAAACACACACACACACACACACACACACACACACACACACACACACACACACACACACACACAATCTTATAACATCAAAATCTCGTCTTCAACAAAATCTCACAATCATTTTCTCTAGTTCCTCACCTCTTGTAATATTACCAATAAAAAAAAAATCTGCACAACTGACTGTTGCATTCTCAATCAAAAGCTGTTTAATAAATTTATTGCAACTGACTTCTTCAAGACTGAACTAAGGAATGAAAGAAAAAAATGCTATTCTTGACATAACTACTTATGGGTCACATAACTCTGCAGTAATTCATCACCTACCATCTTGGCCTGGTCCCACAGGTCCTGCTCCACTGGGTGAATGTCCAAGGGGGGCAGCGTGAACTTGAAATAGGGACGCAGGTTTTTGTAGACGTAGATGTAAGGCCCTGAAGCTACCGCAATGGCTGAAAAGAAAAATTACAATATACATGAATTCTTATGCATTGGATGTAAGCATTTATAACTGTGTAAACTTTTTTACTCAAATATAAAGAAAGTTGAGCAAAAGAGTTCCTCAATCTGTTTGTGTTAATCGCTGAACAAAATGCTTCCAGGAAAAGGCTGTGACTATTTACCACTGCCAAAATTTTAAGTTTAATCTTACAGTCATAATTGCTTGTTTGAATCATGGAAAGAAATCTTTCAAAATGCATTATATATTCCACCTTACTGTGTTAGATGACTGACTTCTAGTCAGCATATATATCTTAAGAACCTGCAAACAACACTACCACCACCACCATTACCAGTAACAGAAATACCACCAACAAGAACATCAACAGCAATGACAAAAATACCACCCAAAATGTTGTTGGAATTGCCTTTCATAACTGTTTTCATGCAAAAGATCAAAGCAGAAATTTTTGAAATTACATAATTTGACCAATGATACACATGGGTAAATTAAAAATTATGATAAAGCTCAATGTCTGTATTATTCTATCTGTTTCTCTTTTTTGACAAGACTGTGTTGTCTGGTTCATCTGATTGGTCTGTTCAGATTGATTTGCTTATTTGATTGTTCAAGTTACCAGCTGATGCTCTGTACTTTATTGGGTGATCTTTTGGGTTAGCTTGTCTTTTAACCCATGAACTGTGTACATGCATACATAGCATATGAAACACGCACACATGCACACATACAATTATGCACACACACACACACACACACACACACACACAAAACACACCCACTCACACACCCACATGCGTGCACACACACACACACACGCGCGTGCATGCGCACACACACATGCGCGTGCATGCGCACACACACTTCAGTATTTCAGATGAAAAACCTGTAAAACAAACAAACAAAGCCTGACATCAATGCAAGGTTCCATGACCTCAGAAGACACACTATACCTGGTGTTCTTGGTTCCAGAGTATCCATATAAAATGTCACAACACCAGTGGGCAAGTCAATGATGGTGTGTTCACTCATGAGGCTCGTATCTGTTAAAAAGGAATAAATTATATGCCATATTTAATCATCATGCTGATTTATCATCATTAATCAATTCACTTCAAACTGCATTGTAAATACTGCTACCAATATAAGAACATCAACAAAAAGATCATACAGGCAGAAAAATATAGTATCGACAAAACAGAGAGAAAAGTGCTTACTCTTGTAGACTTTTAGTTTCATGTCATAGCTGCCAGTGCCCAGGTCAGCAATGATCAGCTTGAAGTCCCCATCAGCCTGGATGTCTGACAATGTCATGCACTGTGTGAAGGTGTACAGTGATGCCACACGATCATTGTAGGCATCCAACCACTTGTCGTTCACCTCACTGTAAAATGAAAAATACATTACATTTACATGCTGTTCCAGCAATGTCTAAAACAAGCATGCATTAACATGTCTATTATCCCACTGTTCCAAGGACTTTTGATCAAATCTATTCTGTATTCAACATATTCTTTCCCATTCAGAATCTTGTAAATTTTCCTATGTGTGGGCCCAACTAATAATATCAATAATATTTCGGGACAGCTCAAATTAGTACGAGAAGCATCCTATCCAAATAACCTCTTCACGTTGATTATACTTGCTGAAATGTGCCTACAGTAAATAGATTGATCTCCGTTCTTTCCCTGATCATCAGATAATCAGGAATCCAGCCATCATCATCATCATCATCATCACTGCACGCTTAAAAATGCAACATACTTTCACAAAAGGAACATTTATTTGCATACCTTGGCTGATCTTCTGTTGTTGGCATCTTGTATTGAGTTTGTAACTACACTTATGCAAATACGAAAGCTTGTTCAACACTCAAGAAACAAACGAACGCTTCTCTACTTCAATGCTCGTGTGCTATCTACTCGGTTGCCGACGAAAACATTTCAGAACCATATTGAAAATAAAAACTAGGACTTCCGGTTTAGTGGAACGAATATTTCTTTTGCTTTTAAGCCTAAATAGGAATCAAAGTAAAAACCAGATAGACATAGTCTGCAATCATTTCCTTTCTTAAATATATCTGGCGTTACTTTTTTACATTTTGGAATATTGTTTAGGTTTTTCTTCTTCGATTTGTAACCTTAGTAGCAGTTTACAAAGAGAAGGCGGGTAACTCAAAACCAAGACATGTGCCAAGCTGTGTAGCTTTTAGTAAGTAGTCTAAGCTAAAATAAGATATTAAGGATTATGATATTAAGTGGCTTTTTATGTATACTATCCTTTGACAAGTCATGTCTATTACTGTTGATCAGCGATCCTAAAACTGGCATAGATAAAGTGAGGGTCGTTAGACACACTGCTTAGGGGTTGTGTTTACTTTTGAACTAAATTTTTCTAACTAGGCCTAACATTGTAACAACCTCAACTTTCTCCATCGCTGCTGTTGTCGGTTGGAGCCCTTCGCAATGCCACCATGGATCGCCATCGCTCTCTGTCTGCTGAGTTGTACGATCGCCTTACCTGGGACAACTGTCGTTATCGGATCTGTCTGTGTGTTGTTTATATTTCAGTCTATACTATCAATTTCAGGCCACATGTTTGTCTCTGCACTGAGAGTGAGAGTTATCAAGAATGCTTTGCTTAATTTTGTTCTTTTGTTTGACAATTTATCTCTTAGAAGTCACCTGTAGGCTATTGTAGCTCAACAGTCCCACCACCATCCCTACCCAGCTAAACAAACAAACACACACAGTCACACACACACAGTCACACACACACACACACACCAGCACTGAGTACACACACACGTACACACACACACACACTGGAGTTAACTGAGTTAATATCAATTATCAGTGCCAACTCCACTTCCCCCCAAACTGGCAAAACTATAAAAGTTCTTTGGATGAGACAGTAAACTGAGGTCCTGTGTGTGATCGCACGCAGAACATCTTGTGCACATGTTTAAATGTGTTTTGCCTTTTGGAAGAGTAGGCCATTATGTGCTAGTGGGAATGGATGACAATATTTACAAAACTGCATACACACAGGGACTGGATGTAAAAAAGCATGTGAATGCTTATTCCATTATCCTTGAAATAAAAGAAATATTACAAATAAACACACACACAGAATACACATATGTATATTGATCTATATGTCACACACACACTGTGCATTTAAATCATTGTTCGGTTTTCTGTCATTTTAGCAAAATGGAAATGATCAAGAGCAGATAGCAAAAGGCAGAGGCGATGTCTAACGGAGTACCATTGTTGCCAACCATTTCTCTGGTTGGGAAACGCAAGAGGAAGAAAGACCCCAATCCAAATCCATTATTTTCCCAGTGGCTGACAGAGTGGAGGGATGAAGCCAAGGAAAAAGGATGGAAAAGTGAATACATTTATTCCAAGGTACAGTGTACAGTACTTCTCCACTTTCAGTTTCATCTGAATATAATTAAGTGTGGAGTTACTATGGCACAGTCATTACAGATTAGTGCATCGGTTTCCTTGCTAGAAAGTTGCAGGTTTGAATCTATTGTAATATTTTCTTTTTCTTTTAATTCAAGTTAACTATGGGCTTGGTGAAAATGGGGGGACCACACAGTTGAGCATCAATCACTTTACAGATATATGCTATTGTGAGAGTGTTGAACACTGTATGAGTGTAATTACTTTACAAATGCTGTACAGGTGTCAGTATCTCTCACAGTCTCAGGCCTAGCTTTTTGCTAAAGTTATGACAGGAGGCAAAGAGTACAGCGCTATCGAGTTCTGAAGTAGTCTCAAAGGTGATCATGCACCTCCATGACAAGTATCAGTCAGTTTCTGGGTTTTTTCATCATCACCTTTGACCATCATGCAATAAATGAAAGGTTGTTTTTTTTAAATCTGATTTGGTACCCCCTGTTGCTCTGGTCTCATGGTGACATTAGATGATCCCATTCACTCCTTTCCTGTAATGATTCTTGTTAGAGTCCACAGGGTCAGGAGAGAGATCATAACTATAGGAGAAACAGTTTGATGGGAGTTGTCACTTAATGTGACTTATGACTATGGTGGCTGCCGCATCTTGTTCTTGAAAGTAGTTGTATTGTGCATGAAGGGAGACTAGTATGATGCTTGATTAGTCATAAAAGTTGCATGTTTTGGGCAAAAACCAACAATTACTTCTAGGAAATTTTCATAGGAAGTACAAGCCATAAATAACATCCCCACTTGAGACTTTTCTTAATAGTCTGTGCATGGTTTATATATATTCAGGATGGTCTTAACAAGTAATTAATTAAATTGTTCTATTCAGACTGATAAGTTGAAAATTGCAATTTTACATATAAAGCTATGGCACTCATCTATGGGTTTTCTATTTTAAATCTGTAGTTCTTATTTTTACTACAAGGGTGTGATGTACTTAATTATGCAATTGCACATTAACTGTTTATGATTTGCTTTCTCTTCTTTGCAGGCTCTGACCTCTTTGAAAAAGTATCCCCTTCCACTGTCAACAGGAAAGGAATGTAAAATCCTGCAACATTTTGGTATGTGATAGGTTTAGCTAGACTAGCTTGGTGAAAGAAGTAGAATCATTATGATTGTTTTTGACTTTCAAGCAGTCTTACAAGAAAGTTTGACAGAATCATGATTGTTTTTGACTATCAAGCAGTTTTACAAGAAAGTTTGACCGTACTACTATGGTAGTCGATACAAGTACATTTGAACATAACAAGGTAAAGGTAAAGGTGTCCCATAACCTATAAGGTCGTAGGGGAGCGAGGCGTCAGAGACCTCACTTCTCTAGGGCCAGCATATTGAGGGCGGCGCCCATCTCCTCTCCCTCGCTGCTTTACCTTCCCTGACCCTAAAGAGGACAGGTACCCATTTACAGCTGGGTGAACTGGGGGAACTGTACTGAAGCCAAGGCGCGCAAACGGTCACCCATCCAACTGGTAACCACGCTCGACGCTGCTTAACTTGGCTGGGGGAAAGCGAGTGCTCCGACCACTGAGCTATCCCGTCCCCGAACATAACATAGATCTATATATATCCTTTTTTTTTTTTTCTATCCACTTGACTTATGTTTGGAAGGTCAAAACATGACAGGAGTGGAGAACAGGGTGGGGAGTGAAAATATTTGCCATTTTTTCAGTTATTTGTGTTGATTTTAACCTCACTTTTTTATAGTGATGCTATTCTGGTGCAGAGATAGGCAGTATGTTTATGTGCTGAAGATAATGTACTTTTTTTATTTTTCATTATATATGTGTGTGTTCCAAAACTCTACTCTTTTTTTGTTATCCAAAGTTTTAAAAATGTTATTTTCCCTATGTTCAAATCTGGAGATTTTATCTAAGATGTTTGATGAACTTTGTATCTTTGTATGTGTGCAGGAGACAAGATCTGTAAAATGCTGGATGACCGTCTTCTCAAGCTCAAACAGGAACAAGGTAATTCCTGCAGTATCATTACATTTGCTGACTGCAAGTAACAGAACATAGATAAATGTATCTCAAGATTTTCTTCTTGCATATTATTTAATTGTCTTGGCAACTTATATCATTTACATTTTCATCATAAGGTGAAGTAGAATTTTATACTAGGGCAAGGGGGGGGGGGGGGGAGGGGGGGGGGGGGGGGGGGGGGGAACTCACAGAATATTGATTAAACATTTTCATTTTGGGTTGGGTTTTCTTGTCATTCATCTGTGTCATTCCTGCCCCACTTTTCCCATGCCATTCATTTTGATTTATTCATCCCAGCCGTACCCAGGTTCATTACGTCACATCTTCAGTGTCAGAAGTCCACAAGGAGCTTATCATTGTCAGGCTGCTGTGGGGCCACCAGGTAGAGGGGCCCTGTACTGCTGCTGGGTGACTTTGGTGGTGTTCAGTGGTGCCTGTTCAGAGCTGATAGATGCAGGCTGTCACCTACTGTCATTAGACAGTAATAGCTGAGCTGCAGAGCCAGATTGAGTGAGATGCCCACCCAGAGTGGTGACCACCATAACATCCTTCCAGAAGCCTTCTCCCATGAAATGCCAACCCCAAAGGGTTTGAGGAAACTCACCACAGGCACAGGAGTGTACATTGGGAAACCAGAATAGAAGTCAAGCTGACACTAGAGCAACCGAGGTTACTGAATCAATAAAAATGTTCTTTTATGGCATGATGATCAATGTTAATGAAGATGATGTTATGATGCTGCTATGGAAGTGCATGTGTTTTGAGACTACTTGACAAGGTTATCCACTGCACTGTCTGTCATATTAATGTACCCCAGCATCAGTGGGCCAAGAACAGACACCTGAAATGTTGGTCAGATAATTTGAGCAACACTCTCAAAATTACATCCATAAAGTGGATGAAGCTCATCTGTGTGGTCCCAGTCTCCCCAAGGAGCCAATGGCAAACTTGTTCAAGTAGGAGGTGGCCAGAGTCCAAAAAGTTCCCTGACTCATGGGATTTAAACCCACAACTTTCCAGCCCGTAACCCAAGGCCCTAACCACTGCACTAAGGCAGCTGGTTAAATACTGTTTAACCTATTTAATTCAAAGGGCTAAGGACAAAATTCAGGGAAAGAAGTAAGTTGAATAAGTTGATGACTCTGTTTCATTTCAGAAAACTTGGCGTCCATGCAAGACTTTGATGCAGCAATTTCTTCCCATCCTCATCTGCCTGCCACTGTCCACGAAATAAGCGACGCATCAGATGAGGAAACCGCCTCTTTACAAAATCATGAATCAGCTTTGGTTAATAATAAATCTGGCTCCGTGCTTTCCAACAGTGGAAATGCTGGCACCACACTTTCAAGCAACCAAAATCTGTGCAGTGTACTTACAGATAACGGAAACAGTAGGACAGCACACTCTACGGCACAGAAAACAGTTGCTCAATCATCTTCCAGAAGGCAGGTAGAATTACAACCTAAAAACATGATTGAAACTGTGAATATCAATATAGATGAAGATGATGACGTATCATATTTGGGACGCACATCACCAGTCCAATTTGCCAGCTTGGACTCTGACGATGATGACTTGCCTGAACTGCCCAGACTGCCAGATCTGGACAAGAATGAGCGTGAAGATGGTAGAAATGTGGAACCTGCCGCAGTGAAAGGGAACAGATCTGATAAAAACTGCTCTGGGGATGTTGGTCCTGAAATAGCCACAAGTGTGGTGAGAGTGACACACAGTGTGAGCGATTCTGAAGAAGATGAGGCAGGGCAGGATGTTCCACCACAAAGGGTGAGATGTTATGATTAACTTGATGCTTGCAGTATACTGTTATATTGTGATATTTTTCAAGATTATGTTAACTACCTTAATTTGTTGTTGATTCTTTGTGTGTTTTCATAGCCAGTCAAACAACATGATTGATGTCAGTATTTGAAATCTATGTTGTATTTAGAATTACTTTTGTTGGTGGTGGTGATTTCCTCTGTGTTCACATATTCTGTTACAGTCTTATACAATATACCTATCAAGATTTCTGGTGTATTTGTATTGTGTATCATGTTTGTTTCTTTTTATATTCTTTGTCATAGTTCAAGATTGGCCACAGCAACATCACTTATCAGTTAACTCTTGACTTCTCCCTTGACAGATACAGGAGTTGCGCAGGCACTGCCCTGAATTTTTCAGGCAGATGGAGTCTGGCAGAGCATCCCTCTCCACGTAATAGGTACATCCTGCCTATACATGTTCATGCCATCCATCCCACTGGCCCCTGCTTGCCTCCTTTTCTGTGAATTGGGATGCTAACATGTGCAACAAAATGTTATGTATGTGTTTGCACACATGATCTCAGTTTACAGTTACAAGTGAAAGACTTTCCATGAAGTGGAGTCAGTACCAGCGTTGATTTCTAGGGAAGAATCCCCTTGAACGGACACTTCGGCAGAGACTCAAATCCATGTGTTTGGCTACCAACTGAACATAAGTGTGATACTCTAACCACCATTGATCATGATTCGTCTGTCTGATTTGTCTGTCTTTTCTTAGTTATTGACTAAAGAGGACATGCTGCTCCATACTTAAAATGATAGTAACTCTTTATCACCATGTGTGTTCATTAAGGCAGCTTTTTCTCTGCTTTTCAACAAACCCCAAAACCCCAGTAAACTCCTAGATATAAGAAAATTTTCAGTAACAAGCAAATTCAAGAGGGTTAAACAAACCGATCTGCCTTTCTGTGCGTAATTCATTGATGGACACCTCAGTAGGAAAACATCCATGATGTGTGTGTTATAAAGACATACTTGTGGTTGTAGCCAGCAAGAAGAGGAGGAGGAGGGAGACAACCTCGAGAGTACATCCCTGCCTACAGATCTGGTCCTTACGCAATCCTCCTCACCCTCTATCGACAAGCCCAGGTATGCATGTACTGCTGTCTACAGTCTAGTGTTCGTACTTGTTTGTGGATGCTGTGTTGATTCCAGGCTGTTTCATGTTGAGATTATACCATTTTTATCATCTGGTTACATGAAAGTTTTTTTTGTTTTTATAAAAAAAAATCGCAGCTAGAGCTCCAAGGTTCACCAGTGACCAGTGATGAGATTTTGCCTATGCAGCCATGTTTGCCCACCATTGAGGAAGTGGCATATGACTTCAGGGATGATATCTGAACATGAGACATGACTTGTGTGTATGTGTTGTTTTTTCAATTTTGAAATTTCATCATCTGTTCTTATCGGCATGCAATGGCTTACTCTTCCAAAAGCTAAAACAGTTTCTAACATGTGGGCGAGACGTTCAGCATGTATTCACCCACAGACTTTGGCTTATAGTCCCATCCGAAAAATTTTCAGGGGAGTGGAGTCAGAACTGATGTAACTCCAGGGGAAATTCCCTTTAAACAGGTGTGTTGGTGATGGCTTGATCCCAGGCCATCAAATCATGAGCGCAACACTCTAACCTCTAGGCTGTTCTGGCCCCCTTCATAAAAGTTTGAGCTGTGCTTCCTACTGGGTTTGCAAAATGAAAAATTTGTGCACTGCTGAACAAATAATTATTGTAGCCACTGTGTGTTTAACTTGTAGTTAGCCGAGGGCCCTATTTGAAGCAGCCAAGCCCTTTAACTCTGACTGATCACTGTTTCTGCACTTGTAAGACAAACTATAGGAAATAAGATAGATCAGGCTTTTGAATATGTGGAGAGTGCTACCATGATGGTAAGATGAGTTAGACACTATATCCAATGTTGTCATCTTGTTTAACCCTATAAAGAGCACACCAAGGAGAAGGAGCCTGTTGTTCTGCATTACAGGACCCCGCCTTTCGAGGCTTCATGACCAAAGCCGAGTTGTGTCGAGCAGCCCAGCCCCTGGCTGACAAGTCTTTCACTGTGGTGAGTTTTGTGATGACCTCCTTTGTTTTGTGTCTTTGGTCTTGAATAAATCTAGCCCAGACCTGTTGTTGTTGTTACCAGCTATCAGTTGTCTTCACTTTTCTTCTCAACTTAACTTCTCCCTTAAATCCTTGAGCAGTCGGGGCATCACTCTGAATTGTTCAGGCAGTGTGTGTCGTGTCACAAAGTGGTTCTTGTTGTAAAGCAGACAGGCTCAGCGGAGATAACTTCTCCATGGATCAGGAAACTTCTTGTGGAAAAAAAAAACCCAAACAACTTTCACCCTACGAGCTGCCAGTGCACACACTGCAAATTGCAAGACATGATTCTTAATCTGGCAGTTTCCTACTGTCTTTCAGAGCATGGGAATCAGGGTTAAACAACAGATTTTCCTGGGCAAAGTTAGGGAGGACCCATTTTTGCCTGCACGGTCTCAACAAATTCCCTTGAATGGACTCAGCAGGAATTCAAACCTGCGCCTTTATCGACCATCACATCAGGAGATCAGGGCACTAAACACAAGGCTGAAATGCATACTCAACTCTGAACACAGTAGGTTGTTGTTTTTTCTCTCCCAATGATGATAACTGATGAAAATAATCACACAAGACCCTGTTGCGATCACGCTACATCGCTCAGAGTTGTTTCAGAGACAGGAAATCGGTTATAGCCGTTCTGTTACAATGAATAAACACATTGATCCTGAGAAAAGCGCAGAACATTTCCTACTATGATGTTGCATAAAGTTTCCTGCCTTTTTTAAAAAATGGATTCAGGCTTTGTTTTATCTACATTTTTTTTTCTTGTTCCTCGGCTAGAGCTATAAGGTTCACGAATGGTGAGATTTAGCATATTCTGCCATTTTTGCCCATCATGAAGATAGCCACGTTCCAAATTTGGAAAATTACATTTTAACTGGTGTAAGATAGCCACGTTCCAAAGTTGGGAAAATTACATTTTAACTGGTGTAAGATAGCCACGTTCCAAAGTTGGGAAAGTTACATTTTAACTAGTGTGAATGAAATGTGGATGAGGATGTCAGTATAACCCCATGTAAAGTTTCCAGCATTTTGGAATGGATTGAGGCTTTATACATTAATAAGCTGGTATGAAGTGCGGATGAGGAGGCAGTCTACATGTAATGGTGGTGGTTGATACTTGCAGGCTGAGCCTGGCAGCAGGTACACGGCGTGGTCATCAGTGTCCACCCTCACCAGGAAGGGCTACCTGACCAAGGAGAGCAGTCCTGCCAAGTCAGTACCTGCCTGCCTTTCTTCCCCTAGCTTTAGTTTAGGTTTATCTGGTGTTCTTCTTCTTCTTCCCTTAGCTTTAGGTTTATCTGTTGTTGTTGTTGTTGTTGTTGTTTTTCTTCTTCCCTTAGCTTTAGGTTTATCTATCGTTGCTGTTCAGTGTCTCCCAGCCAAAATACCACGGGAATCACCCACAACATGCACTCATCCATCCAAGTTTGTAAATATGATGGTAAACCAAGTGTGTGTGTGTGAGAGTGCTCATGTACGTAACATCTTGTGCACATGTTAAAAACCCATTCACCTTTCGTCTGTGACCTGGTTCTGCCAGATTCTGCCTACCTGAAGCATACTGCCTGAAATTGTTAAGTGCACTGCTTCAATGACTCCATAATGAGTGAAAGAAGTTGTGAAGTCATTTTCCTGCTCATAATTATTTGTTTGTCAGTACAAAAGAATAAGAAAAAAGATAACTTTTTGATGCTCCATTTCCTTGCCTAACAGCTGCTAATGACTCCCCCTCCATATAAAGAACAGGACTGTCAGTATGCCCTGTAAGTCTCACAGACCTGAACTTCCACCCTGAATAACTGCGTCACATCTATTTTTTGTTAAAAACTTGACTTTTTATCAACTTATTTTTGTGTTGAGCTGCTTGTCCATGGTACTAACAAACCTGCAAGTGTAACATGTGGAATGAATGGGCAAATATTAAAGGTGCAATACAAACAACAAACAAACAAAAATCAATTATAAAGGGTTAAAGGTAAAGGTGTCCCATAACCTATGTGGTCGTAGGGGAGCGAGGCGTCAGTGACCTCACTTCTCCAGGGGCCAGCATATTGAGGGCGGCACCCATCTCCTCTCCCTAACTGCTTTACCTTCCCTGACCCTAAAGAGGCAGGTACCCATTTATAGCTGGGTGAACTGGGGGGCTGTACTGAAGCCAAGGCGTGCAAACGGTCACCCATCCAACTGGTAACCATGCTCGCTGCTGCTTAACTTGGCTAGGGGAAAGCAAGTGCTCCGACCACTGAGCTATTATAATAACCCCTATAAAGGGTTATACAGGTGAAAACAGCTGTTCTAAACAGTGATTCAAGATGAATAGAAATGGAAGTTCTTTTATGCCGTGCCTGGTTGAAGCAAGCAGATAAGTGTATGAAGGGTGTGTATCCGTGCGTGCGTGCGTGCGTGCGTGTGTGTGTGTGCGTGCAGGTACCGTCTGACAGACCAGGGCTATGAGCTGGCTCACCGTCTGGAACAGGTAGAGAGAGGGAATGCTGTAGTGCAACACCAGAATGGAGGAGATGGACCAGGAGATGGACTAGATAATGGACCAGGAGATGGACCAGGAGTTAGACCAGAGAATGGACCAAGGGCAGGAGGATTGGATGGATCAGCCAGAAGAGATGATGGTCAGTAATGGCTTGTCACTGGTTTTGTTGTTAATTTTATTGTTTTATCTGTTGTTTCTTTTAAAAACTGTTATTCAATTGAGTGGAAGCAGACGAAACACACTATAAATGATACGACAACAACAAAAACCTCATCTTTTCTGGCAAATGAACAAATGGTACAACAAAGATACCTTTTTTTTCTCTCCAAATATATTATCCAGTGAGAATGTTGGCCAGCTTTTTTGATGATAATGCATGTACATCTTTATTTTACTGACTTCACTGGGTAAAAGAAATAAAATTTTTAAAAAGTGAGCAAAAAGTGTCCGAAAGTTCGTTGACACACCACTGCAAAGAGTGTCAATCAAGACCCTGAAGCTATTCTGTACTACAGGAGAAAAATGTATATGTAAAAATGTACAAATCTCATGACTCATGCTAGGGCATGTGAGTTTTCATTTGTTTCTGTCTTGGAATTCAACATTGGTACATAAACTTTGTTTTTAGTGATTATCAAGTTTTGGTTTGGATTTTTAAACAAAAATTATTATTATTATTATTATTATTATATTATTATTATTATTATTTTATTCAGATGATGACTCAGACTCCACATGGCAAGTCAACCAGCCGACGAAAAAGACATCAGGGAAGAACAAATCATCCCAGAACAAAGAACCAGATTCTATGGTAACCTCTAGCAGTTCTACAACACAGCCTACCCACGAAGTGGAAGATGTAGGCGAAGAGGTGCCTTCAGCAAGGCCCGAAAAGGAGGACCAGTGTATTGTGATAGAGGACGGCGATGACGAGTCAGGAGGCAGTGATGACGAGTTACCGGCGTTGACGTTGCCTTCACTGGCTGAAAGACTGAAGTCCTCTTCCTCCTGCTGCTCCTCCACAGCCCTGCCAGTGTCCACAGAAACTCCTCCTGCCAGGTATGCGTGTGTGTGTCGTGTTGTGTGTGTGTGTTGTGTTGTGTTGTGTGTGCTGTGTGCATATGTTGTGTGTGTGTGTGTGGTGTTTGTGTGCATATGTGTGTGTGTGTGTTGTGTTGTGTGCGTATGTGTGTGTTGTGTTGTGTGCATATGTGTGTGTTGTGTTGTGTCGATGTGTGTGTGTGTGTATGTGTGTGTTGTGTTGTGTGCGTATGTGTTGTGTTGTTGTTGTGTGTGCATATGTGTGTTGTGTGTGTATGTGTGTGTTGTGTTGTGTGCATGTGTGTGTTGTGTTGTGTGCGTATGTGTGTGTTGTGTTGTGTTTATTTTATTTATTTACTTATTTTATTTTATTCTTTTATTTCGAGGATAATGGAATAAGCACTCATGTGCTTTTTTTCATCCAGTCCCCGTGTGTTTGCAGTTTTGTCAGTTGTTGTCATCCGTTCCTACCGGCACACAATGGCCTACTCTTCCGAAAAGCAGAACGGGTTTTAACGTGTGCGCAAGGTATTCTGCGTGCATCCACTCACGGGGCCTCGGTTTATAGTCTCATCCGAAGGACTTTTGGGGAGAGTGGAGTCGGCACTGATACTAACTCCAGAGGAAAAATCCTCTTGAACGGGAATCGAACCCAGGTCAGCAGATCACGAATACATCACTCTAACCACCAGGCTATCCCGCCCTCCCGTGTGTGTGTGTGTTGTGTTGTTTTGTGTGTGTGTGTGTGTTCCTTCTTTAAGGTAAAGTCTTTACACATAAAGTGATATCAGACAAAATAAGTGTGCGGGTGGGTGAGTGTGTGTGGTGTGTATGTCACTCTGTGTGCGTGTGTTTTCTGCTCTAAGAGTGGTTGGGAAAGCTTAGAGGTTAGAGCACTGAACGAGGGGGTGGATTAGCCTAGAGGTTAGTAGAGTGTTGTGCTTGTGATCTGATGGGCCTGGTTTGAGCCAACCCCAAGGGTCCTTTTTCAGGGGGATTTTTTTCTTCTGGGGTTAACATCAATGCCGACTCCACTCCCTCAAAAGTCCTTCGGATCAAACTATAATCTGAGGACCTGTGTGGGAACACACGCAGAACATTTTGCACTTAAGGTCCTTATAACACATTCATTTTTTTCGCACATGTAATTTCACAGACTTGAACTAAAGGGTATTACAGTATAATCAGCCATTCGGAAATCTAGCTTTTTTTTTGCTTTTTTTTAAAAGATAATTATTATGTCTTTTTCTCTTATATCTGGCTTGTTTTGGTTTTTGTTTGTTTGGCTTTGTAAATTTATAGGAATTAAAATTCTTTGCACCCAGAAAGTGAAGGGAGACAGAACTGACATTGTTGTTTTACAGGAAGCTGCAGTACTGGTATGTAGCAGAGGATGATAATCTGGTGTGCAGAAAAAGCCAGGCTTCTGTGGAAATAGATGGTGAGTGTTGGACAAAAAAGAGTTGTGACAATTGCAAAGGGTTTAATTACTCAGAAGATTTTGGTGTGTCTTTATGTTCAGATAGATCAGACATGATGTGATTTGATATGGTGATGGTTGAAAATCTCAATAAATTTGTAAATGTGTACAATTTTGTTTTTGTTTCAGAGGCATAATTACTCTGTGTAGTTGTGTGTGTGTGTTGCTGTGCTGTGCGTCTGCGTGCGTGCGTGTGTGTGTGTTCCTTTCCTGCTGCAAGTCCGGCTGTCTCAAAGGTTGCACAAGAAATTGAAATTTCCTATTGCCACTGAAGTAGTAGCTGGCTCAGTGGGTAGAACATTTGATACTTAATGCTTTTTCAGGGGTTCATGTCTCATTGAAAGCTTCCATGTTGAAACATGTGCTAATTAGAATGACAAAATAAAAGAAAACCACATACAAAGTGTTGTGTTTATACATCATACTCAAGTCAGAATACAGTATCAGCAGGTCTCACCGTTGGTTTCCTGCTGAGTTCTAACCAAAGAAGAAAGAAACAGAACACTAGTTATAAGTATCAATTGTAGTAAAGGCAGTATATTTTGTTTGTTTTTGTTGTTAGTGGTAGAAGTTGTATTGTTGCTTATTTTGTTGTTTACATTATTCATTCTTTTTACTTGTAGTTATGTAAACATTTCTTACTTTTTCTTTACTAGATATGTCCATCAAGTCTATGACATTCCTGTAATCATTTACTCATCATCTTTATTAAATTACAGACTATTATGCCATGTGCATTTTTTTGTTTTATTGATTTGTCATAGAGTGTATGGAGTGAGTTTCTGGTGAGTATCAATTATAGGATGTTTTGCAGTTATGTGCAGTGTAAGAGTTGGTGACAGGTGATGATGTGTCTGGTAGTGTGTTGTGGTTATGTTGGGAGAAGTGGGATGGTGTGTTGTGTGTGTGTGCGTTGGATGTTTGTAGTGTGAAGTAAACATTAATGTGTAGTGTGTAATGTTAGCGCAGTGTACTGGTGATGATGTGTGTGTGTCTAGTGTCTGTGTGTGTGAAAGATTTATCTCCAGTGTGTATGTGCATTAGGTGTGTGAATGTTTATGAATATCTATATCATATAATATATGTGTGAGATTTGTATCTGTGTATGCATCTTTGTATGTGTTTGTGTACATGTCTAAATATTTGAGCATGCATGTGTGTGTGTGAGGGGGGACAGTGAGTGAATGGGTGTGCATGTGTGTGTTTGTTAACGTAAGAAGAAACTAGTGAGCAGTGGTGGAAGGAAGAACAGAAGAGATACTTTCATTACAGTTTGTCATGCCTGTGCAGACCCCTAGGTGACGACTTTGTCTTTGCCTACCTGTCAGACCTGCACTGCTATGATGAAGCTCAGCCCCCAGAGTACACAGAGACGTCTGGCCACTCAGCCACAGCAGTCCCTCAGTCTGCTGCATCAGCCAGGTGTGTAGGCTGCCCCCAGGTGACCTATATTAATAATAATAATAATAATGATAATAAATGGAATTTATATAGCGCTGTATCTTGCACAGACAAATCAAAGCGCTTGCACTCAATCATTCTTACACAGTCATGCAACCAATAGCAAGTAATAGTTCTAACAAGTCCAAATGCACACCCACACACACACAGAGGTTATACACTTTGGCAGGGTGATGGAATTTTTAGTTGTTGAAAAGCAGGGATAGCTATGAAATGAAACAGAAGAGGAAAATCTTAGGTTTAAAACAAATATGTTGATACAAATATTAGTCACATCAGCAGTGCTGCACTCTGCTGAAGTGATACTACTTGATTGAGAAGTTTTGTCAGAAAACTGTGTTGACTTCTCTTTTTTTCTATCTTTGTTCGTTCCTTGGCTAGAACTCTGAGGTTGACCAATGGTAAGAGTGTTGCGTATACGACCATCTTTAACCAACATTGTGGAGCTGCATTCTGACTTCAGGGATGGTGTCTAAGCCTGACACCAGTATGTATGTGTTTTTTGCATTTTGTCATCTGTTTCCGCCAACACACAATATCCTACTCTTCCGAAAGGCAGAACAGGTTTTAACATGTGTGCAAGATGTTCTCTGTGTGTTTGCACCCAGGACCTCAGTTCGTAGTCTCATCCAAAGGACTTTCAGGGGAGTGGAGTCGGCACTAATGTTAACTCCAGGGGAAAAATCTGCATGCACAAAGCTCTCACCAATGGTGAACCTCAGACCTCTAACCAAGCAACCACATTTTTTTTTAAAATCAATGGAAGGGTGCATACAATTCCTGCCAAAATCTTCTAACCTGAGATTTCTCTATCTATGGAAAGGATAGAGCAGAAACAGGCATAGATCTTTTATGTCTTTTCTTCATTATTGATTGCGTGTCATTTTTTTTCCAGTGTTGTTTTCCAGTTGCTTTTTTGGGGGTGGGGGGCTGACGAGGTGAGGGGCCTATGGAAAGGCTTAGTGCTGGAGCATGCAAAGAATGCATAGATCTGTATGTCTTTTTTGTTGATTGCACTTCATTCTGTTGTTCTTGTTTTGGGGGGTTTGATTTAATGGTCGCTTCTTTTTCTTTTGGGGAGGGGAGAAAAATGGCTTGTGTTTTAGAAGGGGATGGGAAAGGTTATGGTGGATTTATTTTTCAATTTCATCAACTTTTTAACCTAATATTGCCTGCTTTTACTCTTCATTACTTCTGTTGAGACTGTTAAGTCTCTTTGTTTTCCTAATAAATGTATGTGTGTAAATCTAGAGAGATTCTTTTTTCTTCCTCTTCTTGTTGCTCATTACTTTTTTCATTATGTTTATTCACAGGTCAACAACTGCTGCCACAAGAAAAAGAAAAACCCATGACATTTCGCTAAATTCAGACAGCGAAACAGAGAGCGAACAAGCTTCTTCCAAACCTGACAACATCACCAACAGACCCTCTTCCCCAACAAATCTCACAGGGAAGTGCAGCAGTGGCGCGTTAACAGACAGAGTTTGCTCCCTTCCATCATCGATAATGAATCAGAAAAGGAGTGCGGTTGAGTCTTCAGATGTGGACGACTTGAAGACTTCCAAGGCGCCTTCTCTCTCCAGTTCTCAAGACTCGGTGGGCAGTGGGAAATCTGTGGTGTCCAGTAGTGTCGAAGACTTTGTTCTGTGGCCTGGCACGTTTGACATAGTGCTGTGTGTGGACAACAGAGAGTTCTATGGCAGGTAATGTGTACAACGTTACACTTGACACATCCCTCAGATAGGATCTTAACCTTCACTGTTTGTGTGCTTGTATAAATATTATATGATACACACAAAAGCTGTTTAGATAAAATTGTAATTGATAATGAACTCTTGACTTTTGAATATAAAAAAAAATGTGTATGTTTGCAATAAAGTAGCGCAATAAAAATTGTTTTTAGAAAAGTCAAGTTTTATGTGCTTTTTGAAGAAGAAATGAATGTTCGTGGATGCACATAACGTTCAATATGACATCAAGATGAAATTGTGGTAAGAAAATAGAGAAAACAACAACTGCCGTAGACATTAATTAAATTTCAAGCCTAAGAGAGACCAAGTTTTTCTTCCCCATTCCAGAGCTCTGAGTTCACCAGTGGTAACATTTTTGTGTATGTGACCATCCCCCCCCCCCCCCCCCCCCCCCCCCCCACCCATCCCCTGATTATTTAGGTAGCCACACTCAAACTTCGGGGAAAGACCCGTTTTCAAATCAGACTCCCAACTGTTCCTCTCTCCAGCAACTCCAGCAGCAAGTCGCTCCTTCCCGACCTGATCAAGAACGACGTGACCTGCGACCTGCGCCTCCTGAGCGTGGGCGACCTCTTGTGGGTGGCCAGGGAGAAGGCGCCGCCCAGGGGCATGATGGGAAGAGAGGCGCGGCCGGGGAAGCGGCGAGAGCTGGTGCTGAACTATGTGGTGGAGAGGAAGAGGATGGACGACCTGGTCAGCAGTATGACTGGGGGCCGCCTCAAGGAGCAGAAGGTCAGCCGGCCCATTCTTGGCTGATGCTTGTTTGTTGGGTTTTCTGCTAGGGGGGTGGTGGTGGGGGGTGGGGTAGGGATGGAGTGGAGGGGGATGGAGGGCGCAGGGGGTGGAGGGCGGGGGGTGTTCTTGCTATATTTTTTATGTCTTCTTGGTGATGAGGGGGACAAAAGGTATTTCGGTTTGTATTTTGGGGTGGGGATTTTTTGTTGTGGTTTATTTTGCTGTTTTGAGTTTGTTTGGTATGTTTTGTATTTGGTTTTTTTTGGTGTGTTTTAAAAAAAAAAAAGAAAATACAAAATATGTGTATACGTGTTATATAGGTGGTGTGGTACACCTACATTATGTAGTCTTTTAATCCAAAGAGAAATGACAGAAAAAATGTTCTTCTCATGTTGAAATGTTGGTGATTTTTCTGGGCTCCCCTCCCCCCTTCTCTCTCTCTCTCTATTTCTCTGTCTGTCTCTCTGTCTGTGTCTGTCTGTCTCTCTTTCACACACACACACACACACACACACACACAACAATTCACTGTCTCTTTCTTTCTCACCGTTATTGGAGGTGGGTTGTGTGTGTGTGTGTGTCGTTGTTTGTTCAGTTTCGGCTGAAGCACAGCGGCCTTCAGGAGAAGATCATCCTGATAGAGAGCTACGGCTCCATGCAGCACTTCAGCCTGTCAGAGGACCGCATCAGGCAGGGCATCGCCAACACCGAGGTCAGGCATCTTTCATGGGCGTTGGTTTCTTGCTTTCTTTTTTCATTCTCATGCTTATCTTCTGCCTACCCAGTCCATTCTCCTGCTTTTATGTTTTACATTGCAAATCTGAAACTTTTCTCTTATGATGACTTACATTCAACCAATCCACCGTTGGCCGCCGCTCTTTCTCTATTTCGGGTCCATCGACCTGGAATGAACTCCCTCTCTCTCTTCGCCAGAAACCTAGTTATGACACTTTTAAATCCAGCCTCAAGACATATTTATTTCAAACCTAAGATTTTCCCCCCTCTTGTTTCATATCAGAACTATCCCACCTTCACTAACACATGTCCTATCACCCTGCTAAAGTATACGACCTGTGTGAGTGTGAGTGTGTGTGTGTGCTTTTGAAAAACATTTGACTAATGACATTTTATTTCATAGATTTTGTCTGCAGCGCACCATGTTTGTAATATCTGCTTTTTTAAACTATTGATTATTTATCATTGATTGCATGGCTGTGTAAGATTAGGTTGAATGCATGTGCTTTGATTTATCTTTGCAAGACATAGCGCTATATTAGTTCCATTTATTATTATCATTATTATTATGATGAGCTGCCCTGAAGTTGGAACGTGTCAGCTCCTGCAGAGTCCAAGGCACAGGAGAAGACCAGGCACTGTGCATTATGGCCCCATGGCCTAATTCATCTTCATGTCACTTCACATTGTGAAGTCAGTAAAACATTTTTATTTTCAGATCATTGATGGGTTTACGGTCAAGCAGACCAGCGATTCCAAAGAAACGGCTGCATACCTGACCGTGATGACTCGCTACCTGCAGAGCCACTATCAGGTGAGAACAGCTTGATGCCATGTGGAGATTTCATTATCAAGGGATTTAGGTCATGGTTCACAGAATCATAAGCTTAGTTGGGGGGTTTTCTGGTTTTTGTTGTTGCAAGATTTGTGTGTGCCTTCCTACAATCTTGAAAGATGTGATGCAAAGAGCAAAATATCAGATAAAAATCATCATTGACAAGTCCCAACTAAATGAATTTGCCAGTACACCTGATACCAGATATGCTTTTCCTTAGAAATGTGAAAAAAGGTTTGCTGCATGTTTGATCCAGGTGTGTATGTGTGTGTGTGAATTGTGAGAAACTTCTTTCACCTTGTCTTCCTAGTGCCTTCACCCACCCTCCCCTTGACATTTCCTTTCCTCTTATCCCCCCTCCCCATCCTTCCATGTTTACGCTCAGTACAGGATTTGTCAAGATAGACCACAGTGTTGATTCTAGGTTGAAATCTTTTTCTTTTCATTCCTCAGCTAGAGCTCGGAGGTTCACCAATGGTGAGATCTTGCACATGCGACTGTCTCTGCCCACCATGAAGGTAGCCACATTCCCACTTCAGGGAGAACTCACTCACTCACTCACTCATCCCTTGGTCGGGGCAACCGTTGGGGTACCCGCACGGACGCTGCAAGTGGATCGCCAAATGGTTCTGTCCTGGGCTGTTTTCAGGAGGCTTGGTACAGTGAGGCCGGTCCACTCCTTGATGTTGGATATCCAGCTTTTGCGTGGTCGTCCCTGCCTCCTTGCTCCTTCCACCATTCCCTGCAGGACTGTCTTTGACAGGCTGTTATGCCTTGTTGTGTGGCCAAACCACTTCAGTTTCCTCCGTTTGACTGTATCTAGCAATGGTTCTTGTTTGCCAGCCAGTGCCTCGATCTGCTGCCAGACGTAGTCATTGGTTTTGTGGTCTCTGTAGGTGATGTTCAGGATCCGCCTGAGGCACTTCATCTCAAAGGCTTGAATGCGACGTTCTAAATCGGCAGTAAGTGTCCATGCTTCACAGCTGTACAAGGCAATAGATGTGACGAGTGCCTTGTAGAGTCTGACCTTAGTGTGGGTTCTGATGTTGTGGTTTCTCCACACTTTCGCCAGCTTAGTCATGGAGGAGAGTGCCACAGCAAGTCTGATCTTCACCTCTTGTGTGCTCGTGCACACCCCCCCCCCCAACCTTCCCCTGACTATCGTTAAAAGTCCCACATTTCTGAACAATGGGAGCACTATCGCAACCACCACTGTAATATGTCTAACTTATCATTACCCTTGCACCATTGCTCATTTGTGCCTCCATCTTTTAAATCATAGACTCAATGCTGTAGCACAGAGTAGCTATATTTCACCATATTTTTTAAACACGCATGTTGCTTTGCAGAACAAGACTCTGCGGTCCTGTAGTCGAGACACGATCAGAGAGCTGGGGATCAAGTTTGACATCAGAGACACGGAGCAGATGCTGATGCCCTTCGATCACTTCAACCAGTCCTCCCTGAAAAACAAGGTGAGTGGATTGAGCTTTTACTTTTTTAAATTGTTTTGTTTTGTGTTTTGATTGAGCATCATTTAATTGATTGGTTAATATCATGTTGTTCTGTAGCAAAAAAATGATTTGTTATAATTATCACTGTTGCTGTTGTTGTTTAGCAGTGATAGAAAATTTCTTAACACCGCCATTGAAATTGAAATTGAATTCTTATTTGGTCAACTTTGTGCTTGCCTCCCCCAGCTTTCAAATGTTAAATGAAGCCCGATGTTTCATTCCATTCACTAGACCCTTGAGGGGTGGGGTCTGGGTGCTCATCTTTCAGAAGAAACAATAAACCAAGGCCCCATGTGCAAAATACATTGAGCACACATCAATTAATTAACCCATGGCATCAGGAGAGTCATCCCTAGCAAGATTCTGGGTTTTTTTGTTTGTTTGGGTTTTTGTTGTTGTTGTTGTTGTTTTTTTTGGGGGGGGGATTCTCAGAGAAAGAAAATTCACTCACAAGCAGGGTTTTTTTGGGTTGTTTTCTCAGGGTTCGTACAAATCTTAAAAAGCCCTAAAAGGCCCTGATTTTTGAAGATCCAAAATAAGGCCCCTAAAAAGCCCTAAAAATGAGATGTATGGCCCTGGAGGCCCTAAAAATGGGAACCATGAGTGAGAGTTTCTGTTGAAATGTAGATTAAACAAATACACAAAATAAAACTTATGAGAAATGAAAGCAAGAAGGATGTCCAAAGATCGTATTATCACTGATAGAGCCTGTTGTCTGCTATTCATGTTGCGCCACCTATTTTGCCAAGGGAGGTAATTTGCCTCCATTGGAAGCGCATATATTCGCTTTGTTTTCATCAGTTATTTCTTACATGCCGAAAACTACCTACCCCTATGGTATGTCCGTAATTTGTTTGGAAAATGATGTTTAACTATGAAACTGCAATCATGAGTCAAAATAATACCAGTTTTCTGTTTACTGCGCTACAGTCCTTCTCTACGAGATTTTTCAATTTTAGCACAGCTGCACTGTGAATAGCAAGGCCTATTGTTTCTCCTGTGCGCAGTTTACAAAAAGGCAGTCAGTGATACAGTCGTGTGTCAGAATGGGAATACAATAAAACCTGTAGCCAGATCTATTCTTTATTTGAGGAGATTATCCCAAAGATTTCCTGCAGAATGCATACAGAAACGAATCCAATTCATAAGGCAAGTCACAAATGCCTGAATATTTACAAATGTACAGGAAAAATACAAATGTTTGAATATTTTCCACCGCTCAATGTGGTTGATTTAGTTGACTTTAAAATTCGCAGCTTATTCAGTTATTGGCCGACTTGATCTGAAGATTCTTGCTTTAAAAAACAACAACTTTGGGCAGAGGTTGTTGGCATCCTTTTCAAGCCAGTGTTAGGCCTTCCTCTCTGCCTGCATTGACCATATGGGACTTGTACATATATTCATAGTGAAGAGAACTTGCATCCAGCAGTCTCTCTCTCTGTGTCTTTCTCAGTTTCTGTCTCTGTCTTTTATGCATGCATGCGTGTGCATGCACGCACGTGCGTGTGTGTGTGAGTGAATTCCTGCATGTACGCATGTGTGAGATTGAAATAAAGGAGCAGAATTTGGAAGAGGCACTGTGACTGTGTGAGGGTATTGTTATTACCAGTTCTAGTACCAGGCAACCATCTGCATCTTTGGTAAGGCAAGGAGACTAGTTCACATCAGATGAAGTTTGAGGGATAGTGTCTTTTAAGTTCACTTTGCTAGCTGTTTGTGAAAAGCATCTTGGAATCAGAGACACTTATTTCAGTTTTCACTTTACTTCGTATTTCAAGACATGGACACTTCCATCACACCATGGATGTTTTACTGTGTGAGGATTTTAATTCATTGTAGTATCTATGAGTGAAAGACATTTTATTCTAGAACTTCACTTGAATTTGTGTCAATAATCAATATCCATCATGCAGTTGTAGACGAGAAGACTTTGCTTACATGAATTTGAGATTGGTTTATCAAAGTAAATGTGTACAAAGGTTGATAACATACACTTTGATACCCTGTGGATAGGCCCTAAATTTGGAAATAATGGCCCCTAAAAAGCCCTTAAAAGGCCCTAAATTTTTTCCCACCAAGTCTGTATGAACCCTGTTTCTTCTATTTTGCTTTTTTAGAAGGGTACAACTGATCCTTTTTTTCTTATAATGTACAGTTGTCCATTCCACTACACAAGAATAGTTTTATTGTGACTCTGAATATCTGAAAGTTATGATGATATTTTTCCCCAATTTTGGAAACTTTCGACCATGCTTACTCTATTCTAATAGAAATACATTGAAAGGAATGATTTTGTTCCTGTCAGCCCCTGACGGTGCTGGAGCTGTTTGCCAAGCAGCTGATTCAGCTGTGGGGAATGTCAGCAGAGAAAGCCAAAGCTATCGTGGATAAGTACCCCACACCCACAAGGTAGGTACACTTTGGAGCAAAGCACAGGGCCACTACCCACTTTTCAATTTCTTAAGGGGTGGGTTCACCTTCCATCAAAACTTTTAAAGGGTATCTTCTCCTAACTTGTTTTGTCTGTTGTTGTTGATGTATGTCTTCAAGCAGCCAGTCAGAAGATGTTACACGTGGATATCATCAGGAGTGAGGAGTCAAATGGATTGTAAACATAATGATTGACAGAAGATGAAAATCAGCATTTCTGAGCTAAAAAAACTGTGCCAGGCAGCATCTCGTGTATTGCATATTCTTGATCTCCCAATAACTCTCAGGTGTGGTGGGTTAGACAGTGCAGATTGTAGGTGACCCCAGGCTGTTAAGCTGGAGAATGCCAACAACAACAACATCGTGCATGTTGTCTTTAGCTAACGGTACCAAATGATATCGCCTAGTCATTCCTCTCCTATCAGTGTATTTGTCAACAAGATGGGTGTTCATTCCATTTAGCTTACTTGTCTCACTATGGTGTTGTGATCATATTTACGTCCCAGCACAGATATCCAATTTAGGGACTGTTATCACTATGCTCGCTTGTGTTGCAGGTTATTTCAAGCTTATGCAGCGTGCACAGCGGAAAAGGAGAGGGAATCTTTGCTGGCCACTTTGAAATATGGCAAAAATCTCAGGTATTGTTTTTTGGGTTTTATCAAATCATCTTCATCACTCTTAAGACATTTTAAATGCTTGAGCTATGGAATGAAGTGCTTTGTTCAGATATCTCAAAACATACTTGTACAACAGGCTAGACATTGGAGTGCATACGTGTGGCTAAAGTCGTGTTGTCTTAGTGCTAAAAATTGATAAGTGCAGATATGAAATTTATTTTTGTGAAAATTTAAAGAGCTTAGGTTATGAAAGAGAATTCTTGTTTATGGTGTAACTATGAACATAAATTGTGTAACGTTTTTTATTGTCATAACCTCCATGTCCCACTTTAAACTTGATGATCATTATAGTGGTCATTAGCTTTGGCTTGTGTGTGTGTGCGTGCGTGTTTGTGAACATGGCTTTACAAGATTTATTTTCTCTTTCTCATCTCATTTTGTCTGTGCCATGTCTAACTGAAATCAGTTCAAAGCAATGGATTATAATTATTACGTATGTTTTTTTTGTTTCAGGAATCTTGGTATAGCTTTAAGCCGGCAAGTAGCTCAACTGTACACTTCCAAGACGCTGACATAACTTGGAGATACCGTTGAGAATCAAAGCACTGAATATTTAGATAGTCAATTCCCCCCACCCCCCAAAAAAACCCCTAACAACAAAAAACCCTCTGTCAAAACAGGGCATGCTCAGTGTCAAACTTTACAAACTCATATTGTCAAAAAGCCCCCGTGGGGATGCCAGGGCTCTGACAGTATAAATACCATCCCCACCTGGAAATTCTGTACTAGGTATTCCCTCTTTTCTATCCCCCTCTTTGCTTCTGCCTTGTTCTTTTCTTCTTCTCACTTCCTTTTTGTCTATTTTCTGCCTTCTTGGTCCATTCATCTGCCTTTTTTTCCAGAGAGACTTTAAAAAAGAAAACACTTGGCTCCCACGCAGAAGTGGGCCTGGCTTGTCAGGTGCTGCGACATGTTTTCCTTCGTAAGACACACAACAGCAGCTGCTGTCTAGCGTTTGAGGACCAAGAAGAAAACAAATCAAAACCTGTCATAAGTGATAAAGTTTTCAAATAAACAAGAGAAAAGCCAGAAAAGAGAACAAGGATGACTACAAAAAACTTTGGGGAAAAAAAGAGATAAGAACAAAGATGACATAGTCAAAGCATAGCATATTCAGATCATATCTTAATGATGAATTCTTTGGCAGCATTTTACTCAGTGAAGATTTTCTTTTGCATGTTTGGAGTATAGTTGGAGACTTGCACAGTGTGTATAAGAATGTGAAGGATCCATTAAGGTTATATATGTCAATTTTGTGGAAGAGAGATTGCATATGAATGCGCGTTAGTATTTTTTCTATGAAAAGATATTTCATATTTGCATGTCAATGTATGGACACAGTGTGTGCTCCTGACAATTTCAGCCTTGTTTATTATGTACCGTTTTGTTTATGAAACGAAATTATTGTATTGCATCCATATTTCTGTTTCGTGAAAGTTAAATTTGTATGAAGAAATAAGGTGGCTGTGTGTTTTTATTCGTTTTTCATGGTTTGCATGTGTGAGGTTTGATGATTTTCTTTTCGTCTTTGCTTTCTTTTTCTTAGTGTTGGGCATTCCAGAGCTTAGAACACCACGCAGAGAAAGTGTGTACTGAAGAATATGCACTCGAGTGCATGTTTTCACACAGGCATGCCTACCTCCCTAAGTGTGTGCGAGTATTCATGCATGTGTATATGCGAATGCGTGAATAAGTTTTACGATATGCAAGTATGGACAGTTAGGGGTGGGGGGGGGGGGAGGGGGGAGAGCAGATTCAATTACAAAAAAAAATTAGAGGGCTGGATGGTTTGCCTACTGCATAAGCTTTTTTTCTACAAATGAATGGATGTGCAGGACTGCCTTTTAGAAAATATGTGTATACTTTTCAGTGCACAGATATGATCAGTAAGGAAGATTCAAGAAGACACCAGAGCAAACCTAGAAATGATAATTGTTTAGAACAGAATGGGCAGGACTGACTGGTTTCTGCGAGTTCTGAAAAGTTTGCAAATCATTAGTAGTAAAAGGAAAACAGCCAACATCTAGATCAGAATACACAAGTAAAGCTCTCCCAAACAAACATAATGACCTAATTTTGTCAGACCATGTATGTGGTCATTTTTCATGTATCCATCTTCTTGCCTTCCTGTTTGTGTGGGCATTTTTCTTTTGTTATTCTTTTACTTCCAAAACTTCCGAAAAGCTTATGCTCAAGTGAAAGAAAGGAACAAGATTAAGCTCAAGGAAGGGAAAGGATGAAAAAAAAAAAAAAAATGGAGTGATAGGGGAAGTTTCTAGTGCAGAATTTTCTGAAGGTTGAAACGTTTTATACTGAAAGAGCCCCCAGCATCCCCACAGAGGAATCTCGGCATCAAAGCAGCAAACCAAACATTGACAGCAACACTTTGGCAGACAGGCCTAGTTTATTTTATTTATTTTTTTAATTTTATACCACTTTAAGTCACGAGATTTCTCTGCGTGAAATTCGGGCTGCTCTTCCCGGGGAGAGCGCGTCGCCACAAGAGCTTTTTTTTCTTCTTTTGGTCTGCAACCGTTTCCATCTTTGCATTTAAATCCATGCTTCTAGGAACTTAAAGTAAGGTGTACTTGAATGTACTAAAGAGTACATTCTTGAGCATGCACGTTAGTGTAGTTTGTGTTGATGTGATGGACAGTACATTACAGAGTAATGCCAGGAAGGGGAGACAGACAAAGAGAGACAGGGAAAGAAGTACAGAGAATGGTGTGTATATACATGTGTATCAGTTGTGCACATACTCTCCACTTGTAAACAGTCATTCAGGAATGGAACTCTGAACAAAGTCCTTGGGTCCAATTTTAATTTTCATGGACTTTTGACAATATTTTCAGATGATTCTGAATTTCCCTTTTGTTTTATTTCAGCTGCGAGCCGGCTACCCAACCCTACTTCAGCCTTTTATTATGAAGGGGGAGGTAGGCTTTTCCCATTGCTCTGACCAGCAGTGACAATGACAGACCAACTGACTAGTTCGCTTTTGAATTCATGCACCATCAGAAAATATCTGACCACAGCGAGTGGTGGATCAGTGCTCTAGAGGTAAAGTACCTGCCTAGACAGCGAAAAGTTTTGAGTCAGAAGTGTGTGGTGGTTCGAATCCTGTTTGGGCCCCTATCCACTAGACCGCTAGTAGTGGTCTGGGTGCTAGTCTTTCAGATGAAACGATAAACCAAGGTCCCATGTGTTACATTATTTAGTGCACGTAAAAGAACCCATTGCAACAAGAGTTGTCGCTGGCAAAATTTTGTAGAAAAAAGCCACTCTGCTAGGGAAAACAAATACTGTTGCAGACAGGAAAAAAAATGGGTGGCACTGCTCTTGTGGCGACGTGCTCTCCAAGGACAGCAGCCTGAATTTCATGGAGAAACCTGCCGTGACTTAGTGGTATGAAATACGAGCGACGAAAAGTTTACTAAATTCCGGCCAAGTTATCTCTAAAGCTAGCGAGCACAAAACGTCAACTTGAACATTTTGGTAAGGGAGTTGTGCAAAACTTGTATTTTTCTCAGGATAAAGTCAGTTGGGCAGTCAATTGCCAGTGGTGTGTGCTCACCAATTGTTTAAAGGTATAAAATCATACAGGGCTATCATGAAATACATAAATTGAAGCAAAACTGGTTACAAGAAACATCTTTCATTGATCCTCATTCAGATGGGCAAGCTTAGATTTGACCATATGACAACTAACTAGGGTTGTAAAAGATGTTCCCACACTATTTCCAGTTGGGATTCTAAGAGTTTAACTTGGTTTGGAGCACAAAGAAAAAAGATACTTACAACCCAAAAAACTTCACATGCTACTGGTAAGCTGGAGTTCCAATTCACCTTTCACTTTGGTAAACAGTTTCAAAATCAATATAAAAAATACTGTAAAACAATGCACATTACACTTTACACTTAATTCTTAGATTGGAATAAGAGGGGAGAGGGCAGCAAACAAAGTGAATGCATAATTAAGTCTACATATATGCCATGGAAAATCACTATCCAACAATTTCATATTAAGAGGATGGGTTAGAGCCATGATTTAAGCCATGTCCTTCAGGTTGTTACGATAAAAAAGGATACAGGCAACAAACTACACATAATATTCTTCACTTGAAGGTGAAACATGTGGACTTTGGAATGACAACATGCAAGTAAACCAATTACACAACTACCCAAATAAAGCATGAACATTTCAAGCTTCCAAAATGAAAATGCAAAACAAAGAGGAACATATTTCAAAAGCATGTAAATTGTTCTATAAAGGCTTTTTAATAAACTTATGAAAAAGAAAAATAGCGCCAGTTATAATCTACTTCACTCTGTGCTCAGTGCTTTAAGTATATAAAAGAATAATAGAACATCTAATTTTGGTATTTTAAGTCAAAACTATACTGAATGTTTCAATACAAAATGTCAAAGACCTGACCAACAAGAAAAAAAATGTTAAAGACCAGCACTTCAGGTACAGACTAGCTGTCCACCAGCATTCCTTGCTGAAATTAACGCTTTTCTTTTACTTGAATTAATTGATTTAAAGGGGGGAACCCAAAGCCATAGTTTTTCAAACAATTGCTGTAGACAGATAACCAACCACTAAACATCCACACACTTTCTAAACCATTTTCTGCTTTTACACAAGCCAGGTTTCTGCAGAGCACAAAAGTGAAAGTCAAAAAGAAAGGCTGAACAAAACCATAGCCTGCACCACACCATTATTGCAGTGATCTGCTAGAATACATTATTTCACATTTGCTACTCTGGAATTTTGGAATACACTCATTTGAAGTGAAGTTCTATACTTGCAGAAAGATAGCACAAACCGACTGAAATACAGTACAAAGGTTGGGCAAATGAAAACATGACAAACCATGCAGCAATGAGTACTAATTAATGTAACATTGTTCACTGTTAGTCTTACCAATGCAACCAATTTTGGGGGCGATTTTTTTTTTAAAGGGGGGTTGGGGCGCTAAACTGCACTTTTGTGCATTATCCTTTTGGCTTTATTTGGGCTTTAAAAAAAAAAATTACACTGTGGAGCCTCAGCTTCTTTTTCCCTCCTTTTCTTTTCAGATTAAATGAAACAAAATATTGCTGCGATAAGAGTACGTTTGGGCCGATATTGGAAATCGGACTGCTAGGAGAAATGCAGTCCCTGATCTTCAGCAAAGCAAAAGACCAGAAAAGCAGGTAACAGGATACAATTCAACAAGATGCCTGCAATCTTATACACATAGAATAAAAGGCAAAATGGTTTTCTTACACTAGATTTTATAAAATGATGAAAGGTGGGGGAAATGCCTTTTCTGATGCAAGGTTATTAAATAATTATAATATATGGAATTTATATAATGCTATATCTTGTCCAAAACAAATAAGGACTTGCGTTCAATATATTACATGTGCAGCTAATAACAGCTCTAACAAATTCAAATTTACACACACTTAAAAGTTATACACTTTGGTCTGGGTAACAAAGTTTTGCATGGAAAGTATGTTGTCAACAACACCTAAGATACTTTACAGAGATGGACAATATGTACAAACTTTTAAAAATTAGAATATTGCAATTTTTGTTAACAGTCCAATGCTTCATCCACCTCCATCCTTTCCAAAATTATATTTTTTAGTCAGTGTTGACTACATATGCAAATTGAACTTACATTTTTGTCTTTTCAGCAAGTGTTATTTTCCACTTCACATTCACCACACAAAAAGCTACACACACACACACAGAGACTGACAAATACCTGTGGTATGCCATTCCATAGATTGTGTGGCCCAAGTACTTCATACACACAAGTCCGGATGAGACTAAACCGAGGTCCCTTGTGTGAACACACTGAACATTTTGCGCACATGTTAAAATCTTTTCCATTTTTTGGAAGAGACGGCCATTGCGTGCCGGAGGAAATAGATTACAAAATTTACAAAACTGCATACACTCGGACTGGATGTAAAAAAAGCACGAGTGCTTTTTTCATTATACTCAAAAATAATAGAAATTTAAACAAAAAAACCTCATTCCCACGGACCTGAATAATTTTATACTTTCTATCCCTCTTAATAGTAACACACACACATTCATCTTAAAACCAGCACCCCCTACTTCTGTTTTCAGATATAACTTTCTAAAATGCACCGACCCTCTTCATATTTGATAATGCATTAAGCCAGGAACCTCTACTTTTGTTTTCAAAAGTATTTTTCTATATACTCCCACCCCTTATTTGATCATGCATTCTAAATCCAGCAACATCTTTTGTTCTCATAATACACTTCCATCTAAAATGCTCCCACTGAAGTAATCATATAGTTTGCCTGTCCCTATTCCCTTACAATAAACATTAATATGAATACTTTATTTTTCTGAAATACTTTTGTCACGAAAACAAGAAAATTCATCCCCAACCTCACTCTCCCCTGTCCCCCATCCCTATACATCAGAGCATTCCAACCCCCTTACCCATCCTTTTCATACCCCTCCTCCTACCAACCCTAAGCAGAAGTATTTGATTATAATATTTCATCTTGTCACTATATCCCTGAAGTCGGGATACGGGTACCTTAACAGGGGGCAAAAAACCCAGTCGCATACACAAAGCCCTGACCATTGACGACTCTTGGAACTCTCGCCAAGCAACGAAATTAAAACGATGATGCATTTAGCATTTTTGTCTCCATTTTTGTTTTGTCTTTTAGAGCAAGATATAAATCGACTCTGTGCTTATCCATTTACTCTCCAATAATTCTATTCAACACATTGGAAAAATGTTGAGCCACTGTGTTGCCACATACCTTGTTATCCACCTGCCTTTTGTGTCCACATGTGGGGCCAGGGTTAGAGGTGAGGTTAGTGTTAGGGTTAGTGAACAGAGTTAATGGGGGGTAAGGGTGTCTGTCAGCTGGTCGGTCTGAATGTTAGAATGCATGTGGACACAATAGCACATAGACAACATGGTCTGTAGCTAGACAATGGTAAAATTTAATTCATTTCATGTTTATAGCCCCACTGACCACAATGGCCAAACATATCTCGCATTAAGGAGTTTTAAATCAGAATCACCTCTATCAAAAGCGGAGGCTATGCATTGGACTTCTGTATCCACAAAATTCAGTTTTGCTATTAAAAAGACTTCAGGCCCAAGACATTTAACAATCTGCATCCATTTAGAAAAATAAAGCCCAAAATGAACCATGTAGATCAAAATAATCTGTTCTATCAAAAGCTGAGGCTGTGCATTGGAATTCAGCGTCCACAAAGTCTTCAGTTTTGCTATCATTAATTTGTGAGATTTCAGGCTTAAGACATTTTTTTAACAATTTGCATCCATTAAAAAAATGCCCAAAACAAACCGTGTAGTTGGGAATCACCTGTTCTATCAAAATCTCAGGATATGCATTAAACTATTGCCTACAAAATGTTCAGTTTTGCTATCTGACATTTCAGGCCTAAGACATTTTTTAACAAGTTGCATCCATTTAAAGAAAAGAGCCCAAAATAATGTAGATGCCCCAAGTCGGAATTCAGCTATCTTAATGGTGGGCAAAAACTTGTCACATATGCAAAAATATCCTTTAGTTCTAGCCTAGGAACAACCACCCAAAAAACCCCAACCCCACACTTTAGAGAAAATCTGTCAGCCAGCCCTCTTTCCTATCCCCACTGATAAATTTGGCATTTTCCCTCCTGAATACCCCTTTATCTTCTTCCAACTTGGATCTATCCTGCCCGCAACTAGCCCCTTTACACCCACACGCTACACACCATTTTCCTGAAACGGTGTTTTTGCAAAATGAATTCATCTATAAATTTTAGACATTCCTCAAGCTGCAATGCGGCTACCTTAATGCTGGGCCAGAACGATGGCATAATTATGCAAAAATCTGTGAAGTATTGATGAACCTCGTGGCTTAATCCAAGGAATGGAGAAAGAGGGAAGGGGGGGGGGGGTGATTAATTCAAATTGATATTCAAACTAATTTTAAACTTTAAATGAATGTACTTTGCACCACAGTGCTATTGGACTGGTATACCACTGGCAAACCATTAAAACACACACAGAGAAACCATCCAAGCTTTTCAAAAACCTCAATAGAAATTATGTCAGGTACTGATAAGTTGTTTTTTTAAATCAACCATGCAACATATCTATACTAATTCCCTGAAATCTAAAATGTCAATTTCATAGTACAATTTTTCTTCAAGACTAATAGCAGGCAGTACTGCGGATGCCAACCATTCTACTTATTTCATTAAAAAAATAAGTTTAAAATATGTGGAAGAAAATCAAGTTTCTATTTTTTCTATAAACAAGTAGAAAAGTGTTTCTCATTTTAGTTTTTTATTATTTAAAGTGTTTTTGCATTTCCTTTTTTTAAAAGTTATTCCATAATGATACAAAAAAATTCACACCACTTGTGTACTCAAATATAAAAAAATTCAAAAAATAAAAATAAATGTATACTCCTCTAAACAATTGTCTAAATGTTATGACTTTGATGATTCAGTTTAGATTCACATCTTAGGTGTGATATCACAGCGATAAGTTTCTGTGAATAAATCATATGCAGCTAGTGTGATACATTTCTAATTTTGCTCAGTTGAAAATATATTGTGACAATTAGCACTACTATTGTATTTTGGTTTTGTACCTTTTTTGTAAACATTATGCAACTTCTATGTTGGGAAGTATTGAAAGCGTGTTGGGTTTGAAAGGTGTTTTTATATACATGATTTTCAAATGCCAAATCACACACCTTTGTAGCTTAAAAAAGTAAAAAAAGTATGTTCTTTCGAGCCAGAAGGCCCATAGAGCCGGAGCTTATCCCGGTTTCTGTAGCGTTAAGCGAATTGATAGTTTTTCACCACCCCTGTGACAGGACGCTAGTCTGTCGCCAGATACTTCCCCAGCAGAGCTGGTACCTACTTGTACACCTGGGTGGAGTGAGGAAAATAGGAGTAAAGTGTCTTTCCCAAGGACACAACACCGAGCCGAGCGGGGATCGAACCCGCGACCTCTGGATCATGAGTTGACCGCCTAAACCACTCGACCACGGTGCCTCCTAATTTGTAGCTTAAGCAAATACTTTTGTATTTGAAGCATCTGAAAATGTTTCCAGGTAAATGTAAGAGTAGCTAAAGCAACAAGTTCTGCAAAACTCATTCACAAAATCATGATGTAAAAGGAAATTGGGAACAAGAAAATGTCCATAAAAAAAAACAACTATAAACAGGCACTTTCTTTTCACTGATGATTTTTATCACGATTATGTTATACTACTTTGCGCCATTTACAAGCAGATTGTGAAGCACCATCTTGTTTTGTTTTTCAATAAGTTTTTCTGTATTGGGGAGGGTGGGTGGGGGGAAGAGGTTACTTTGGGTTTTTGTGTGTGTTTTTTTTGGGAGGGGGTTCTTGTAACATTTTTTCATGCTCAATCCTTAAAATATTGTATTGCACAGCTGTTCATGGGCACAAAAATCAAAATGTTTTCCCCAGGAGAGGTTCTTGGCGGGTGACCGGGAATACCATTGATCACAGTAAGTCCCCTTCCGTGATTGCAGTGTTCTTGATGGGTGTCCTCCATAGAGATCTCCTCCTCCTCCACAGATGTCCTAAAAGCGTTGTAACATCTGTAAGAAAAAGTTGTCAAGACTAGCTTGAACAAAGGTAGAAGAGCTGGGAAGGCAGAAATTGAAAAAAAAAAGACTGGAAAGTTCAGGAAAAAAAGTTGATAGAAAAGGGACAATATTTCATTTTGTAAGACGATGGAGACTGTGTGTGTGTGAAACTTTATTTTCTTTGTGTGTGCACGCATGCACACGTGTGTGTGTGTGTGTGTGTGTGTGTGTGTGTGTGTGTGTGTGTGTGTGCGTGCGTGTGTGTGTGTGCGTGCGTGTGTGTGCGTGCGTGCGTGTGCGTGTGTGTGTGTGTGCGTGTGCGCGGGCAGGTGGGTGGTGAGTGAGAGAGAGAGGAAGACAGAGAGAGATCCGATTTAGGAGTGGGCTTACCAGGACATGTGTGGTCAGAAAACAAGACCTATGTTGTGTTTGCTGCTGTCGATGTCCAGTTCAATCCTATGTTGTGTTTGCTGCTGTTGATGTCCAGTTCAATGTAGAGTCCAGTCTGCAGTAAAGAGGAAGCCGTGTTGGACTCCAGTATCTCTTCAGAACGAGTCTCTGCAAAATAAATGATCATTCTTGACCGATTTTCCATAGATGCAAAAGGTTTTCTCTTCCATTATCTACCAAGGGATCAATGTTTGCATAACTTAAAAGTGCCCAGATTTGTTATTTTCAGACTATTTTTAACACCCCTTCTGAAGAAAAGCCTAAATTTCACTAATGCGAGAGATGTAGCTCAGGCTCCAAGTCTCATTCAGCAAAACAGTTTTGCCGTTTGTACATCTATATTAAAAACTGTACTACATCTCACCCCAACCTGGCCTGTTGACATATTGCATTTATTTGTGTCTGCTAACAACCATGACAGTTTGGGTAATTTTTTTCTGAATTAGTTGTAATATCAAAATTATATGCTCAACATTCATTAACAGTTCAAATTCATGAACACTTTTTCAAAAAAAAACACAACACCTTGTGCTTATTAGCTCAAATTCAAAATAACTGGATCTGATCACTTTGGATTAGAACAACTTCCCAAATTTATTACATTTTATCTTTTGGTTTATTAGAGGAATTTCATGCCTGTCTGTAACCACACCACTCTTCCAAAGCCACCCCCCAGTTCATGACAAAACAGGCACCTGGTGGTTCCAGTCCCACAGCCCCTAAAAGCCAGGGAGCCCTAATCAACATAAGTTCCGAGGGTCTTCTTGGCCATACATTACATTAACCTGGTCATGTTACTTTGAAAGTCAATTTTAGGATTACTATTTACGGAATTCATCACAATGCAGCTGTACTTTATTAGCTAAAATACTGCAATGATCCAATTTCCCCACTTTATAAGATTTAATTAAAAACCATCACATAATGTTAAAATCTATCTTTATACCCTTATTTTGATAGTTATTTTTTTTCTGGTGGCTGTCTGCAAATGTATTAAGACCAATTATCAAACACAGACAAATTCTGTTTTCTACCTAAATTATTTCAAATCATGTTTTTCATTAGCAATGAGAGAATTCATTTAAAGGAAACAAAAATGATTTTGATTACAAGTCATCAATTCTTACCTGGATTTTGCTGAAATCCGAGACATCTTGACCTCGTTTCATGCAGGTCTGTACATGTATGGACGTCTGTAGTAGATGCTTGTCCACATTAAGGCTCCTCTCGTCTTCAGGTAAAAAATGGCTATTTCTTCTTTCTACCTCAGTTGTACTGGGAACAACGTCTGGAGTGGCTCAGAGTCCAACTCATGCATGGCAGCCTCTGCTGTATAGACTAGATTGGATGGCGAGTTGATGGCCTGGTTTAGAAGTTCCTTTAGACTTCTGATTTCACTGGAGCCGTTTCAGCTATGTTACCTGGTTGAAAACATACAAATCACAAACTCTGAAATAGGAGAAAAAAATTACATGATTTACAAATAACTAAGACATAGAAATCAACCAGCTGCCATGGTGCAGTGGCCAACACATTGAAGTCCTAAAATGATACTTTGTGAGTTTAACTGACAGACATGGACACAAACATCATACAAAAGACAAAGACAGATCTCTTCTAGGTCAGACAGAAGAAAAGATTTTTAATGAAGTTACCTGATACTTCCTTTCTGCTGCCTGTCACGAGGAGTGCCTGATGGTGTTGGATCCAGTGGCTTTCCCGTCTCATAAGGTACCTGGTAAAACATTTGCACCACAAAGTTAAAAATTGGTGGATAATAATCTTTTAAAAAAACAATAGACAGCAACCATGAACACACAACAACACCAAATAACTGTACCAGAATAGAGTGTTCCATGAGAAACTGATAAAACAGAAGTAAACAATGGGCAAGACTGAAAAACCAAACTAATTCAAATGCAAAAAAAATAGAAAGCAGGATAGCCTAGTGGCGAGTGTTGCGAGACACAGTCCGGGATCAAGCCCCAGTTTAAGCCACTACCAAGATGCCCATTTTACCCCTCAAGTCAACTGTACCACTTGCTTTACTTCCCCAAAGTCCTTTGGATGAGACTAAATCAAGGTCCCTTGTGCAAACACACGCAAAACACTGCACATAGTAAACCTGCTCCACCTTTTTAAAAAATCAGGTCATTTGTGCCCTTAAGAATGGATGACAAAATCCTTTAAACAGCATGTACACTGTGTCATGTTAGACACCCCCAAGGAAAGGATGTGGCTATTTTTAATGGTGGGGGAACTTGCAAACTCGCATACACAAAAATTCACAACTTTTAATACCCTTTTATCTTTGACAAGTACAAGAACATTTTTTACACTTATTACAGTCATGTTCTAAAACCTAAATTCTTTATTATTACCCTGAGAAATCTCCATATTTGCATGATAAAATTTGCATCTTTTACCTAAAAAAATGTTTTGGGCCACTTTTAGACCCGTGTCTACCCTTTACGTACTTACAGATGCAAGGATTTCTTGGAGCAGATCACAGCCTCTCTTAGCAGATGGTCTCAAGGTGATCCCCAGAACTTGGCCCCAACCATGAAAGGTGGTCCAGATGATCTGCATGACGACTTGCCAAGTTAGGACCCACGTTTAATTAAAGGAGGGGATGGCTAAGTAAGGAAATGCATTAGAAATGGAACGGGACAACCGAGTCGCAATGTCCCATCACTACCATCTTACAGCTGTTTGTACAAGTTTGTAGGTGGTGGAATACATTTTCAGACATAAGGAAACATCAGAAATGGAAGGGGATGACCAAGTTATCCCTCATGACCACTGTCAAAGATAAAAGCTGTTGTGGGTGGTAGCATTTTTGGGCATATGGAAACGCATCAGAAAATGTTAAGGATGACCGAATCGTAATGCATCTTGACCGACCACTGTCTCAAAGCCATTGTTGCTGGTGGTGTTTTGAACAATGAGATCACTGTCACCTAGATTGCTCTCATATTTCTTGCAAATTGTTTCCCTAGCTTTTATATCTTTTTTGTTTATACTTTTATTTTATGCCTTTTTTTGTTTTATCTCTAAAAAAAATTTTATTTCAATTTTAAATTTTATTCAATACCTTACTTTATTTTATCTCTCAATTTTTTTAATCTATATTTTGTTAGTTTTGGTTTTATTTCAATTTATTTTAAATTTTATTTAATACCTTACTTTTTATTTTCTCTCAATTTTTTAAATCTATATTTTGTTAGTTTTGGTTTTATTTTTTATCTATACTTTTTTTTAGTTTTGTTTTATGTCTCAACTTGATCTTTTTGTTAAGATTTTATTTTGTTTCATTTTATCTCACTTTATTTCAATTTATTTGATTTCATACTACTTTTAGCAAGGAATACTGAAGCAATCAGTAGGTGCCAGTGATCATTTGAAGGGAACCAACAGGGAGGTCCAAACAAATTTTGACTGAAACCAAAGTCAAGCCACAGAATTTCAGGGGCAAATTTTGGACATCTCAATGATGAACGTCGAACAGCTGCGACTGCTCACTATGAAATTTTTCAGATGTAAGATCGGGTCAAACCACGCACATGAAAATGGGTGAAATAATTTAGCAATGTTATTGCTCTGGCTCCATCTTATGAATCTTGAAATATGCTAGAGTGTTCATGAAAAGGATTGGGATACCACGAATATATTCCCATTCGGCAGTGAAAATTTTTTCATGTCCACGACTACCGAAAAATAAATCCGGAAAATTTTTGATGATTTCCTTTGTCACCTATTCCCTACCCTCTATCAACATAGGCCTTGCAAGGCAAGATCACGACTGCAGAGAGCATGTTTCATACTGGCGTTTGTGGCAAGGAGGTCAAAATATCTGAAAATAAAGAGAAAAGTACATGTGCAATAAGTGAACAGCATCTAATCGATGATCTAATCTAATCAAAGGAGGGAAGGGAGGGAGGGAGGGAGAAGGGAGAGAGAGAGAGAGAGAGAGAGAGAGAGAGAGAGAGAGAGAGAGAGAGTACAATACTTTTGAGCATAACTAAGTTATTTTCAAATTGTTATGCTCTAGTGTATAGATCAGATGGTATGTGATATTTGGATTGCAATCGGTTTGCATGTTTCATAAAAAATAAAAAAAAGCCAACTAAAGTAAAAAAATAATTTGGTAAAAACTCCACAAAGGTCATAACATTACCTTACAAATTGAATGTCACTTCCACTGATTTAGTCGGCAAAGAAGCGGCACTTTGAGGGGGAATGTCATGTAGAAACCCAAGTACAATGTGCATCTTTTTCATGTTTTCTGTGTGTGCGTGTGTGTATATAATACCAGCTAGTTTTGTTTGGAACCGAGCGTTAGTTGTCAGTTGCATCGAATTTTGTTGCGTTTTATCCGTTTTTTGTTGCAACTCCAATAGAAAAAAAAAAGGCAAATCTTGGTCACACCATGTTGGAGCTGGGGGGGGGGGGGGGGGGGGGGGAAGTCGAGGGGGTATTTGAAAATCAGCAAGAAGCTCGACAGGCCAGACTTTTTCCCACCAATTTTTTGGGGGGGCAAAACTGAGCACATCAATTATGTACACAGCCGTTTCTTTGAACAAAATCTTGCCCCCATCCATGATAATGGTCTTACAAATTCCTCCTTTTCTCCCCTTGCTTTTCAACACTTAAAAAATAAAATCTCCATAGTACACATACCCAAAAGTTAGGCCTACCTGTAGCCTTGGGCAACGATGCCTGGACTGGATTTTCTGCAGGCCTATACAAAACGATCTGTTTCGTTGTGGTCGTCCCTGAATCAGAAATGAAAGTAGGTTTGGGGGCAGGCCACACAGTTCTGAAATGCTTGTGGGTGAGCACAGTTCATTTCCACCTGCATCATGGGGCATCAGTGTTGAGGGTGATAACTTGGGATTTTTTTTTCTTTTTCTCTTTGGCTGCTGGCTGGCTGACTGGCTGGCTTATTTCTTTCAGCTTGCTGTTAGCCTATCTTGACGTTTTGCTTTTCATGCCTGCTTTTGTGAAGTTGCTTGCTGGCCAACGTTGATTCTGTTACTGCACAAGAAAATAATATACTGTGAAAGTCGTGAGAGAGAGAGAGAGAGAGAGAGAGAGAGAGAGAGAGAGAGAGAGAGAGAGAGACAGACAGACAGACAGACAGACAAGATACAGATAGAGCAATAGGAAAGATTAGAACAAAAGAAAAAGGCAGAAAAATTAGATAAAACAGAAACGAAATGAAACGGGTAACGAAAGAAAAGAAGACAGACAGCAAGGAAAACCAAACAGAGAAAGCCAGCCTTGCAAAAAGAACAAAAGCAGCACTACAAGTTAGAAAACCAAAGCAATCACATACTGTGTCTAAACATCCCCAAAGTCAGAATGCAGCTACCTTAATGGTCGGTGGGCAAAACATGGTCACATACAAAAATCTCACCGTTAGTGAACTTCAGAGCTCTATCCGACGTGCAACTTTACATCCAATGAAACCGACACAAGAAGGGGGAGCGAACGGAAAAGCTACTCCAAAGCCATCATCTATGCTACTTGTTTTTTGGTAATCTCATTTCAATATCATACTCAACTTCCTGTGCTTCAATACTTTAACACTTTTCTTAAACTAATAACCATGAAAAATTAAACTACCACCCTAAACAGTAAGAATATTTACCTGTGCATCGAGTAAAATGGCGGAGCGGAGACAATGCACATCGTCTTGTGCTGTCGTCCCCTTCAGTTTGTGGAATGACCAATGGAGTGAGTGGGCTTTGCTTTATAGGCTTACGGGACAACTCACTTCCACCGCGCCCTCTGTGGGTGAACACGGTCGTTGTGCGCGTGCTTCACGGAGTCAGCATGGACACTGACGGTGATCGCCTAAATGTTACAAGAAGAGAATTCTCTCTCTCTCTGTATTGGGTTTATCTTATTTTATTATCATATAATGTATCCCTAAGGGCGGGGACTGGATGTAAAAAAGCACATGGGCGCTTATTCATTATCTTCGAAATAAAAGAATTTGTCATTGTCATTCTCTCTCTGTCTCTCTCTCTGTCTCTCTCTCTCCGACGACAATATGGAACAAAGTATGTTTATACTTACCTATGACCCTCAGTTAGTATTATTAGCGTCTCCTTACTTACTTACTTTACTTTTGTCTTCCGCTTATACTCGGAGGTGTCGCGGGGAGATATAGCTGTCTGTCGGCAGCGAGGCGTGTAGCCTGGAGGAGGGACATGCCGTGGGCTTTTAGGGTGTCGGCCACGGAATCACTCCATCTTCTTCTTGGTCGTCCTTTGGCTTTCCATCCCGAGTGCCGGGTGTTGTAGGCCCGAAGAGCTGGCTGGTTGTGAGGCATCCGTGTCAGGTGTCCGAACCACTTGATCCTCTGCTGGTCGATGTGTTGTAGGACTGGTGTTGCACCTACCATGTCTCTGATGACTTCGTTTCTGATTTTGTCTCTTCGGGTCTTGTTGACTGCTCTTCTTAGGCATTTCATTTCGCACGTGACTAGTTTACGTCTGAGGGCCTTTGTGAGGGGCCATGTCTGACACTGGTACGTGAGCGTTGGCAGGAAGATGGTGTTAATCAGTTTTGCCTTTGTGTCCATGGGGATGCTGGGATGTTTCAGGAGAGGGGCGAGCTGGTAGCTGACCGCATTAGCCTTCTGACATCTTGTCTCAATTTCACGGTCTAATCTTCCGTTCTCTGCAAATACACTGCCCAGATATTTAAATTCGCTGACTTGATTTAACTGGGATCCATTGATATTGATGTCCAGAGTGTGTGGTCTCCTGCTGACTATCATGACCTCGGTCTTACTGACACTGATTTTCATGTCATAGGCCTGGCAGGTGCTGTTGAGTTGATCTGTGTGCTCCTGGAGCTGTGCCTTCTTGCTATGTATTATTGCCTGGTCATCAGCAAACGAATTAGCGTCTCCACCTTCTGGAAAGTCTGTGCTAGGAATTCCTTCCTTTCTACGCCTCTCGTTATATCTGCCTTGGGTTTTTTTCTCCCTTCCTGTCGCCTGCTTGTCTGTCATCTGCCTTCCTGGTCCATTCTCCTGCCTTTTTTCCAGAAAGATTAAAAGATAACAGATGTCGGATTTGCTGGGCCTGACTTGTCGGATGCTTAACGGCAGCCCAACGCATTTTCGCTCATACCTCATAAACAAAGAAAACCAGTAGCTGCTGTCTGAGCGTTCGTCGAAGAAGAATCAATCAATCTATCGATCGATCAATCAATCAGTCAGTCAATATGACTGTGTGGTTCATAGGCCTACTAATACTGTCATTCGTAATATTTAAAAAAAACACCCAACAACAACAAAAACTATTCTTGGCACAGGCCAAAAGCTGTGTCAATTATCAATGCAAGCACAGTGTCTAGGTCTACATTGAAATGTTCAGCTGTACAATGTTATGGTGAGACAGTCTTCAGCCATCACAGCCTCTGAGCATGACAACTTGCACTCTCCTAAAAAACAGGAAAAACCCTCTGAACTCAGACTACGGCTGCCTATGTGGCAAGGCAGTGGAAAAGAGTTCTCCTCCTGCGTATTTTCACGATTCCCGGGTGGGGGTGAGTAAGACAAAGTACATATTCTGGGTGACCCTCGGTGTGTTCAACTGGGGAACGCGCAACAACAATACCAGCAACAACAACAGCAACAACAACAACAACAGCAACAACAACATCATTATACTTCGTTACATTAGAGCTCGGGGCTTGTGTTGCAATGTTGCTTACTCAATAGAAATGCTCTGAAACTAATAGATTAGTTCTGCACTGACGGGCTATTTTGGTCTTATTTTAAAACATGAGCACACCTACACTAAAATGATAAAACCATGCAAATTTATATACCAGTAGAAAGTTTGCTGTCTCCTTTCATAACAACTGAACTCTTTCAAATATATATATATATATATATATATATATATATATATATATATATATATATATATATATTGAGAATTTCATTTTATATCATTTTATCAAGAAAAACAGAAAAAGAAGGTATGCTTACCTTACAGGGCAATAAATATCCACTACCTAATCCACTGGGTAAAGCAAATTGATTTACTTTAAAGAAATGTTTATTCAGAAAAGAAAAAAAAACACCACACTGACACAACTCCATTTGGAGCAGCAACAAGCTATCAGCTTAGAGTGTACTCCATCATCTTCAAACTACAGGAAACTGGTTATTTGGCAGCTGAAAACCCCTTGACACAACAAATCAAATCCTGTTGAAACAAGTGTAAACAGTACATTAAAGGCATCATTTCTAAAATCGCTGCTTTTACACATGTGAAAACTTTGAAACCTCATATTTTCACGTTGGTAATTATTACATTAAGTTAAGCAGCGTCGAGCGTGGTTACCACTCGGATGGGTGACCGTTTGGGCGTCTTGGTTTCAGTACAGTTCCCCCAGTTCACCCAGCTGTAAATGGGTGCCTGCCCTTTTTAAGATTAGGGAAGGTAAAGCAGCGAGGGAGAGGAGATGGGTGCTGCCCTCAATATGCTGGCCCCTAGAGAAGTGAGGTCTCTAACGCCTCACTCCCTTACGACCTTATAGGTTATGGGACACCTTTACCTTTACTTTAGTTATTATATTAGGAGGGGGGGGGGGGTAATGTTTTATGGGTCTTGTAAAGCACTTTGAACCCAATTGTTTGTCTACACTCCAAGTGAAGGAATAAAAAAAAAAGTCACAGCACACAGATCGCTTTAAGGAAGGATCGGAGGTCACAAAGCCCAAAAGTTGAACATTCAAGATGTTTTTCAGTTAAAAGGAGGTAACCACTTCACTGGAACAAGTTGTCTAAGCTCCTTATAGCTTCCTTTGAATTGAACGTGGCGAAGTTGGTATCGTCTTCTTTGTTTTGTTCCAGTCCAATCTCTGCCGCTGCTATAGCTTCTGGCAGACAGTCTTGAAATAACAGTCAGTGCTGCAGCTGTGACATCGGCACAACGCCAATGAGTGTAATCCCTTTCCTGAGTCCAACAAGGGGCTATGGTGTATTTCATTCAGTTGGACGAAAAAGCTTGATTTTCCTCTGGTGGTGGTGGTGGCGTGGTGGCAGTAGTAGCAGCAGCAGCACTAGTAGTAGTAGCAGCAGCAGCAGCAGCAGCAGTAGTAGTAGTAGTAGTAGTAGTAGTAGTAGAGTAGTAGTAGTAGTAGTAGTAGTAGTACTACTACTACTACTACTCTACTTAGTAGTAGTAGTAGTAGTAGTAGTAGTACTACTACTACTACTACTACTACTACCAATAATTGGAATTTTTATAGGTTCAGGAAACAAGTCAAAGGCACTTTGATTCTAATATTATTTACGCGCATGTGACCGTTCACACAAAAAAATTAGCAGACTTTTTAATTCATTCACACACACACACACACACACACACACACACACACACACACACACACACACACACACACACACACACAGGCAGTTGAAGAAGTTGACTCCCACAGAATTCTGGGTGTAATTATTGACAAAAATCTTACTTGGACTGACCATGTGATGGCGCTAGGAAAACGTCTCGCTTACAAGCTTCTTCAGTTATCAAAAATAAAACATTTTCTGAATAACCACTCTCGCAAACTCTTTTTTTGCGGACATATTTTGCCTATAGTTGACTATGCTTCATCTCTTTGGGACAGCTGCAGTGATACAAATTCAAAATTGATTCATCGATTATATAAAAGAGCACTGAAACTTGTTGTACTGAAATCAAGCTCCCTAACCATCAACGATTATAAGCAAACAAATATCCTAACCTTCAAAACAGACTTTATCTAAATAAAGGTCTATTTGTCCAGAAAGTTGTCAATGGAAATGCCCCTCCAAAGATCACCAATAGCTTCAAAATCAATGAACACAGACATAATCATCTACTAACATTTCCGAGACCAAGAAATAATCTTTACAAAACAAGCTTCTTGTACTCAGGTAGTGACTTATGGAACAAGCTCCCAAAACGCTTAAAATGTATCAAAAACAAAAATCAGTTCAAGACACAGCTAAAACGCCATCTAATGCATGAATGCCTAGGAATTGACTAATAAGGCAAATCAACCATGATTAATACGGCAAAATCAACAATACTTACATTTATCAGCACTTACGCCATTCCTTAATAATAAAAAAAATTCAAGTATGTCTTACTGTGACTAGAAATTCTACAGTCACACGCTGTATATGTGTGGAGGGAGGGGGAGGCAGGAAAGAGGCACACTAATTATGCAAAGAAGTAAGAGTTATCTATCTATCTATATCGATCTGTCCCGTAGTCTGACGACCGTGGGGGCACCCTCAAAGACTCAACAACCAGTTCCCTCCATTTCTCTCTCTGTTCTGCCTTTCTCAGGGTTTTGTTGAGTTCTAGGCCTGTCCATTCGCTGATGTTATCCTCCCAGCTCTTCCTTGGTCTGCCTCTTCTTCTTCCTCCTTGGACAGTGCCTTGTAAAACTGTCTTTGCAAGTCCTTTGGATCTTGTGACATGCCCATACCATTTAAGTTTACATTTTTTCACGATCGTTAGAAGGTTCTCATAGGGTCCAATGGTTTGCTGGATTCTGTTATGCACGCTTTCGTTGCTTATGTGGTCTTTGTAGGAGATGCCAAGGAGTCTCCGAAAGCATCTCATCTCCACCGCCTGTACTCTTCTCTCCAAATCTGCAGTCAGGGTCCATGATTCACAGGCATACAGAAATATGGATATGACAAGGGAGCGCATTAGTCTGATCTTGGAGATAAGTGAGATATTTTTATCTCTCCAGATGGTGTTTAGTTTTGACAAAGCTGTTATTGTTTGTGCAGTCCTGCATACTACTTCTGGCTTGGATCCCTGGTCTGATACAATGGCTCCCAGGTACTTGAAGCTTTGAACTGTTTCCAGCTTCTGGTCATTAACCCTGATATCAGTGCTAATGCCGTTGGTGTTATTAGTCATCAGTTTGGTCTTCTCTGCACTGATTTTCATGCCGTATGTTTTGGAGGCCTTATTCAAGTGTTCTGTTAGGCTGGCAAGCTCTTTTTCTGATCCTGCTATTCCATCAATGTCATCTGCGAAGTGAAGGTTTGTGATCGTTCTGCCACCAATGCTGACTGATCCTTCATGATGTTCCAGTGCATCAGCCATGATTCTCTCAAGGAAGATGTTGAAAAGAGTGGGTGAGAGTAGACAGCCCTGCCTTACTCCAACTGTTGTTCGAAACCATTCTCCAATGTTGTTGTAGTACACTGCACTGGTGGCCTCGCTGTACAGCTGTTTGATGACTCTGATCAGGTTTGCATTGATGCTGTACAAATTCATGGTTGCCCACAAAGCTGCATGCCACACCCTGTCAAATGCCTTCTTAAAATCGATAAATACGTGGTAAAGGTCTTGTTGATGTTGAAGGTACCGCTCACATAGTATTCTGAGGTTGAATATCTGTTCGGTTGTGCTGCGCCCTGCTCTGAAACCTGCTTGTTCCTCAGCAATGATGGTCTCTGCTTGTGGCTTCAGTCTATTCAATATTATCTGCAGCATGACCTTGCTTGGGTGGCATATGAGGCTGATTGTGCGGTAATTATGGCATTGTTGTAGATTTCGTTTCTTGGGGAGGGTGATGATGAGTGACTGTATCCATGGTGTTGGCCATTTTCCTGTCTGCCAAATCTTGTTGCAGATTCTTAGTAGGGCGCTGATCATGGCTTCCCCTCCAGCTTGAACCAACTCAGCTGGAATGTTGTCAGCCCCTGCTGACTTTCCCTTTTTCAGCGATCTGACCGCTGTTTCTACTTCTTCTCGGAGGATAGGGTGACTGTCTGTGTCTTTGCTTGCTGGTACATTAAGGACTTCTGGATCTCCTGCGGTTCTAGTGTATAGTGTAGAGTAATCTATACAAGCTAGTAAATAATCTACAAATTTTAAAACAAGTGGAAAGGAGGAATTTTTTTTATATATCTGTTTATGGTAGACCTGATAGCTTGATAGTGTGTCCCCCCCCCCTCTCTCTCTCTCTCTCTCTCTCTCTCTCTCTCTCCTCTCCTCTCCTTTTCTCTCCTCTCCTCATGCCCTTTGTCTTGTCTAATTCAATAGATTTTATTGTGGATGTTGTTTTTATTGCAGTTAGAGATGAGATTATTAGTACTATTATAAGCGATACTGTTTTAGTTTGATACTGTTTTAGATTGATAGTCCAGTTGATTATGGGCTTTTGAATTATGTATCGTATAGGGGTTTTACTTGTTTGAATAATTGTTTTTATTATTATTAATTTTCTATTTAATAATAATAATAATATATGGAATTTATATAGCGCTGAATCTTGTAAAAAAACAAACAAATCGAAGCGCTTGCACTCAATCATTTACAGGCATGCAACTCTCCTTAAACATAATGAGCAACAGATTTCAAATCCATGCGCGCGCACTACGCAGGCACACGCATGCACGCACACACACACACACACACACACACACACACACACACACACACACACACACACACACACACACACACACACACACCACGCACGCACGCACGCACGCACGCACGCACACGCACGCACGCACGCACGCACGCACACACACACACACACACACACACACACACACACACACACACACACACACACACACACGGAACAACACTTAGAAGGTGAAAGATGCTGTTGAAAATTAGGGACAGATATGTGGGGGGAAAGTCTCAGGTAGGAAATAAGTGTGTTTTGAGGCTGGATTTGAAGGAATCAAGTGAAGGCTTTTGACGAAGTGAAAGAGGGAGGTCATTCCAGGTGGATGGACCAGAAACAGAGAAGGAGCGACGGCCAACAGTGGTTTGTTTGAATCTGGGTGTTCGAAAGCACAAAGTATCTGCGGCTGAACGAAGGGAACGGGATGGAGTGTACAGATGAAGACAGTTACAGAGATAAGAGGGTGCAGATTTGTGGAGACATTTGAAACAGAGGGTATTGATTTTATTCTCCAGTCTTTGTGAGTCAGGCAACCAGTGAAGAGATCGCAGAAGAGAAGTGATGTGTTCAGATTTTTTCTTTCTTAGGACCAGTCGAGCTGCAGAGTTTTGTATGCGTTGAAGAGAGTGGATAGATGATGCTGGTAGGCCAGCCAAAAGAGAATTACAGTAGTCTAAACGTGAAAGAATAAGAGATGTGACAAGCTTGGAAGTTGCATCAGTGGACAGATACTTGCAAATCGCGCTTATGCGCCGTAATAGTAGCAAGACTGGCAGGTCTGGGTGATGAATTTTTTCATAGAGAGTGTGTTGTCAAGAACTACTCCTAAATACTTCACAGAGTTGGACAAAGGAACTGACGTATTGCCGAATTCTATGAAGTTTTTGTGATAGAGGAATGATTGAATGTGTTTTTCCCCTTCCCCTTGATACTCCTCCCCCACCCCCCATCCTTTCCAATGCTTTTCTGTTATCATCGTTATGTTGTTGTCTCATGGTGATAGGGATTTTTTGTTATATTGTTGTCTCATGGTGCTGGGTGATTGTTGTTATTATTGTATCTCTATTATAATAATCATTATCATTATTGTCTTATTTGACTTCTCTTGCTTGTTTGATAGTTAATGTGTGAATATATTATTTTTTAAAAGCGCTATTTGAAGAGTATGAACGCCAAAAAAAAGCACACGTTTGCTGGGTGGAGGAGGAGAGGAGGGAGGTCATTGAAGGCAATATTGTCAGTAATGACGCAACGAATGCCTAGTATTTTCTAACGTTGTGTTCCTGTACCTTTTTATTATCTAAAGTATAAACGTGTAAGAATGGATGAAACAGTAGGTGAAGTAATTTGTTTGTCCTGACGTTTTATGATTTTCTTTTTTGTAATTCTTAAAACATTCTTTATTTAAATGTGTGTGTGTGGACGTGAGCGCGCACGCGCGCAGGTGTGTATGAGTATGTGTGTGCGTGTATGTATATGTGGTAATTTGTATTTTCACTCTATTACCTTATCGAATTTCCTTTTTTTACTGGTTTAATTTAATGGTAAATGATGCAATAATGTTGTATTTTAGTAAAATCATTAAAAAAAATTGTTCTTAGATAGATGGCTTGATGAAAAAAAGCAAATGCATTGCTTATTCAATGTACCATCTGGAAATAAAATTTTGACTTGACTTGACTTGACTTGACTTCACACACACACACACACACACACACACACACACACACACACACACACACACACACACACACACATAGCTCTTTTGATATGATATTTTAAATACTCATTAATCGCAACGTATCGAGTGATTTGTTTGGGTTTTTTTCTTCTTGTTATCGGTATCAGTCTCCCAACTGATTTGATTTGTTGATGCCAGATTTAGACTGACAATTAAAATATTGAGTTTCTTTCTCTTCTTCTTCTTCTTTGCGTTGCCTGGGTTATATTGTGAGACCAGATCTTCTAAGGAATTCAGCAGTTGCCTGCAGGTCATCCACCACAGTTTCTGCTCCAGAGGCGTGGGCTCAGGCCACACTTCCAGCCTCAGTTTCTTCCAGTCTCTCTCTCTCTCTCTCTCCTCTCTCTCTCTCTCTCTCTCTCTCTCTCTCTCTCTCTCTCTCTCTCTCTTCTCTCTCTCTCTCTCTCTCTCTTCCGGTTGTCCGTAATACCTAGATGCAGCCACAAGAATGTTTCTCTATGAAACTATAAATCGTTTGATGCTGAAGGATTTCTTTCTGACCTATGTACTGCCAACTTTTTAAATGTCTATCACTATACTGACTCAGATGAAGCACTTAATGCTTGGTATCAAGCTTTTCTTCCTATATTTGACAAACATGCACCACTTAGAATTAAACGAATTAAATTTAAAGATAAACCTCTATGGTTTACTGCCGAAAGTAATGCTGCCATTGCAAATACGTGACAAACTACTAAGAACAACAGGAAAAGATACAGACTTTAAAAAGCAAGGAAATAAGATAACAGCCTTGAAATAGCCGCTCGTAAGAAATATTTTAGTGATCTGATCTCATAAAAAAGACTCAAAATCTGTATGGAAAGCAATCAATCAGCTAGCTCATAAAACATCTACATCTACTCCTCTTTCTATTAACTGTCTGTCTGCTGAAGATATAATCAAGCATTTTGCTTCAGTAGGCGAAAAGGTAATTCTAGCTAACAATGCAAAATTTGATGATCTGTCTGCACTTAAACAATTTTGTGGATCCAGAAATGTACAATCTAAATTCAAGTTTAATTTTATCACTGTTCATGAAGTATACAAAAAATTGTGTTCCCTAAAACACTCAAATGCAAGGGGCTTGGACAATCTAGACAGTAAAATATTGAAGGTTTCAGCACCCATAATATCTGAGATTATCACATACATTTATAATCTTTCAATTGAAAATTTTTATTTTTCTCAAGCTTTTAGAGATGCCAAAGTTTTGCCCCTTTCAAATCTGGTGACCCAAAATATCCCTCAAACTGTAGACCAATATCAATCCTGTCCTCGTTGTCTAAACCTCTTGAAAAGCATCTTAAGAATAACCTTCAGCTGTATTTTACAAATCACAATCTGTTTCATCTTAAGCAAAGCGGATTCATGAAAAACCATTCTTGTCACACTCTGCTTACTAACCTCATAAAACAATGGCATGAAAATATTAACAATGATCTTTTGTCTGGGGTAGTATTTGTTGATTTTGCTCAGGCTTTTGACACCATTGACCATGATCTTCTAATAAGGAAACTTGTCTTGTATGGCTTATGTTCAGATTCAGTTAGACTTATATCCTCATTTCTTAAAAATAGACGGCAGGCAGTTCTTCAAGACTGTGCATTATCCTCCTTCATGCCCGTAACATATGGTGTCCCCCAGGGATAAGTTCTTGAGCCAATTTTGTTTTCTATCTATATTAATGATCTTCCATTGAATATTTCATCTTCTTGTGAACTGTTTGCAGATGATACGACTATTCATACTAAGGATAAAAAAGCAACTGTTATATATAATATTTTACAGAAAGATATAGATAAACCTATTTCTTGGGCTGATCTGAACCACATAGCTCTTCATCCTAAAAAATCCAAGTTCATGATAGTCGCAACGAGACAAAAAAGACAAAACATAAAGTCTATGTCAAGAAGTCTGAAAATTCGTGATCAGATATTAGAGGAGGTTAATATTTATAAAATACTTGGCCTTAATGTAGACACTAATCTTTCCTGGTCTCGTCATATTTCAATATTATCAAAGAAATTATACCAAAAGATATTTCAGCTCAATAGAATAAAGCATTTCCTTGATGAGCACACTCGAAAGTTGTTCTTGTATGGATACATGCAACCAGATATTGATTATGCTTCAATGCTGGGACTTACAGTTTAGCAAGTAAAATCTGCTTACAACTACTTGAGAGTGTTTACAGACGCTCCATGAAATTAATACTCCTCAATCATCTTTTCAAAATGAAAATCACAAAACTCAATTTTTTACCATTAAATCAGAAATGCCATTTTAATAAAGGTGTATTCATGTACAAGATTATGAATAACCCTACACCAACCTATCTGTATGATAAATTTGTTATCAGGACTATTCGAGGTAAAAATATTCTATTTATTCCCCACCCCAGGGTAGACTTATTCATGCCATCCTTGGTTATTCAGGTAGTAAACTATGGACACTATCCCCAATTACCTAAAACAGAAGCCTAGTTTGTTTTCATTTACGAAATGCTATCACAAGCATCTTTTTGCAATGTTATGATTGGAATTTCATTTTTGTGTTCGAAATTCTTATCTGTAGTAGTCAGCACACAATTCATGTTTAATGTGATTTCAATCTTCACGTCCTTTTGTTGTTGTTTTGTTTTGTTTTTTTGTCCCTTTCCCTGTCTATCTATCTCTGTCCCTCTCACTCTGTCTATAACTCTGTAAGCCACTTCTCTCCCCCCCCCCCCCCCCTCCTTCACTCTCTCTGTTCTTTGCTGTATGGCCGCTGTCTGTCCATCTGTATGTTCGTCTGCCTGTCTGTCTCTCTGTCTCTCTTTGTCTCTCTCTGTCTCTGTCTCTCTCTGCTGTTGGGGTTTTTGGGTTTGTCATACTTGTTTTTGTGCTTGTATTTTGTTGTTGTTGGTTTTTGTTTTTGTTTTGGGGGGTCTTTTTTTGAGCTTTTCTTTCCTTCTCCATTGTGTTTACTTTGTATGACAGTCATCGTGATTGTATGTAGTTCTCATTTATTGTATTTGATTATAATAATCATTTCTGAATTATCATTTTGATGTGTTTAAAAATGTTGATAATGATTGTTTGCGGGTTTGTTTGTTTGTTTGTTTGTTGTTGCTTTTTTTAGAGCATGGTGTAAAAAAGCCCTGAGCTTATTCATTTACTTTCAATAAACAGTTCGAGTTCGAATTTCTCTCTCTCTCTCTCTCTCTCTCTCTCTCTCTCTCTCTCTCTCTCTCTCTCTCTCTCTCTCTCTCTCTCTCTCTCTCTTTCTCTCTCTCACTCTCTCTCTCTCTCTCTCTTTCTCCCCTCTCTCTCTCTCTCTGTCTCTCTCTCTCTCTCTTGGGCGGGATAGCCTGGTGGTTAGAGTGATGTATTCGTCATCTGCTGACCCAGGTTCGATTCTCGGTCAAGAGGATTTTTCCTCTGGAGTTAACATCAGTGCCGACTCCACTCTGCCCAAATGTCCTTCGAATGAGACTATATAAACCGTGGTCCCGCGTGCGAACGCACGCAGAACATCTTGCTCACACGTTAAAACCCGTTCCGTTTTTCGGAAGAGTAGGCCATTTTGTGCCAGTAGGGACGGATGACAACATTTTCAAATCTGCATACACACAAAAGCACATGAGTGCTTATTCCATTATCCTCGAAATAAAAGAATAAACTAAACTAAACTAAACTAATCTCTCTCTCTCTCTCTCTCTCTCTCTCTCTCTCTCTCTCTCTCTCTCTCTCTCTCTCTCTCTCTCTCTCAGTAACCAACAAACTAACTGACCAACAATATCAGTCCTCCATTGCTAAGGAAATTATTCCGAATTACCAAAATAATTACTTTGCCACCATGGCTGAAGCAGTTACCACGCAAAGCCAGACAAACATTACTAAAGTATCTCAAAGAGGTTTTCAAGCGTTTGCTCATCAATTGAAAAAAAATGCAACAAAGCACTTCAGTTACACTTATAAAAGGTGTGTGTGTGTGTGTGTGTGTGTGTTGGTGTGTGTGAGTATGTGTGTGATGTTGTGTTTTGTTGTAATGTGTGTGTGTGTGTGTGTGTGTGTGTGTGTGTGTGTGTGTGTGTGTGTGTGCGCGTATTTGTGTGTGTGTGTGTGTGTGTGTGTGTGTGTGTGTGTGTATTGCTTTAAGTGGAAAACTCTGTAACCAAAATAATGGATTGTATTTGATTTGGGGTTGTGTGTTTTGTGATTGCATGTTATTGGGTTTAAAAAAAAAAGTATGACTGATGATTGTGCGAGAGATGGAGTAAGAAGGGAAGGATGGTGGTGGTATGGGACAAGGGGTGGGGATGATACTCGTTAAAGAAAAGATTTTAAAAAAATTCGTTTTATTCTTTTATATTGAGGATAATGGAATAAGCACTTACGTGCTATTTTACATCCAGTCCCCGTATGTATGCAGTTTTGTAAATGTTGCCATCTGTTCCCACCGGCACACAATGGCCTACTCTTACGAAAAGCGGAACAGGATTTAACGTGTGTGCAAGATGTTCTGCGTGCGTTTGCACACGTGGCCTCGTATAGTCTCATCCGAAGGACTTTTGGAGAGAGTGGAGTCTGCTACTCCAGGGGAAAATATCCCCTTGAACGGGAATCGAACCCGGGGCATCAGATCGCCAGCGCAATGTTCTAACCACTAGGCTATCCCGTCCCCTAGGGATAGAGACTGTGTGTACATGGATGATGGTGTTGCTTGTGTGTGTGTGTGTGTGTGTGTGTGTGTGTGAGAGAGAGAGAGAGAGAGAGAGAGAGAGAGGAGGAGAGAGAGAGATAAGGGGGGGGGGGGGGGTCAAGTATACTTGCAGAATATTGATGATTAAGTAGCTGTATTAAACAAGAAACTATGACACAAGTGCTGAATTTCAGTGTGTATTGGACCACTGTCCTTTCTTTTCTCAAATATTATGATTGAGATCAATGCCAGTTAAAAAGGATGGGGTCCTGTGATAGCCTTTGATATCAGATGTACAGGCAAATGTTTACAGATTTATTTTCTTATTTATTTATTTATTTATTCTTTTATATCGAGGATAATGGAATAAGCACTCATGTGCTTGTTTTACATCCAGTCCCCGTGTGTATGAGGTTTTGTAAATTTTGTCATCTGTTTCCACCGGCACACAATGGCCTACTCTTCCGAAAAGCGGAACAGGATTTAACGTGTGCGCAAGATGTTCTGCATGCGTTCGAACACGTTCTTATTATTATTGGAGGGGGTGTATTTGTGCAAAAAATAACAACAAAGAAAACTTTGTCCTAACAGTCAAAAAGGTTTTTAAAAAATGACAATAGCACTACAATTTTTTTCTTTTTGTCCCTTGGCTAAAGCCCGGAGATTCACCAATGGTGAGATTTTGCGTATGCGGCCGTTCTAGCTCACCGTGAAGGTAGCTGCATACCGACTTCGGGAATGTGTTCTGGGTATGTTCGTGTTTCTGAAACCTACCGAAAACTGACATGAATTACGTGATCTTTAACCTGCATATATGACATTCTGCATGTGTATATATAACAATAATAAAGTATGGAATTTATATAGCGCTGAATCTTGTAAAGCAACAAATCAAAGCGCTCAGATGACATTTTTATATCGAGGATAATGGAATAAGCACTCATGTGCTTTATTTACATCCAGTCCCCGTGTGTATGTGGTTTTGTAAATTTTGTCATCTATTCCCATATATAAGAAGGCAAGGGAATGAAGGCACTGACAGGAGAGCGTTTGAAGTTGACCTGGGGGATCATAAACATCCCCACTCACCAGACGCCGTCGAGATTCGAACCCATGACTTCAAAAACCCATTGGGTTGAAGTCGAACAGTCTTAACCACTCGGCTATAAATAAGACAGTTCTTTGAAAGCAGGGTCAAGGATTGACAGGGCACAGAATCGACCATTTCCACGTCTGTTTGTTTGCTTTGTTTATTTCTGTTTTAAATCAGCGAAAACAATAACACAAGTCATTTCCAAGTCTATTTGTTTTTTTTGGTGGGTTTTTTTTCAATTTTTTTTTCAAATCCACGAAAACAATAACACAACTCTCATTATTTTTTTAAAACTTTTACCTTCAAAGCACATCCACCACGTATTCAATATCCTTTGCCCTAATTAATTCCCTTGACTCTGAACCTTTCATGCCAAACTCTGACTAACCACATGTGCCTTAGAATGTTTTTCTTTTGAAAGAAAACGTGTGCTTTCTTTCCAAAAGTATAATTTCCCCTTCGTTTTCATTAAAAAAAACAAAAACAAAAATAAAACCACCACCAACAACAACAACAACCAAAAAAAAAACAATCCCGCACCCCAACAACAGCAGCAAAAACGAGGCTATGACGTCAGCAAGGTACCGAGTTTCAGGCAGGCATTGATCTACGAGGGGTCTGGCAGGACTCGTGCTCTGTGGAGGCACGCAATGGCAGGCGTTTGATCGGGTTTGGGGGCAAATTCAATTAAATCTAACGAGAAGAGAGAAGAGAGAGAGAAGAGAGAGATGAGAGAGAGAGAGAGAGAGAGAGGAGAGAGAGAGAGAGAGAGAGAGAAGCAGACAGAGAGAGAGAGAGAGAGAGAGAGAGAGAGAGAGAGAGAGAGAGAGAGAGAGAAGAAGACGACAGACAGACTGAAGAGAGAGAGAGAGAGTGCAGAGAGAGACAAACAGACAGACTGACAGAGAGAGAGAGAGAGGAGAGAGAGAGAGAAGAGAGAGGAGAGAGAGAGGAGAGAGAGAGAGAGAGAGAGAGAGAAGAGAGAGAGAGACAGAAGGAAGACAGACAGACAGACGACAGACGAGAGAGAGAGAGAGAGAGAGAGAGAGAGAGAGAGGAGAGAGAGAGAGAAAAGGAGAGAGAGAGAGAGAGAGACAAACAGACAGACTGACAGAGAGAGAGAGAGAGAGAGAGAGAGAGAGAGAGAGAGAGAGAGAGAGAGAGAGAGAGAGACAGACAGACAGACAGACAGACAGACAGACTGACACAGAGAGAGAGAGAGAGAGAGGGAGAGAGAGAGAGAGAGAGAGAGAGAGAGAGAGAGAAGGAGAGAGAGAGAGAGAGAGAGAGAGAGAGAGAGAGAGAGGAGAGAGAATGTGTGTGTTGTTGTTTTTGTTGTTTTTGTTCTTGTTCACATGCTTCTATGAACTCAGTTGTACAAGGGTTTTTTTATATTTTTTATTGTTGTTGGTGGTATTTTTGTTGTTGTTGTTTTTACATACAAAATCACACATCTGAAGTAGGCAGAGACTGCAGAAGTAACAAGTGCAGTAACTTCTCCAATTGATCAGACGCATACACCTAGCATGTTTCATTCTCTACACGCACATCATTCTGGCTGAATCGGTTCAAACCCACACAATTCCAACGCCGACCCCGTAGCACTAACCACTAGGCTAAGACAGGGGACGGGATAGCCTGGTGGTTAGAGTGATGCGCGTTGCGCTCGTGATCTGCTGACCCGAGTTCGAATCTCGTTCAAGAGGATTTTTCCTCTAGAGCTAATATCATTGCCGATTCCATCTCCCCCTCCACCCCCCCTCCCCCCAAAAAGGTTCTTCGGATGAGACTATAAACCTAGGTCCCGTGTGCAAACGCACGCAGAACATCTTGCCCACACGTTAAAACCCGCTCCGCTTTTCGGAAGATTAGGCCATTGTGGGCCGGTGGGAACGGATGACAATTACAAAACTGCATACATACAGGGACTAGATGTAAAAAAAAAGCACATGAGTGCTTATTCCATTATCCTCGAAATTAAAGGATAAAATGGGGAAAAATAAAGACAGCTAGTTCCTTCAGTAGAATTTTTATCTATGTCTCAACAAGAGGACTACACATATTTCAGTGTCTGTGTATGTTCTCTTATACTCTCATTGTGCGCTCTCCATATTAACACTCTGGAGGTCCCCCAAAACATTAGTATTCTGTCTGACAGAATTTCCCGTAAAAGAGAGTCAAGGGAATTAATTAGGGCAGAGGATACCGAATCCTTGACAAAGCGCTATAGCTGATTGGATAAGACCTTTCGACTTCAATCCCATGGATCCATAAAGTCGTGGGTTCAAATCTCAGCGGCGGCGTTTGGTGAATTAAACGTGAGGAATTTTTTTTAACAATCTCCAAGGTCAACTTCAAGTACAGACTTGCTAGTGCCTTAATTCCCTTCGTGTATAGACACGCAGAAGAATAGATATGCAGGCTAAAGGTCCCTTAATTCATGTCAGTGTTAAATGGGTTACGGGAACACGATTATAACCAGCACACATCCCCAAAATCGGAATGCTTCTATCTTCATGCGGACCCCAAACAAAACCAAACCAAAACAAAACAAAACAAAACGGTCGCATACGCGAAATGTCAGCATTGATCTACCTCGGAGCTCTAGCCAAGGAACAAAGAAAACCAACATTCTGTGTCAATCATCCCACCTGGGAATCACCGTGAGGCCATGATGTATACACACTGGATGACAAGTTTGCTGTGTATGGCTGTTTGTCAAAATACATCACCATATATAGGCAGCCATACTCCGACTTCACCATTTCCCCCTCTTTCCTTTAATGGGGAATACATGTTGTTTGTTGTACTTGAGAGCTTTTCTATGGAGGAAGAGACAATCTCAACATAATATTTCGAAACATAACAAACTGGTAATAATTATAGATCTGGAACTTCGCAGACATCAATAACTGACAAAGCTTTTTGCCTTGGGCCAGGTTTGCTTGCTTGATCGATTGATAATCCCCTCCCCCCCCCCCCCCCCCGAAGGGTTGGGGACGCGATAGCTCAGTGGTCGGAGCACTCGCTTTCCCCCAGCCAAATAATTTTAAGCAGCGTTGAGCGTGGTTACCAGTTGGATGGGTGACCGTTTGTGCGCCTCAGCTTTAGTACCGTTCCCCTAGTTCACCCAGCTGTAAATGGGTTCCTGCCTCTTTAGGGTTAGGGAAGGTAAATCAGCGAGGGAGAGGAGATGGGCGCTGCCCTCAATATGCTGGCCCCTAGAGAAGTGAGGTCTCTGACGCCTCGCTCCCCTACGACCACATAGGTTATGGGACACCTTTACCTTACCCCCCAAGGGTTACAGCTAAGTATTGACATACCTTTTTTTTCATCCGGCCTTTACCCTTAAAAGGGACTGTCTTGATGGAAAACCCCAGTCAGTCTTGCTGGACGTTTTTTGTTTTGTTTTTCTTTTGTTTGTTTAACAAGACTGTTATTCTCGCATGATGTGATCAGGCGATCCAATTCCCACAGCTCCTTGATCCAGTGGCTAGTTGTAGATGTGTGTGTGTGTGTGTGTGTGTGAAAACCGCAAGGAGTGGAGGAAGCTGGTTTCAAAATCTTCAGTGGTGCCTCTACGGTCTTCTAGACTACTAGATAGGTGAAGATGAAAGTGTGTGTGTATGTGCGTGCGTGCGTGTGTTTTATTTATTTTTATTTTATTTATTATTTTATATCGAGGATAATGGAATATTCACTCATGTGCTTTTTTACATCCAGTCCCCGTGTGTATGCGGTTTTGTAAATTTTGTCATCTGTTCCCACCGGCACACAATGGCCTACTCTTTCGATAAGCGGAACAGGATTTAACGTGTGCGCAATATGTTCTGCATGCGTTCGCACACGGGGCCTCGGTTCATAGTCTCACCCGAAGGCTGTGTGTGTGTGTGTGTGTGTGTGTGTGTGTGTGTGTGTGTCTGTTTGTCCGTACCTGCATACATCAGTACTTTTTTTGAGCTTATACCTGAATGCGTGTATACATCAATGCGCCTGTCCGTGTGTCCAGCGTTTATGCATGCGTACACGAGTGTGTTCAGGCAGCAGGTGGTCATGTTCATTAATGTTCAGCAGCTGAAGGCCAGACAGGCACGATGATACAGACAGATGAGGGACTGAGGGAGTCTGTGAGCCATGAGCACCAGCAGCAAATTAATGACACCTTCAGTCAGATCAACAGGCAACAACCTGTACGGCTGGTATACCGTCGAGTCAGGCCGGCCCATTGTCAGACCTGAATCCTGTGTTTTAATTTTGAGATAATTCATGGTTGCCCGTGATGTCCGTAGTCACTTACCAAGAGAGACTAAGGCATCTCATGCAGTCAGCTGTTTCTTAAGAGACTGAGGCATCTTATGCAGTCAGTTGCTTCTTAAGAGACTAAGGCATCTCATGCAGTCAGTTGCTTGTTATGAGACTGACGCATCTCATGCAGTCAGTTGCTTGTTAAGAGACTAAGGCATCTCATGCAGTCAGTTGCTTATTAAGAGACTAAGGCATCTCATGCAGTCAGTTGAAGGCATCTCATGCAGTCAGTTACTGATTAAGAGACTGACGCATCTCATGCAAGTCAATTGCTTATTAAGAGACTAAGGCATATCATGCAGTCAGTTGCTTATTAAGAGACTAAGGCATCTCATGCAGTCAGTTGCTTATTAAGAGACTAAGGCATCTCATGCAGTCAGTTGCTTATTAAGAGACTAAGGCATCTCATGCAGTCAGTTGGTTATTAAGAGACTAAGGCATCTCATGCAGTCAGTTGCTTGTTATGAGACTAAGGCATCTCATGCAGTCAGTTGCTTATTAAGAGACTAAGGTATCTTATGCAGCCAGTTGCTTGTTAAGAGACTGACGCATCTTATGCAGTCGGTTGCTTATTAGGAGACTAAGGCATCTCATGCAAGTCAGTTGCTTATTAAGAGACTAAGGCAGTCCGTTGCTTATTAAGAGACTGACGTATCTCATGCAGTCAGTTGCTTATTAAGAGACTTAGTCATGTCACGCAGTCAGTTGCTTATAAAGAGACTGAAGTATCTCATGCAGTCAGTTGCTTGTTAAGAGACTAAGGCATCCCATGCAGTCAGTTGCTTATTAAGAGACTGACGTATCTCACGCAGTCAGTTGGTTATTAAGAGACTGACGTATCTCATGCAGTCAGTTGCTTGTTAAGAGACTAAGGCATCTCATGCAGTCAGTTGCTTGTTAAGAGACTGACGCATCTCATGCAGTCAGTTGCTTGTTAAGAGACTAAGTCATCCCATGCAGTCAGTTGCTTATTAAGAGACTAAGGCATCTCATGCAGTCAGTTGCTTGTTAAGAGACTGACGCATCTCATGCAGTCAGTTGCTTGTTAAGAGACTAAGGCATCTCATGCAGTCAGTTGCTTATTAAGAGACTAAGGCATCTCATGCAGTCAGTTGCTTATTAAGAGACTGACGCATCTCATGCAGTCAGTAGCTAATTAAGAGACTGACGCATCTCGCGCAATAAGTAAAATTATTATCAAGAGACTAACGTGTCTAGAGAAATCAGACCTTGATTTAGAGTCATTTAGAGTGGCGCTGCTCTTGTGGCGACACGCTCTCTCCCTGGGGGAGAGCAGCGCGAATTTCACGCAGAGAAATCTGCCGTAACTGAAAGTGGAATATATAAAAGAAAAAACCCCACCACCACCACCACCACCACCAAAACCCACCTATAGAGCCGAACGCATTCCATATGTACAATCAGTTACCAAAGAGTAGCAAAAAGTAAAATCATGAAATCAGTCAGTTACAATCACCGTACATCTCATCAGCGAGTGTTGTTGTTACCAGATAAAAAAACACACACCACTGTGCAGTTAACGCAGACAGAGATCTCTAAAATACAGCCTTAGTGAAGAAAAATATCCTTTACGTCCTTTGGCTAGCCTTTCAAGGTTCTCCAAAGGTGACGATGTGTGTGTTTCAGGCCGATTGTTGTCCGCCATTACGGGGACTGCAGTCTCACTTCCATGGTGATGTCTAAACTCGAGACCAGTACGCGTGAGGGTTTTGTTGTTGTTGTTGTTGTTGTTGTTGGTGGTGGTGGTGGTGGTGGTGGTGGTGGTGAAGGTGGTGGTGGTGGTGGTGGTGGTGGTGGTATTTTTTTTAATATACCACTTTCAGTCACGGCATATTTCTCTGCGTGAAATTCGGGCTGCTCTACCCCGGGGTGAGCGCGTCGCCACAAGAGCAGCGCCATACATTTGTGTGTGTGGTGGGGGGGGGGGGGGGGGGGGGGTCTGCAAGTGTGTTTGTTTCCCCTATCAGAGTGGCTTTTTTTTTAATACAAAAATATTGCCAGGGACAGCTCTCTTGTTACCGTGGGTTCTCTTACGTGTGCTAAATAATTTGATGTAACACACGGGACCTCGGTTTATCGTTTCATCCATTGGTGGTGGTGGTGGTGGTGGTTTTTAATTTGTTTTGTCACCCGTTTCTACCCACACGAATGCCTACTCTTCCGAAAGGTAGATCGGGATTTAACATTTAAGATGTTCTGGAATGGAGTCAGTACTGATGCCAACTCCTGGGGGAAAATAAACCCTCCCCTTGAACAAGCGTCTTGGCGGTGGCTCGAACTTGGGCTCGACCCCGGACAGTTAAGAAGATGATAGCAAGGCTCTAGCCACTGGTTCATGCCGTCCCCTTCCAGCCACCGTTTAATCACTACAGCATCAAAGTAATCTGTACAGAAAAACGGGGAATACCAGAATAAAAAAATATGTTAGAAATTCCATACCTTGTTCATTTGTTTCGTTTATTTCGAGGATATTGGAATAAATACTCGTGTGCTTTTTTACATCCAGTCCTCGTGTGTATGCAGTTTTGTAAATTTTGACATCCGTTCCCATCGGCACAGGAAAAACGGAACAGGTTTTAACGTGTGCCCAAGATGTTCTGCGTGCGTTCGTAGATGGAACCTCGTTTTATAGTCTCATCCGAAAGATCTTTTGGGAGGAGTGGCACTGATGTTAACTCCAGAAGAAACATGCTCATGACTCATTGTTGCGGAGCATGTCTGTGAATCGATCGCTAGCCATAGCTCTGGCTTTCACTTCTCTGTTTATCAACTGGGCCTTGCCTCTTCATAACGTTTTCCCCTCACTGCCTCCAAAGATGATTAGTGATTGACGTCATTAGGCTTTGGGACATTCCTCACAGCTCATTGCTTGTTTTGCCAGCCAGGCAAAGCAGGTCATGTTTCGCAAGGTCGTTGCCTCACAATGTCGGGGATGAGCATGTAGTAGCTTGGCTTTGTTTTGCTCCGCTGTGCGTAAGGGCAACAAAGCAATAGCAATATTTCTGAGCGATCGATTCTATGAATATATGAAGAGTGGAGGCTGGTCTACCCTTTCTGCCAGATTCGTTATATGTCATGACGAGGTAGTGTTGAAGGAGGGGTTATATTGAAGTATCCGTCGATTAGTATGGGATAACTTGAACGTGTTCAGTTTAAAGGAGCTTTGATGTATATTAAAAATCATCATTTCTGCACAAGTGGAAATATCAGTTACAATCATAATCTTGTGTTAAAGAAAGGAATATCTCACGAGTGTTCAATCCAGTTCAATCCTGTTGTTTATAGCCCTGCCGACCACTGAGGCCATATCGGGGAAACGGTACTTTTCATTTCTTTTGTATTTCGTTAGTTTGTGCATCTATATACATCATATATTTGTTGTTGTTGTTGCTGTTGCTGCTGCTGCGCCTCACTTTCCCTCAATTTAACACTTGGGGTGCCCCAGAATATGCCCCCCTGACCACACATTTCGCAGGGGGAAATTACGCCTGTTAAGTACACACTAGATCATAGGAATTCTTTGAGCTCTTTTCCAGAACCTCGCTGTAAGGAAACCATTTGGAGTGGATGGATGCAGGATATGGTGGCAAAGCACATCGGAAAGTGCAGCGCATGCAGGCAGTGTGAAGTAGTATTTGTATGAAGTGTTGTAGGTAGTGCATTTAAAGTAGGTATGTAGTGTAGTGTAGCGCAGTCATCAGTGTAATAGTAGTGTAGTATGTATGCAGTGCAGTGCATGTGAAGTATATTTTTATGTAGGTAGTGTAAAAGTAGATGTTTGTGTAGTGTAGTGCAGTGCAGGTAAGTAGAGTTGTAGTGTATGTAGTGCAGTGTAGTGTGAAGTAGATTTGAGGTGTTAGGCAGTGTATGATTGAAGTGATTTGAGTGTATTATGAGTGTAGGATGCATGCGGTGAAGTATGGTTTAGTTTTTGAAAGTGAGTGAGTGAGTGCGTGCAGTTAAATTAGTGTTTGTAGTGATTTTTATGTAGGGAAGGCAGTAAGTGGGGTTTTTATGTAGTGTATTAGTGCAGGAGTGTGAAGAGTGGTTGATGTTTTGAGGTAGTGATTGGGGCAGGCATGTGAAGTGAAATTTTGTAGTGAGGGTATGCAGTGAGTAAAAACAAATTGGAGGGGAGGGGAGTGGTATGGGCAAAAAGCACAGGGGTAAAGTGGAGCGCGGCGGGGCAGAAGTAGTGTGTTTAATAGTGAAGTGTATGCAGTGCAGGGCATATAAAGTAATGTGTTGAAGTGTATGAAAGGTGGTAGTGAGTGCAGGCAGTAGAAAGTGTGTTAAAGGTAGTGTAGTGTAGTGCAGGGCAGTGCAGTAGAAGTAGGTTTTAGTGATTTTTGGAAGTGCAGTGCAGGGCAAATAAAGTAGGTTTTTGAGGTAGGTAGTGTAGTGCAGGCAGGGCATATGAGTATGTTTTGTAGTGTATGTAGGCAGTGCAGTGCAGTATGAATATTGGGGTTGTGTAGTGTAGTGTATGGGCAGTGCGGGTAAAAAAGTATGTGTTGTAGTGATGTATGCGTGCGATGAAGTAGTGTTTTTAGTGAGGTAGGAGTGCAGTGCAGTGCTTAGAAAGGTTTTTTGAGTTAGGTATTATGCATGCAGTGCAGTAAATATGGTTGTAGTGTATGTAGTAGTGCAGTGCATCTATGAAAAGTTTTTTGTAGGTTGAGGCATGAGAAAATAGTTGTTGAGTGTAGTGTATGTATGCATGCAGTGCATTTATAAGTAGGGGTTTTAGTGATGTAGGCAGTGCAGGGCTATAATATTGTTTTATGTGTGTAGTGTGTGAGGCGGGCATTATGAAGTAGTGTGTTTGTAGTGGTGAAGGCAGTGCAGGGCAGATGAAGTATGTGTTGAGGTAGTGTAGTGTGTGCATGCAGTGCATTAAAGAAGTAGTGGTTAGTGTATGTGGGTTAGTGCTGCGTGCAGTTAATAGTGTTTGGTGTAGTGTATGTAGTGCAGTGCATGCAGTATGAGTATTGGTTTGTAGTGTAGTTAGGCAGTGCAGTGCAGAAAGAAAAGTGTGTTGTAGTGTAGTGAAGTTAAATGCAGTGCACGTAGAAGTTTTGTGTTTATTTAGTGTAGGCAGTCAGGGATGAATATGGTTTGAAGTTTAGTGAGTAAGGCAGTGCAGGGCGTATGAATATGTGTTGTGTGTGTGTATGAAAGGCGTGCAGTGCAGTATAATATGTGTTGTAGTTATTAGTGTAGTGCAGTGCAGTAGAAGTAGTGTGTTGATGTAGGTAGTGCAGGCAGTAGAATAGTGGTTGTATGATGTATGTATAAAGTGCGTCATTAAAGTTGTGTTGTAGGTATGTAGTGAGGCTGCGGGGCAGTATGAAGTGTGTGTTGAATGTATGTATCATGCATTTGAAGTAGTGTATTGTTGTAGTGTATGTAGTGCAGTGCAGGCAGATGAATTGTGTTTATGTAGTGTAGTGTAGTGCAGTCAGTATAAGTAGTGTGTTGTAGTGTAGTGTAGTGTAGGCGTGGAATAGTGTTGTTTGGGTTTTGAGTGTAGTGGGGCATGCATATGAAGAGTGTGTTGTAGGTAGTGTAGTCAGTGCAGTGCGTAAAGTAGTTGTTGTATGTAGTGTATTAGTGCAGTGGAATAGGGTTGTATGTATGTTGTAGGCAGTGCAGTGCAGTAGAAGTAGTGGTTAAAAGTGTAGTGTATGTATCAGGTGAATAGTGTTTTTGTAGTGTAGTGAGTTAGTGCATGCAGGCAGTAGAATAGTGGTTTTAGTGTAGTTATGTATCAGTGCATGCAGTAGAAGTAGTGTTTTTGAATGAGTGTAGGTAGTGCATGCAGGCAGTATAAAAGTATTGTGAAGTGGTTAATGAGTGCATGCAGTGCATATGAAGTAGGTTTGTATGTATGTAGTAAAAGTGCAGTGCAGTGCAGTATAAATATGTTTGTGTGTAGTGTACGCAGTGCAGGGCATAGAAGTAGTGGTTGTAGTGTAGTGTAGTGTAGGGCATGCAGTTTGAAGTAGTGTTTGTATGTTTTTAGTGTATGTATGCGGGTGCAGTGCATGTGAAGTTGTGTGCGTGAGTGTACGTAGCCAGGCATTTGTAAGTAGTTTTTGTAGTGTAGTGTATGCATGCAGTGCATATGAATATGTTTTTAGGTGTGTAGTGCAGGGCGTGTGATAGGTGTTTATTATGAGTGCGGGCGTTGAAGTAGTGGTTGTAGTGAAAGTGAGTGCAGTGCGTGCAGTGTGGGGTAGTTTTTGATTAGTTTTAGTGTAGGTAGCAGGCAGGCATATAAGTTGTGTTAAGGGTATGTAGTGTAGTGCATCAGGCAGTATAAGTATTTGTTGAAGGTAGTGTAGTGCAGTGCAGGCAGTAGAAGTATGTGTTGAAGTGAGTTATGTATGCAGTCTGCAGTATAAAGTATTTGTTAAAGGGTTAGTGAAGTGCAGTCTGCAGTATAAGTAGGGTTGATGTATGTATGCATGCAGGGCAGTATGAAGTAGTGTGTTGAAGTGTAGGTAGTGCAGTGAAAGGGCATAGAATAGTGTTTTGATGTAGTGTAGTGTAGTGCGTGCATGCATTTTGAATTTTGTGTTGAAGTGAGTGTAGTGCGTGCAGTGCTTTATAAGTAGTGTGTTGTAGTGTATGTATGCTGCAGGCATATGAATTGGGTTTTTGTATGTAGTGTAGTGTATGCAGTGCAGTGCAGTATGAAGTAGTGTGTTGATGTAGGATGTATGCAGTGCAGGGCAAATAAAGTAGTGGTTAAGGTAGTGTAGTGCGTGCATAGAATAGTGTGTTGTAGTGTAGTGTATGAGTGCATGGTCAGTTAAGTAGTGTGTTGTAGTGTAGTGTAGGCAGTGCAGGCGTATGAAGAAGTTGTTGAGGAGGTAGTGTATGCAGTGCCTGCAGTATGAAGTAGTGGTTGAAGGTAGTGAGGTAGTCATGCGTCATATGAAGAGTTGTTGTAGGTAGGTAGGTTGCGCGGGGCAATAAAATATGGTTTAGTGAAGTGTGTGTACGCATGCGGGCATATGAAGTAGTGTTTTTAAAGTGAAGTGTAGTGTACGCAGTGCAGTGGTGTGAAGAAATTTTGGTTGTATGAATAAAAAAATAATAATAAGAGGAATTTAATAGCGCTGAATCTTGTAAAGCAACAATCAAAGCCTCAGATTTTTTTCAACCATTTTAATCACGCAGATTTCCTCCGTAATTCGGCTGCCCTCCCCGGGGGGCGGGAAAAAACGCGCGCCACTTAGCGCTGCGCCACCCTTTCACCCTTTTTTTTTTTTTTCTGCAGCTTTTTTATTTTTTCCTATCAGAGGGGTTTTTTTCTAAAATTTTGCCAGGGACAACTCTTTTGTTGCCGTGGGTTTTTTACGTGCGCTAAAAATTCGTGAAAACAACGGGACCTCGTTTACCCTCACCGAAAGACTAGCGCCCCAAACCCCCACTCATGGGCAAAAGGATGGGGGAAAATTTCCGGGCCAAACGGGTACAAAACCCCCGCACACTTCAGACCCGGACTTTTTGCTTCTAGACAGGCGCGTTTTCTTCGACCACCGATCCACCAGACACCGATTGGTGTAGCGCAGTGCATGCATGAAGTAGTGTGTTTAAAAAAAAAAAAAAAAGGAAGGGGCCCAAAAATTTTAATTTTTAAAATTAAAATTTTAAAAAAAAAAATTAAAAAAAAAAAATAAAGTAAAATAAAAAAAGGGAAAAAAAATTTTAAAAAACATTTTAAAAAAAAAAAAAAAAGGAAAAAGTCACACAGTAAAAAAAACCACACAAAAAAAAACACAACAAGTAGGTTTGTATTAACCACCCAATAATTTTAGGAACCAACACCCCTAATTTTTTAAACATCATTCAAGAAGGGTATGAGTTGCGTGCAGTGGGATTGTTTTGGTTATGAGGATCGTGCATGGAATTATTTTAGGGTTAGGAGTGCCGGCATGTGGGGAGTAGTTGAATGTTGATCAGAGAGTTGGTTGTAGGAAGGGGGGAAATCTTTGGAATATAGTTTTTATGAAAGGAGTGAGGCAGTGTGAAATAGTATTTTGAGTGTGTGATCATGCAGTGGAAGTATAATTTGTAGGGATTGGGAAAAGCAGTCATGGAAGAGTTTTGTAGGTAGTGCGCAGGGGTGGAATAGGTTTGTAGTGTAGTGATGATGCTTTGTGAAAGTGTGGGAAGTTAAAAAGTAGTTTTAAGTGAGGCAGTGCAGTTAAAATAATGGTTGTTGTAGGGAATCAAGGGGAAAAAAATGATGGGGTTTTAGTGGGGAAATAGTTGTTTTATTTTAGTTATGCAGTGCGTGCAATAGTATGTTTAGTGTAGTTACGCAGTGCAGTGCAGTGTCAAATAAAAGTTGTGAGTGAGCGCAGTGCAGGTCAAGTATAGTTTGTATGAAATGCAGGGAGTGTCAAGATATGTTTTATGTAGTGATGCAGTGCAGTGTAAGTAGTGTGTTTTATGTAGGTAGTGCAGGTATGCAGTGCATGTGAAGTAGTAGTTGTAGGTTTTTGGGGAGTGAGTTAGCACAGTGCAGGGAAGTAGTATGTTTAGTGTATTTAAACAGGCAGGTGAAGAGTTGTTTTAGTGAAGTTAGTGCAAGGGGGGTGAAGTATTTTTAGTGTAGTGTAGCAGTGCAGGGGAAATAGTATGTTGTATGAGTGTGTACAGTGCGTGTGAAGAGTAGTTGTAGTGTAGTGAAGCAGTGCAGTGTGAAAGGGGGTTTTTAAAATGAGTGTACGCAGTGCAGTTAAGGTGTGTTTAGGTTTTGTGTAGTGCAGGCGTGAAAGAGTATGTTGTATGTATGTAGTGCAGTGCAGTTTAAAATAGGTTGTTGTAGTGTAGATGCAGTCAGTTAAGAGTTTTTTGATGTAGTGAGTGCAGGCAGGTTTAAAAAGTTTGGGTTGTAGTGGTGTAGTGCAGTGCAGGTAAGTATATTTTTAGTGATTGTGCAGTGCAGTGGGAATTTGTTGTTGTATGTAGTGTACAGTGCAGTGAAATGTAGTGTATGTTGTAGTTGGGGGTTTTTTGTGGTAGGCAGTGCAGTGGAAGAGGTTTTTGTAGTGTAGTGTATTTAGTGAAAAGTAAATTATTTTAGGTAGTGTATGCATGCATGAAAATAGGTGTTGTAGGTAGTGTATGTAGTGCAGTGCAGTGTTAAGTTAGTTTTTTTGTAGGTGACAGTGCAGTGTTAAATAGTTTTTGGGTAGTGTATGGTGCAGTGTGAATAGAGTTTGTTTTGGTAGTGAGTGTATGCAGTGCAGGTGAAGTAGTGGTTTTTGTGTATGTATGAGTGCTGTGAAGTGTGTTTTTAGTGAGTTAGTACATGCATGTGAAAGGGTTTTTTGTATGTTGTAGTGTAGTGAATGCAGTGCAGGTGAATAGTGTGTTTTTAGTTAGTGTAGCAGTGCATTTAAGTAGTTTTGTGGAGTTGGGAGTGCAGTTAAGTAGGTTTTTTGTATGTAGTAAATTTTAGGCAGTGTAAATAAATTTTTGTAGGGGTGTTTGCAGTGCAGTGTGAAGTATAAATTTTTGTAGGGAGTGAGTGCAAATCAGTGTAAAATAGTTGTTGTATGTAGTATCAGTGCATGAAAAAAGATTTGTAGTGTAGTGGGTAAGGCATCAGGTTTTTGAAAAAGTTGTTTAAAATTAAAAGGGGGGGAGTACAGTCAGGTGAAAAGGGGGAAGTATTTGGAGTGTAGGGAGTGTTGTAGTTTGTGGAGTATATGGTTTGGAGGTGATTTTAGGAGTGAGTGGGAGTAAGGGCGTGCTGTAGTGTAGTGAAGGGGGTTAAATGACGTAGTAATTGTTATGTAGGATATGGTAGGCATCATTGTAGTGTAGTGTAGTTAGTGTAGTGCAGTTAAATGTGGGGAATTTTTTTTTTATTTATTTATTCACAAAAGTAATTTTTGAAAGTTAGAGGTGAAAAGGGAGTTTTTTTACTAAATTTTTGTTTTTGAGTGGTTTTTTACTTTTTCCAGGGTTTTTATTGGTTTTTTTAGGGGGTTAATTTTTGTGTAAAAAGGCCCTGTTTAAGTTAATGGTAGGGAGTAGGGTTAGTGATGGGGAAAAAATTTTGGGTAAAAGGATGTGAAAAAATTGTAGTGTAGTGTAGTGTAGTGTTGAGTGTAGTGTAGGAAGGAGGGGGGTTTTTTATATGGTAATTAATGCAAAAGCAGTTTGAATAGTGGGTTTTTATTTTTTAGTTTTTATTTTTAAAATAATGAAAAGAATGTTTTTTTAAAAGTTTTGAAAGTGATGTTTTAAATAGTTGTTGTAGGAGTGTAGTGTAGTGATCAGGTAATAATGTTGTAGTGAGTGAGTCAGTCAGTGTAAGTAGGTTTTTGTGTTGAGCGCATGCGGGAGTGGGAAATTGGGTAAAATGTGTGAGCAGTTTTTGTTTTGAGTGGATGGAGTGGGAAAGGGGCAGCTCAAGGCGGAAACAGCGCAGGTAAATGGGTTTTGGTTTGGTGTGAGTGTAGGGGGCAGTGGGGAGTGGTTGAGTGGTTTTAGTGAGTTAGTGAGGGATGCTTGAAATGAGTTTGGGTAGTGTAGTGCGTTATTAAAGGGGATGATTGGGGGAGGGGTGAAATGCGTAAAGTGGGGGCGCCAGGGAAAAGGGGAGTGTTAAATGTAGTTAGTGATTTTGCGTAGGGCTTTAATTTGTTTATGTATGTGTGTATGAGTGCAGGGGTATAAAAGGGAATTATTTATTTATAAAATAATATTTTTAAAGTAGTAGTTTCACGGCGTTTAATTGGTTTTAGGAGGGGCAAAGGGAGGGCAAAAATTTTTTTTTTGATCAACGGGGGTTTTTAAGAGTGTTTTTTTAAATTTGCAGGACAATTTTGTTGTTAAAGGGGTTTTAAACGTGGGCTAAATATTTTTGTGTAACACAAGGGGGAGGTTTTGTTATGAAGTAGGAGGGAAATAAGGGTTAGTGAAGGGAAAAATTTTCGGCCAAAGAAGTAGTTTTTGATGTAGTGTGTTAGTGGTGTAGGTGTTTGGTTTTAGTGTAGTGTAGTGGGGGCTGTGAAAATTTTTGATGTATGGGGAATGCAAAAATTTTTTTTAATGTATCAGTGCAGGAGAAATTTTTTATTTTTGGTAATCTGATTTGGAAGTATGGTTTTAGGTTATGTTTCGTTACACCAAGTTGTGTTTTTAGTGTATTTGGGCCCCGTGCATGTGAAATAGTGTTTGTAAATGGGTATGTGTGAGTACAGTGGGAAAAGTATGTTTTAAAAAAAGTGTAGGAGGCAGGCAGTTAAGTAAGTGTTGTAGTGTTGTAGGAAATCAGTCATTTGAAGAGTTGGGTTTTAGGGGGTAGTGTAGGCGTGAGGTAATAATTTTTGGATGGAGTGGAGTGGAGTATGGTTTTAGGGATTTCCAGGCGGGGAAGTGAGGAGTGAGTGTGTGTAGTAAATGTGGAGTTTTTGTATGTATGCATGCAGGGGAAAGTATTTGTTGTAGTGGGGGGGTTTAGTTTATGTAGTGTAGTGAGTGAGGGAAGTAGTATGTTTTAAAATAGTGTAGTGCAAAAGGTGTTAAGATTTAATTTAAAAAGGATGGAAATTAAAATATTGGTGAGATGCAAAAATTTTTGGGTAGTAGGCAGTGCAGGCAGGTTTTAATAGTTGTTGTTGAGGATTATGTAGTGTAAAGGGTTTTTAGTGAAATGAGGGCAGTATGGAAGAATTTTTGGGTAGTGAGTGGGGAAATGTAAGTAAAAAAAAACAGTGCAGGCATTGAATAGTTTTTAAATGTATGTAGTGATGCAGGTGAAATTTTGGTAGTGTTTGTAGTGGGAAGTGTAAAATTGTTTAGTGAGGGCAGTATTGAAGTAGTTGTTTGAAAATTTAGTGATGCAGTGCAGGGAATATGGGTATGTGTTCTTAATTAAGTTTTAGTGTGTGAGTGCAGGCAGTTGAAGTAGTTTTTGTTGAGTGAGTGAGTGTAAGTCAGTGCAGGGGAGAATGAAGTAGGGGTGTATTTTAAGTTAGTTTTAGTGTAGTGAGTGCAGGAGTTGAAGTAAAGTGTTGTAGTATGTAAATGGAATAGTTGAAGGGGAGTGGTATGAGTGTAAAAGGGGGGAGTGTAGTGAGGTGAAGTAGTTGTTGTAGTGTAAGTGAGTGAGTGCAGGCAGTTAATATGTGTTGTATGTAGTGTAGTGAGGGGAAATTTAAGTTGAGTTAAATTAGTGTGTGAGTGAGTGGGGAGTTTTTATGAGTTGGGGAGTCAGTGTGAAGTAGAAGTTGTAGGTAAAGGGAGGGAGTGCAGTGGAAATATTTTTGTAGGTATGTAGGCGTCAGGCAGTTGAAGTAGTTTTGTAGTGTAGTTAGTTAGTGCAGTGCAGTGTAATATGTTTTTATGTAGTGTAGGCGTGTAGTGTAATCAAATTTTAAATAGTGGTGGAGTGGGAGTGAAAATGCAAAATCAGGCAGTGTGAAATAGTTGTTGTATGTTTGGGATGTATTAGTGCAGGTGAAGAGTGGTGTGTGTAGGAGTGTTATGCAGTGCGTGAAGTAGTGTGTTGTAGTGTAGGATGGTAGTGCAAATTTAAGTAGTGTGTTGAGTGTAGTTAGTGAGAAATATTGAATAAATTTGTTTTAAAGAGTGTGCTGTATGTATGTTGGAGTGAGGAAAACGCAGGCATGTAAGTATAAAAGTTGAGTGTAAGTGAGTGTAGTGCATGTAAGTAGGAGTTTGTATGATTTAGTGAGTGAAATGTAGTTAGTGTGTGTAAGTGTGTAAATTTGGGGAAAGTTGTAGTGTAGTAGTGTAGGTAGTGGGGTTGTTTTTTTTTAAAGATTAAATGAAGAATGTTATGTAATGAGTGAGGCATTTTTTTGTGTATTTGTTTTTTGAAATAAAAGGGAATAAAAAATGTTTTTTTTAAACCCCCAACCCGTGTGAAGTTTTTGAAAAAAAAATGTAAAGGAAAAAGGATTTAAGGAGGTGGTTTTAAAGATGGGGGAGTTTGCATGCGTTGGAAGGGGCCCCTTTTAAAATCTATGAAAGAAATTTTAAAATGCAGCAGGGTCCCCCTTAAAAAGAGTTAGTGTTTTCCCTAAAAAATTAATATTTTATTTGGTTTTCCCTCCCCCCCCCAAAAGTTTTGAAAGGACAACATTAGTATTGGTTGTAGAGTGTATTTTTTTGTGCAAAAAGTTAGAAGTTTGAGTTCTCAAGAAATTTTGGAAATAAATTGGGCAGTGTTGATGGTTTATTTTTCGGGTTGGGGCGTAGTTTAATTAGTTTGGTATAAGAGAGAAATTGTGTGTGTGTGGCGGGGGGGGGTGGGGGGGGGGGGGGGAGGGGGGGGAGTGGAGGGGGGGAGAGGGAGGGGTGAGGGGGGGGGGAGGGGGGGCTGGGGGGGGGGGGGGGAGGGGGGTTGTTTAGTGGTATGTGTGTGTTGTGTCGGGATGTGGTGTGTGTGAGTGTGTGTGTGTGTGTGTGTGTGTGTGTGTGTGCGTGCGGTAGTGGGGGGGGGGTTGTGTTGTGTGGGGGGTGGGGTGGGGTAGGGGTAGGGGGGTTGTGTTGCGTTTATTTTTTTGGGGGGCGTGCTTTTTATTTTTATTTTATTCTTTTATTTCGAGGATAATGAAATAAGCACTCATGTGCTTTTTCTCATCCAGTCCCTGTGTGTATGCAGTTTTGTAAATTTTGTCATCCGTTCCCCCCCGGGGGGCGGGATAGCTCAGTGGTCGGAGCACTCGCTTTCCCCCAGCCAAGTTAAGCAGCGTCGAGCGTGGTTACCAGTTGGATGGGTGACCGTTTGCGCGCCTTGGCTTCAGTACAGTTCCCCCAGTTCACCCAGCTGTAAATGGGTACCTGCCCTCTTTAGGGTCAGGGAAGGTAAAGCAGCGAGGGAGAGGAGATGGGCGCCGCCCTCAATATGCTGGCCCTAGAGAAGTGAGGTCTCTGACGCCTCGCTCCCCTACTACCTTATAGGTTATGGGACTCCTTTACCCTTACCTTTACCCCCCCCCCCCCCCCCCGGCACACAATGGCCTACTCTTCCGAAAATCGAAACGGGTTTTAACGTGTGCTCAAGATGTTCTGGTGTGGGTAGGTGGATAGATACGTGGTGGTGGTGGTAATCGTGTGTATTGGGGGGGATGTGTTGTGGTGTGTCTGTGTGTTTGGGTGGGGGGTGTTGTGCTGTGTTGTGTTGTGTTGTGTTGTGTGTGTATTGTGGAGTTTAGTATGGTGTGTTGTGGTATGTGTATGTGTATGTGTATGTACCTGTGTGTGTATCTGTGTGTGTGCGTGTGTATGTGTGTGTGTGTTCTTTTATGTAAAATTCCCATTTTCCTACCACTACGGTGGCTGTATGGCTTGCAATATAACTACAGAGTTTAATGCTGCAAGCAAAGCTTGTTTTCATCTTGGTGGCATGTGTAGAAGTGAATCGAATGCAAGCGCTTTGATTTGTTTTTACAAGATATAGCGCTATATAAATTCCATTTATTATTATCATTATTACTTTATTATTATTATTATGTATCTGTCATCTATCTATCTATCTATCTATCTATCTATCTATCTATCTATCTATCTATCTATCTATCATCTATCTATCTATCTATCTATCTATCTATGTACCTATCTATCTATCTATCTATCACCTATCTATCTATCTACCGATCTATTTATCTACCTATCTATCTATCATCTATCTATCATCTATCATCTATCTATCTACCTATCTACCTATCTATCTACCTATCTATTTCTCTCTCTCTGTCTCTCTCTCTATCTAACTATATATCTCTCTATGTATCTATCTATGTATCTATGTATCTATGTAAGTATGTATCTATCTATCTCTCTCTCTATGTATGTATGTATGTATCTATCTATCATCTATATATCTGTCTATCTATCTATCTATCTACCTATCTATCTATCTATCTATCATCTATCTATCTATCTATCATCTATCTCTCTCTCTTTCTCTTTATCTATCTATCTATCTATCATCTATCTATCTATCATCTCTCTCTCTTTCTCTTTATCTATCTATCTATCTATCTATCTATCTATCTATCTATCTATCTATCTATCTATCATCTATCTATCTATCTATATATCTATCTATCTATCTATTTGTCTATCTGTCTACCTATCTATCTATCTACCTATCTATCATATATCTATCTATCTATCTATCATCTATTTATCTATCTATCTATATATCTAACTGCCTATCTATTTCTCTTTCTCTATCTCTCTCTGTCTCTCTCTCTCTTTATCTAACTCTCTCTCTTTCTTTATGTATGTGGAAACAGATGAAAAACTGTACACATTGAATACACACGGGGACTAGATGTAAAAAAGCACATGCGTGCTTATTCCATTATCCTCGATTTAAAAGAATAAATAAATAAATAAATATGTATGTATGTATGTATGTATGTATGTATGTATGTATGTATGTATGTATGTATCTATCTATCTATCTATATATCTTTCTATCTATCTGTCTGTCTATCTATCTATCAATCTATCAATCAATCTATCTATCAATCTATCAATCTATCTATCTATGTATCTATCTATCTATCCATCTATATATCTATCTGTCTATGTATCCATGTATCTATCTATCTATCGATCTATCTATCAATCTATCTATCAATCTATCTATCTATCTATCTACCTATCTATCTATCTATCTATCTCTATCTCTCTTTCTCTCTCTCTCTATCTATCTATCTATCGATCTATCTATCTATCAATCTATCTATCTCTCTATCTATCTATCTATCTATCTCTCTATCTCTCTATCTCTCTATCTCTCTCTCTATCTATCTATCTCTCTATCTCTCTATCTCTCTATCTCTCTCTCTATCTATCTATCTATCTATCTCTCTATCTCTCTATCTCTCTATCTATCCACACTCTTGTTTTTGTTCATCGGCTAGAACTCCGAGGTTCACCAATGGTGTGAACTTTGCAATTTTGAAATGTTTTGTCCACCATCAAGGTAGCCACATTCCAACTTCAGGGATGATTAAGATATAGTGATTCTAACTTCAACTTCGTCCTAGAAACTCCATGAGCGGTCGTTGAAGTACTGCACTGGCACTTTCAGACAGGAATTCGTGGTTAAGTTGAACATAGCAGAGCTCATCCTTTTCTGAACAGCTGTGTGCATGCTGGGTATGCTCGTGTCATCCATGCCACCGGCCAATGCTAGCCTAAGGGTCTACGGAAGATGGATTTGCCTTTAGCGTATACCCAAGATGCTCTACATGCTTTTGCAATCTCGACCTCAATCTATTGTAGATTGTGTGCTACCTTAAGTCACAGCAGATTTCTCTGCATAAAATTCAGGTTGCTCTTCCTGGGGAGAGCCCGTCGCCTCAAGAGCAGCGCCACCCAATTTTTTTTCTTTTCCTGTCTACATATGTATTTGCTGCCTATCAGAGTGGCTTTTTTCTTACACAATTTTGCCAGCAACAACTCTCTAGTTGCCGTGGGTTCTTTTACGTGCGCTTAAAGCGTGTTGCACACGCGACCTCGGTTTATCGCCTCATCCGAAAGACTAGCACCTAGACCACAATGGATGGAGGAAAAGTTTTTGTCACAAACGTGGCGAGGATCAAACCACCACGCACTTCAAACCCGCACTTTTTGCTTCGTAGGCAAATGCGTTACCTCCAGACCACCCATCCACAGATGTCTCAGCCGAAGGACTGGCAAGGAAGTGGAGTCATTCCCAGGGTTAACTCCAGGGGAAAATGCCCTCGAACGGATACCTCAGTGGTAACTCGACTGTGGTGTCGTTAAACGGATTTCTTGTCGTTAACTGGATCAAAACGTCTCAGCTGCAGATGTTCGGTCAAAAAGTCACTTGAAAATATTATTCAACTACTTAGCGCATCGTATCTACCAGCACATATGAAAACACGACCCGAAAAAAATTGACAATAAAAAGATGTGACATAAATAAAAATTCTGTCGAGACTGCCAACATAAAACGAGTAATACCTAACTTTCCCCGGGAAAATCTGTTGGCTACCCTAATAGGCACACTCAACACAGACGATAGGAATTGCCAGATTTGGAATCGTTTGTCTGACACGTTGCAGTCTGTGCATTAGCAGCCCTCCTGGTGAGGGAAAGGAGAGGGTCAGTTTCCACAGGAAGTTTCCAGACCTAGGCAGAAGCTCTCATCTCCGTTGAGCCTGTCCACTTTACGACCACCACCACATTACGACACAATACTCGACCCTACACCGTCAGTTACGGTCAGATCACAAGCATGACGCAAAACCACTCACCCCGCCCTTTTTTCTCTCCTAAAATTATTGATTCGATGTGGCTATAAGGATTTAGATTGATCTGAAAGCCGGTGAAATAATATTGAAATTCGTCAATAGAATTCTTTTCTTCGTTCCTTCTTTCCTTCCCTGCCCCCTTCTTTCCTTCCTGCTTCTGCCTTTAGTTCCGCGAGGTGTTAATGAGAAACTATTTCGAAGAGTTTTTCTCCGTTTCCCTCCACTTTCGTCAGAAATGTCAAAGCCTAGGTATTTGTAAATTTTCCCCATTACAAAACTAAAAAGCCATGACCTACCTGCAAAAAGTTTTGTCGTCTTTTGACTTTCGGTAAAATTTCAGTATTTTCTTTAGTTATCTAAAAACTTTCTCAATTCGGGGTCTGAAGAATGTTATTCCATTTTCATACAGACCTCATTTTAAAAGTTCTTCATTTTCTTTGGGGGCCTAAAGGGCTAGGTGGTAAAAGAACTCTTAACCGCTTGATTCAAAAAGGATTTGC
>CM054138.1:71354850-71367350 GCA_028751875.1 Rapana venosa
TGTGTGTGTGTGTGTGTGTGTGTGTGTGTGTGTGTGTGTGAAAACTGGGGTAAAATTTCTCTCAAAACGTCTGCAGGGGAAAAACCATATGCCCAGAGGGAATTCTATATTTGGAAAATTCTCTGTTTAGCAAAAGTAACTTAGGTTTGACACGGTTTGTTCCCAACACAAATCTGTTGGGGTTTTTTAACAATGACCACACATTCATTTTCTTCATTCAAAACAATAACGGGATTTTAAAGCACGGTTAATGGAGGCAGAAAATTGTTGTGTTGTGCGGTTTTTGTGCCAAATAATGACTAGCCAAGACTATGCTACACGGAACAATAAGGGAGACGAGGATGCAGACAAAAAACCCAGCAACAAACAAACACAAAAAGATGGAAAGACAACATCAGAGTGTGAACTAGCCTTTAGTGGAAAGACATGCTACAGAAAGCTGTAAACTGCGAGGAATGGAGGAAGCTGGTTGCAAAACCTTAAGGGGTGCCTCAACGGTCGACCAAACTACGGGATAACTAAAGGTAAACGAAATGAAAACACTGTTGGAGTATTTCAGTTCTCTATAAAAATGACCCTTTTCTTCCAAACATTGCCAGAGACCACTTTCTTGATGTCATGGATTCTCTTACATGAGATAGAAAGATAGCTAGCTAGCTAGCTAGCTAGATAGAAAGATACTAAGATAGACAGCCAGACAGACAGACAGACTGCCAGATAGATAGATAGATAGATAGACACATGGACAGATAGACAGACAGATAGATAGATAGATAGATAGATAGATAGATAGACAGATAGACAGACAGATAGATAGACATATAGATAGATAGACAGATAGATAGATGTACACTCCATGTTATGAATAGCAAGAGTTATGTAACAGCCAATTCAAAATCTACCCATTGAAAGAAGAATCAGCAGCAGGTATTCGTAAAAAACCCCACCCATTTAAATATGAAGTAATAATAAATATAAAGCCCTCACTACGATCAATAAGGATAGTTAAGCACTATCAACATTCCAGCTATCGCAAATGCCATGTCAAAATTTAATTCCCGGCACACGATGAAAACTCAACCCATCTCTTGCCTGTGCTTTCTCTCAATGGGCTTTGTTTCCATTAGCTGTTCCCAGAGATGAGCTCAGGGCTGTGTCTGTGGGGCTATTGGATGCCTAAGGTCGGCTTAATCAGGATTAGCGTTTCATTTCCCTACAATCATGACTGCAGGCTGCCCTACATAATTATAAGATGAGTGCTTGATCGTCTTTGACTCTTTTGTAGATGAACGGAATGAGGTCTATAGCAAGAATTTAAGAGTTGTTTATGAAATAATACTTGTTAGCAATCAAACGTGTACATTCTCTTGAGCAGAAGTGAAACAGGTGAATTGCTGGTAGGTTGTTTGGTCAGTAGAAAGGATTACTCTTTGGTTATATGTGCTAAACGACATAGCGGGCATATTCATTTGCTTAAGATATAGAAATTATATCATATATGGGAATTCTGTGAAGTTATCTGTCACAACGTGTGTTTGTGAATTTACTTGTAGTTCGGTCAAGGTTATGCTTGTGTTTTTGTGACACCTTTCATGAATAACAATTTTTGTTTAAACCAAATATGTAGCATTATATGAATATGTTGTTTTGTTGTTGTAGTTGAAGTCGTAGTAGTAGCTGTTGTTCTAGTAGTTGCTGTTGTAGTTTTAGTATGAGATTTAGTATTATCACTGGTAGTATAATTTATTATCGTTATTGTTATTGCTGATAATAATAGGTACATAGACAGATAGATACATAGCTAGATTGGTAGATGGATAGCTAGATATTTATTCCTTGTTGTGAATATTGACAATCAGATGGCACCCAATTCAAACATATCTGCTAAATCTAAATAATAAAAAACAACATCAATCAATTCCTTTAAAAAACACCCCCCCCAAACCCCAATCTCTATGGTTAATAATGATAGATTCAGGTACTATTTCCATTCCAATTATCTCAACTGCCATGTCACGCCTAGGTTGATTTTCTGTCTCTGTCTCTCTCTCTCTCTCCATCTCTCTCTCTCTCTCTCTCTCTCTCTCTCTCTCTCTCTCTCTCTCTCTCGGACGACGTGACGGGACGAGAACTGAACGGGTGCTCTGTTAGTAAGCTGCTGCAAATTTTTGCATTTTAGCTTCAAAATGTCAGTTACTGGCCTTCCAGCTACTGTAATAACAACTTTAAACGCCCTGCTGATCGACAACGTCGTATCGAGTTGGAAAGTCGCGGGGGAGAGCGGCAGTGTTGTGTTCGTCTTGCGAATGAAGCCAGCTGACAAGCCAGTGTCAACAGAAATGGCGGACCCGGTGCTGAACCGTAACTCCCGTGTTCAGTACTATCGCAAGAAACCCCCTTGTCAAAGACGTCGCGATGTTCAAAGAAGTAGACAACACCAAGAAAGACAGGCAAGTCGCCAATGTGACAATAACAGTGTCTTGGAAGAGCCGGTCTTGTGTAACATTGACTCCCTGCTCGATGTGGAAACAGAAGCAAAACAAACCAGTGTGTACACAGAACTATGTGTCAGCAGTGAATTGAATGCCTCAGCCACACCAGATTCACTTGATCTACTGTGTGATCCAGCAACAGACAGCAAGATCTGTGTGTCTTCTGAGGTGCCTGATGTGCAGGAAGAGCTGACAGTTGGCTGCACAGTGGATGACTCTGATACTGATGCTGGTATTGTGAAACAGTATGTGTCTACTCTAACTGACAAACGTGTACAGCGTCGATTAAGGGACAGCAAGAGAAACACACGGTTTCGAAAGGTGGTGGTACATAGTTCGGTTGATCAAAACATTGTGATGTGTGAATCAGATGACATCATCCTGGAATACTCTTGGAATGGAGATCCTGGCGAGGAATCTAAGTGTGTGTTCTGGTACATCAAGCAAGAAGAGAAAAACATGTTGCCAGAAGAAACGTGTCAGGCTTGCCAGACTTCGTAAAGGGAAACAGTGTACTAACACACAACACACAGAGACAGTGGTGGCGAGTGCTGAGCAGGAGTTACATCATCTTCGGGACCTGATCCAGTCTTACATGGGCTGACTTCGCTGGCTGTAGACTGGAAAAGGAAAGGCTGGTTTGAAAATTGAGACACTTGAGACACAGACAATAATGTATCGAATCTTGATGTACTTACCACCACTGCCATGGTTTCCATGTCATTGTAATCGCGTCGCGTTCGATATCGTTGTTACCGCGCCGCAGCGCTATATGGCTTGATTGCTAAATAGCAATAAAATTGTGTGTGTCTCTCTCTCTCTCTCTCTCTCTCTCTCTCTCTCTCTCTCTGACAGGCTTTCTCTCAGTTAAATTAGGTTTCCATTAGCTACTTTCAGAGATGTGTTCATGGCTTCCTGATGTTATTGGATCCATAAGGTCAGGTTAATCAGGATTAAAGCTTTCAATTTTCTTAAAATCATTACCGCTAGATATGCATTCTGCATATTATGGGATGGGCGTTTGATTGGCTTTGTAAGTCTCTCTCTGTGGAGGTGAATGTAATGAGGTCTGTAAGAAGGGGTTTCAATGAACTGGGTGAGCTGATCTCTTTGGTGATATATCTGTATTTTGGGCGTGTCATGTACAGGTGTGTGTGTGTGTGTGTGTGTGTGTGTGTGTGTGTGTGTGTGTTGTGATGGGTGGATGTACACAATGGCTAATCTAAATTCTTCTTTTGAAAAAGTGGGTAGGGGGGTAATAGGTATCAGATGAAAAGCACATTCCTGGAGGGATCACCTTCTCCTATCCCATAATCTAGTAGAGGGTTGGGGCACCACTGAAGATTTTGCAACCAGCTTCCTCCAGTAGTGGTAGTTGTTGTAGTCATAGTAATGATGATTGTAGTTTTAAAACTAACTTTGGTATTAGTATTCATACTTTTTAAAAATATCGTTATTGATATTACTTCAAATAGACATACAGGTGGACACATACATAGACAGATTTCTCACGAGACAGAGACTCCTTGTTGTGAATATTGATAGTCAGATGGCACCCTATTCAGACATATCTGCTCAAATAAAAACATCAACAGATAACTATTTTTTCATAAAAAATACCCTCCCCCCCCCCGCCAAAAAGACCCCCCCAAAAATCAACAACAACACCCAGACAGAAACAAACCCCCAAGTCAGAATGCAGCTACCTTACTGATGGGGAAAACAGACACACAGGCACCCCCCCCCCCACCTCCAATCTTTAGGATTGATCATGATAGATTCACAGACTACTTTTCCTTCTGATTCTCTCAACTGGGGTGCCATGTCTAATTGGATTTTATTCACACTATCAAAAGTTAATTTATGGCTCTATGCCCTTTCTATTTTTCTTTTTTCTTTCTTTCTTATCTTTTCTATTTTCTTTCTTTCTTTTCTTTTTTCTCTCTTTTTTTGACGCCTTTTCTCTCAGTTCAATTGGGTTTCCGTGGCTACTTTCAGAGTCCATGGCTTCATGATGTTATTGGATCCCTAAGGTCAAGTTAATCAGGATTAAAGCTTTCAATTTCCCTAAAACCCTTACGGCATGCTATGCATGATACATATTATGGGATGGGTGTTTGATTGGCTTTGTCTCTCTCTGTCTCTGTCTTTGTGGAGGTGAATGTAATGAGGTCTATAAGAAGAGGTTTTAATGAACTGGTTGAGCTGATCTCTTTGGTGATATTTCTGTATTGTGGGCGTGTCATGTACAGGTGTGTGTGTGTGTGTGTGTGTGTGTGTGTGTGTGTGTGTGTGTGTGTGTGTGTGTGTGTGTGTGTGTGTGTGTGTGTGTGTGTGTGTGTGTGTGTGTGTGTGTGTGTTGTGATGGGTGGATGTACACAATGGTTAATCTAAATTCTTCTTTTGAAAAAGTGGGTAGGGGATATGAGGTATCAAATGAAAAGCACATTCCTGGAGGGATCACCTTCTCCTATCCCATAATCTAGTAAGAGGGTTGGGGCACCACTGAAGATTTTGCAACCAGCTTCCTCCAGTAGTGGTAGTTGTTGTAGTCGTAGTAATGGTGATTGTAGTTTTAAAACCAACTTTGGTATTAGTATTCATACTTTTGTATATCATTATTGATATTACTTAAAATAAACATACAGACAGACACATACATAGACAGATTTCTCACGAGACAGAGACTCCTTGTTTTGAATATTGATAGTCAGATGGCACCCTATTCAGACATATCTGCTCAAATAAAAACATCAACAGATAACTATTTTTTCATAAAAAATACCCTCCCCCCCCCCCCGCCAAAAAGACCCCCCCAAAAATCAACAACAACACCCAGACAGAAACAAACCCCCAAGTCAGAATGCAGGTACCTTACTGATGGGAAAAACAGACACACAGGCAACCCCCCAATCTTTAGGATTGATCATGATAGATTCACAGACTACTTTTCCTTCTGATTCTCTCAAATGGGGTGCCATGCCTAATTGGATTTTATTCACACTATCAAAAGTTAATTTATGGCTCTATGCACTTTCTATTTTTCTTTTTTCTTTCTTTCTTTTCTTTTCTTTTTTCCCTTTTTTGACGCCCTTTTTTCTCAGTTCAATTGGGTTTCCGTGGCTACTTTCAGAGTCCATGGCTTCCTGATGTTATTGGATCCATAAGGTCAGGCTAATCAGGATTAAAGCTTTCAATTTCCCTAAAACCCTTACGGCATGCTGTGCATGATACCTATTATGGGATGGGTGTTTGATTGGCTTTGTCTCTCTCTGTCTCTGTCTCTGTGGAGGTGAATGTAATGAGGTCTCTAAGAAGAGGTTTTAATGAACTGGGTGAGCTGATCTCTTTGAGGCTATTTCTGTACTGTGGGCATCTCAGTGTCACATAAGCGAGTGTGTGTGTGTGTGTGTGTTTGTATGTGTGTGCGTTGTGTGTGTGTGTGTGTGTGTGTGTGTGTGTGTGTGCGTGCGTGTGTGTGTGTGTGTGTGTGCGTGCGTGCGTGTGTGTGCGCGTGTAATGGGCGGAGGTGTACAATTGTTAATTAAGTTAGGTCTAAATTATTTCCTAGAAAAACACTGAAAAGGGAGGGGAGGTATCAAATGACCAGGCATGTTCTTTGAGGGTTCCACTGTTGTTGGAAAAAGTCTTTCTTTGACAAAGTGGCTTGTGACTGATCTAGTTCATTCCCAGTAGGGAAAGAGATAGGTAGGTGATTAGAATGTTGCATTTGTCATCTGAAGGTTCAGTGTTCGAGCCACCAGGGCCACTGAGGTACCCATTTAAGGGGATTTTTCCCCTGAAAATAACACCAGTACTGACTTCAATCCCCGGAAAGTCCTTGGATGAGACTTGAAAAAACCCGGGGTCCTGTGTGTGAATGCTCGCAGAACATCTTGTGCGCATGGTAAAAACTGCTTCGCTTTTCAGAAAAGAAAGCCATTTGTGCCTGTGGTAACGGATGAAAAAATTTACACAAAAGTGCATGCACACAGATGTTACGTTTAGGCATCACCCCCCCCCCCACCACCACCACCACCACCTAAAGTGGAAATGCGACTACCTTAATGGTAGAGAAAAACGGTCCATCCGCAAAATCTCCCCATTACTGAACCTGGAACCCTAGTTGAGGAACAAAAAGAAAGAAACTCCCAGTAGGATTAAAATGTGGGCCATGGGCCAGGCATTGATTTGTTTGATTTGGAACAAGAGGGGGATTGTTTGGCACCGCTAATGGAAGCAGACCACTGTAGCGTGTGTACTGGTCCAGTCCCCAATGAAAATGCTGTTGAAGTATTTTGGTGTTTGACCTAAAAGAGTGCAGAGTGTGGACTGCATCACGCTGAGGAATAATTGAGGATAGGAAATGGAGGGGGTCGGTGAGTGTATGCGTAAAACAAGCTTTAAAAATTAACTAATGCCACTTTCTGATGCGTGCACACGCTTGTACGCCAATGTGTGTGTGTGTGTGTGTGTGTTGTGTGTGTGTGTGGGATGTGTGTGTGTGTGTGTGTGTGTGTGTGTGTGTGTGTGTGTGTGTGTGTGTTATTCAATGTGTGTGTTATTCAAACTAGTAAAGCCACAACTTAAAAAAAATCAATTCATGTTCTTAAGAAAAAGAAAAAAGAAGTTCGGCTTATTGATTCATTATGTCCCTAGATAACCCACTGAAAAAACCCAGCTGGACTTGTATACATCATTTTATCGAAGCAGAGTGACCGTAAATCATCTCTTGCTGATTGCAACCGTCTGGGTACATGTACAAAGCCAGTCTATCTCAGGCAGAGCGATGTGGATAAACTGTGCCATTATATAGAATGGGCTCCACACGACAAGTTGTACCATCGAACAGTACAGCTCTTCAATCTACACATCTGCTGCTAAAGATACATTAAAACAACCCCTCTCTAATATCAGAAGTCCTCGTGGGCATGCCAGGGGCCTGTTAATATAAATGGCTCTCCCACCTCTTGCGAATTCTGTGCTAGGAATTCCCTCTTTTCTATCCCCCTCTTTTTGCCCTGTTTCTTTTCTTCCTGTTACCTCCTTTTTGTCTGCTTTCTGCCTCTTGGTCCTTTCTTCTGCCTTTTATTCCAGAAAGACTTAAAAGATAACAGTTCTCTCCCATGGCTGCATGCCCAAAATCTCACCATTGTTAAACCTTGGAGCTCTAGCTCAGGAACAAAAAAAAGGAAATAAGCAATAACAACAAATCGTATGGACATCAGCACTGAGAAGACCAAGCCACATTTTCAATACCGCTCCAGCCATATTTGCTCCCATTATGGTAAAACACAGTAACCCCGATCGCTAAAATTTGAGGAAAATACTTCGCCTTTTGATCTGAAAAAATCCTCACCTTTGGAAATGTAGAAATGCATCAAAAATGTGAATTTTGGGTGGATTGATTTAACATGGATAAGACATTTTGTTTCTACTGAGTCATAGGAATAGACAGAAAAAAACATACACCTTTCCCCATTGTTTATCGTTATTTGTTGTTTTTTTCTGATATTTTCACCATCAGTCAACACTTACAGTTATGTTATCTTACTTTTCATCTATTTGACGCAATTTTGTTCAGTTGCAGCCTATTTTTGCACATGAATGTTAGAGTACCATAAGCATTGCTTGTTGTACTCATTTCATGTATTGGAGCTAAGTTGTTCTGAATTAATAAAGCTTGTGTTGAAACCGCAAAATGGAACTTTCTTAAAACTTTGGAAAAATGGAGTTACTCTGTTTCACCATGCGTGGGCTGATATGTGTCTATGGGCAAAAATTGACAACAATGTTTATTGTTCAACGGTTCAAATAGTCCCGTCCGCAATTTTTCATTAGCAAGAAGAGATTCAAACCAGAAGTCCTCTCAGTGTTTGCAAAACAGCCAATGGATATTCCAGACTGAAACATGGAGAGAGAGAGGAGAGAGAGAGAAGAGAGGAAGAGAGAGAGAGAGAGAGAGAGAGAGAGAGAGAGAGAGAGAGAGAGAGGAGAGAGAGATGGAGAGAGAGAGAGAGAGGAAGAGAGAGAGAGAGAGAGAAGAGAGAAGAGAGAGAGAGTTACAAGTATGTCTCTAATGAAATGTGGGAGAGTAGTCTCAAATCCTCAAAGTCAATGGCCACAACCCCGACGAATGAAGATTCAACTGTTCAGCAGCAGTAGACGCCTTGCTTTTGGAAAAGCGCTGCAAACAGAATCCGCTGTCCATTTCTTATGATAAAGTGAGGTCTTTTGACGAGACACAGTTCTGGCTTGGTTAATACATTAGAATCTTTAAATGTTTTAATTGCCTGATGATGTGCGTGCTGATGGTGGTGGTGGTGGTGGTAGTGATGGTGGTGGTGGTGGTGGTGGTGGTGGTGGTGGTGGTGGTGGTGGTGGTGGTGGTGGTGGTGGTGGTGGTGGTGGTTTGGTGGTGGTGGTGATGCTAGTGGTGATGGTGGTAGCGGATATGATGGTAGTGGTGGTAGATGTGATGATGGTGGTGGTGGTGGGATGGTGATGGTGGTGGTAGATGTGATAGTGGTGGTGATGGTGAGATGGTGATGGTGGTGGTAGATGTGATAGTGGTGGTGGTGGGATGGTGATGGTAGATGTGATAGTGGTGGTGGTGGGTGGTGGTGGTAGATGTGATAGTGGTGGTGGTGGGATGGTGATGGTAGATGTGATAGTGGTGGTGGTGGGATGGTGATGGTAGATGTGATAGTGGTGGTGATGTGGGGATGGTGATGGTAGATGTGATAGTGGTGGTGGTGGTGGGATGGTGATGGTGGTGGTAGATGTGATAGTGGTGGTGGGATGGTGGGATGGTGATGGTAGATGTGATAGTGGTGGTGGGATGGTGTAGTGGTGGTAGATGTGATAGTGGTGGTGATGGTAGATGGTGATGGTGGTGGTAGATGTGATAGTGGTGGTGGTGGATGGTGATGGTAGATGTGATAGTGGTGGTGGTGGGATGGTGGTGGTAGATGTGATAGTGGTGGTGGTGGGATGGTGATGGTAGATGTGATAGTGGTGGTGGTGAGATGGTGATGGTAGATGTGATAGTGGTGGTGGTGGCGGGATGGTGATGGTAGATGTGATAGTGGTGGTGGTGGTGGGTGGTGATGGTAGATGTGATAGTGGTGGTGGGATGGTGATAGTGGTGGTAGATGTGATAGTGGTGGTGGTTATGGTGGGATGGTGATGGTGGTGGTAGATGTGATGTGGTGGTGGTGGTGGGATGGTGATGGTAGATGTAATAGTGGTGGTGGAATGGTGATGGTGGTGGTAGATGTGTAGTGGTGGTGGTGGTGGGATAATGATGTGGTGGTTGTGGGTGAAGTGATAGTGGTGGTGGTGGGTGGGATAGTGATGGTGGTGGTAGATGTGATAGTGGTGGTGGTGGTGGTGGGATGATGATGGTGATGGTGGTGGTAGATGTGATAGTGGTGGTGGTATTGGGATGATGATGGTGATGGTGGTGATGGTGGTGGTAGATGTGATAGTGGTGGTGGTGGGATGGTGGTTGTTGTGGTAGATGTGATAGTGGTGGTGGTGGTGGGATGGTGATGGTGATGGTGGTGATAGTGGTGGTGGTGGTGGTGGTGGGATGGTGATGGTGGTGGTGGTGATAGATGTGATAGTGGTGGTGGTGGTGGTGGGATGATGATGGTGGTGGTAGATGTGATAGTGGTGGTAGTGGTGGGAAGGTGATGGTGGTGGTAGATGTGGTAGTGGTGGTGGTGTGGTGGTGGTGGGATGGTGGTGGTTGTGGGATGGTGATGGTGATGGTAGATGTGATAGTGGTGGTGGTGGGATGGTGATGATGGTGGTAGATGCGATAGTGGTGGTGGTAGATGTGATAGTGGTGGTGATGGTGGTGGTAGATGTGATAGTGGTTGGTGTAGATGTGATAGTGGTGGTGGTAGATGTGATAGTGGTGGTGGTAGATGTGACAGTGGTGGTTTGGTGGTGGTGGTAGATGTGATAGTGGTGGTGATGGTGGTGGTAGATGTGATAGTGGTGGTGGTGGTGGTGGTAGATGTGATAGTGGTGGTGGAGATGTGATAGTGGTGGTGGTAGATGTGATAGTGGTGGTGGTAGATGTGATAGTGGTGGTGGTGGTGGTGGTAGATGTGATAGTGGTGGTGGTAGATGTGATAGTGGTGGTGGTAGACGTGATAGTGGTGGTGGTAGATGTGATAGTGGTGGTGGTAGATGTGATAGTGGTGGTGATGGTGGGTGGTAGATGTGATAGTGGTGGTGATGGTGGTGGTAGATGTGATAGTGGTGGTGGTGGTGGTGGTAGATGAGATAGTGGTGGTGGCGGTGGTGGTAGATGTGATAGTGGTGTGGTGGTGGTGGTGGTAGATGTGATAGTGGTGGTGGTAGATGTGATAGTAGTGGTGGTGGGGGTGGTAGATGTGATAGTGGTGGTGATGGTGGTGGTAGATGTGATAGTGGTGGTGGTGGTGGTGGTGGTAGATGTGATAGTGGTGGTGGTGGTGGTGGTAGATGTGATAGTGGTGGTGATGGTGGTGGTAGATATGATAGTGGTGGTGGTGGTGGTGGTGGTAGATGTGATAGTGGTGGTGGAAGATGGGATAGTGGTGGTGGTAGATGGGATAGTGGTGGTGGTGGTGGTAGATATGATAGTGGTGGTGATGGTGGTGGTAGATGTGATAGTGGTGGTGGTGGTGGTGGTGGTAGATGTGATAGTGGTGGTGGAAGATGGGATAGTGGTGGTGGTTAGATGGGATAGTGGTGGTGGTAGATGGGATAGTGGTGGTGGTGGTGGTGGTAGATATGATAGTGGTGGTGATGGTGGTGGTAGATGTGATAGTGGTGGTGGTGGTGGTGGTGGTAGATGTGATAGTGGTGGTGATGGTGGTGGTAGATGTGATTTGTGGTGGTGATGGTGGTGGTAGATGTGATAGTGGTGGTGGTCGGTGGTGGTAGATGTGATAGTGGTGGTGATGGTGGTGGTAGATGTGATAGTGGTGGTGGTGGTGGTGGTAGATGTGATAGTGGTGGTGGTGTGGTTGTGGTAGATGTGATAGTGGTGGTGGTAGATGTGATAGTGGTGGTGGTAGATGTGATAGTGGTGGTGGCGGTGGTGGTAGATGTGATAGTGGTGGTGGTGGTGGTGGTGGTGGTAGATGTGATAGTGGTGGTGGTGGTGGTCGTGGTAGATATGATAGTGGTGGTGATGGTGGTGGTAGATGTGATAGTGGTGGTGGTGGTTGGTGTGGTAGATGTGATAGTGGTGGTGATGGTGGTGGTAGATGTGATAGTGGTTGTGGTGGTGGTAGATGTGATAGTGGTGGTGGTGGTGGTGGTAGATGTGATAGTGGTGGTGGTAGATGTGATAGTGGTGGTGGCGGTGGTGGTAGATGTGATAGTGGTGGTGGTAGATGTGATAGTGGTGGTGGTAGATTGTGATAGTGGTTGGTGGTAGATGTGATAGTGGTGGTGATGGTGAGATGGTGATGGTGGTGGTAGATGTTTAAGTGGTGGTGGGATGATGATGGTGGTGGTAGATGTGATAGTGGTGGTGGTTGGTGGTGGTAGATGTGATAGTGGTGGTGGTGGTGGTGGTGGGTGGTGGTAGATGTGATGTGGTGGTGATGTGATGTGTTGGTGATAGATGTGATGGTGTTGGTGGTGATGTTGGTGGTGGTGGTAGTTGTGGTAGTGGTGGTGGGATGGGGGTAGTGGTGGTAGTTGTTATGGTGGTGGTGGGATGGTGATGGTGGTGGTGATAGTGATGGTGATTGCCTGATGGTGGGTGTTCTGATGGTGATAATGTTGGGTATTAATGACGGTGATAGTGGTGGTGGCGGTGATGGTGGATGTGGTGATAATGGTAGTGGTGATATTGATGATGATGGTAGTCGTAGTGGTGGTGGTGATGTTAGTGGTGGTATTGGTGTGTGCGTGTGCGTGTGTTGTGTGAATGTGTGCAAGTACAAGTCTCTTTGTGTATGGATGCTAACGCATGCACATACTTGCGTGTGTGTGTGT